>BSQZ01000042.1:1745020-2310020 GCA_033239005.1 Lamellibrachia satsuma | reverse complement strand
CGGGAAGATACACTACCACACCGGCAGCGACCTAGGACTGCCCATTCATGCTTTGACGGCTACGACGTGGTAATGATACCGATTATAACCACTGTGTCCATTCATAAAACTGTTCCATTGTGCTCCACACACAATAACGTAGGTCTACAAATCTTTCGTGTTTGTTGTCGACCTTCCAACACAAATATGTGAGATCTCTCGTTGTTTCAGGTCACTAACATTTCGAATATAGGGTGAATAATATCGCTTCACCACATGACAGTCATGGCATTCCGATGAACTGTCATAATACTCGCTAGATGTCTTACCTGTAAGCGTTCATTTCAATATCAGATTAAGTGTTCTTTCTGCAGTGGGCAATTCCCTTCTGCAGCATGAATATATCCAATATTTTATAAAACGTAAATAAGATTTAACGCGTACAACCACTGCTTAATTCGCTTTCTGGGCTTAGCCTATGTTGTGTCGACTTGTAAACGCGATCAAAGGTAATCAAATGTTTCGTAGTGCTGTCATTGAACACAATGACTAAGCTAGAACTGAATATATCACTCCGAAATTATAATCATATTTTCTCCCGGCAGTTGCATCTAACGCCAGTTGCGTCTAACGACAATATTACCCACGCGTGATTACTTCTATGTGTGTTGACTTATGTTGAATGGATATTAACGATTTTCTATCAGGTAATCCGTAATTCTACATTTGAATGTGACGAATGTCGATACACCGTAGCTGACCTCGCTCGCTCTGTTTGAGTCTAATGCATGGTTGTCGACTTTGTTCGGGCGCGTTATTATTTCTGCTACGTAACGATTGTCATCTCGTACTTCGTGGCCAGAGCTGGGTCACTTATCGACCAACCACATATTAGCGTATCGTATTTAATGGAAATATTGCTTTGTTGACGAGTCGTGACGACACAATAGTGACTGGAGTAACAGCAATGAACATCAGTTAGTGTTCTGTATTTTCCCAGACGCAAATAATTCGTCATGCGTGGGTATACGACACCGAATAATGATAATAACGATAATAATGATAATAATGATATGCCATACAAATAACCCCAGCCAATAGCAATAAGTGTAGTGAACAGGCATTGATCGGAGAGGATATATCGTCCGGCAAGTCTGTTCAGGTATTGCCGCCACTTATAATGATTACTTGTCGGACACTTCATGGAAAACAGGGCTCTGGTTTTTACAACAAAAACATCGCGATCGTACAGTGTGCAGACTATATGCACTTGCTGCGTTCCAGGCCATAGCCTTATATATACGTTTGTCATTCTACGTGATCAGTCACGCTAAAAATGCGCACACTCGCTAATCTGCAAAACCTGCAAATAGTGTTGAAATTCTAAATGTTGTTTTACCTGCATAAACAGAATACCCTTGTCTCCCCTGGCCAGAATATTAACTTTTCGCCTCGGAAAAATATACCACGGAGGAGGCATTTGTTGTACACCGGTGTGTGTGTGTGTGCGTGCGTGTTTGCGTGTGTGTATGTGTGTGTGTGTGTGTGTGTGTGTGTGTGTGTGTGTGTGTGTGTGTGTGTGTGTGTGTGTGTGTGTGTGTGCGTGCGTGCGTGTGCGTGCGTGTTTGCGTGTGTGTGTGTGTGTGCTTGCATGCGTGCGTGTGAGTGTGAGTGAGTGAGTGAGTGAGTGAGTGGGTGTGTGTGTGTGTGTGTGTGTGTGTGAGTGTGTGTGTGTGTGTGTGTGTGTGTGTGTGTGTGTGTGTGTGTGTGTGAGTGTGTGTGTGTGTGTGTGTGTGTGTTTGTGTGTGTGTGTGTGTGCGTGTGTGTGTGTGTGTGTGTAAACTGAAATGGTCACATCATTGATTTTCGTGATTATCGATCACTGGCGACGCAGCAGCCACGATCGAAACCCTTCAATTGAAGACGCTGGAGAGAAGCCGGGCTGGAGAGAAACCGGGCTGAAGAGAAGCCGCTGGAGAGAAACCGGGCTGGAGAGAAGCCGGGTTGGAGAGAAACCGGGCTGGAGAGAAGCGGGGCTGGAGAGAAACCGGGCTGGAGAGAAGCCGGGTTGGAGAGAAACCGGGCTGGAGAGAAGCCGGGCTGGAGAGAAACCGGGCTGGAGAGAAACCGGGCTGGTGCCAAACTGGCGATGCTCTACCAGATCAACACTATTGTTGATTTAGAACGAACTCACCTACCACCCACCAGTACGAACTCACATACCACCCACCAGTACGAACTCACATACCACCCACCAGTACGAACTCACATACCACCCACCAGTACGAACTCACATACCACCCACCAGTACGAACTCACATACCACCCACCAGTACGAACTCACATACCACCCACCAGTACGAACTCACAAACCACCCACCAGTACGAACTCACATACCACCCACCAGTACGAACTCACATACCACCCACCAGTACGAACTCACATACCACCCACCAGTACGAACTCACATACGACCCACCAGTACGAACTCACAAACCACCCACCAGTACGAACTCACATACCACCCACCAGTACGAACTCACATACCACCCACCAGTACGCACCATATACGTATCAATGTGTATTGTTATAAAACATTGCTTAATGCTTAATGATTCTGTTTTGTTGCGCCTTTGAACTCAAGTTCCTGAGGATATATATATATATATATATATATATATATATATATATATATATATATATATATATATATATATATATATATATATATATATATATATATATATAGGCGCTATAGAATTTATTATTATCATTATTATTATTAACTTACACTAACTAATTTAACCGGTGTAGACCCGAACTGGCACTACCCCACCCACTGCCTTGTACAACTACCCCACCCACTGCCTTGTATAACTACCCCACCCATTGCCATGTACAACTACTCCACCCACTGCCATGTACAACTACCCCACCCATTGCCATGTACAACTACCCCACCTACTGTCATGTACAACTACCCCACCTACTGCCATGTACAACTACCCCACCCACTGTCATGTACAACTACCCCACCCACTGCCATGTACAACTACCCCACCCACTGTCATGTACAACTACCCCACCCATTGCCATGTACAACTACCCCACCCACTGCCATGTACAACTACCCCACCTACTGAAATGTACAACTACCCCACCCACTGCCTTGTACAACTACGCCACCTACTGAAATGTACAACTACCCCACCTACTGCCATGTACAACTACCCCACCCACTGCCATGTACAACTACCCCACCTACTGAAATGTACAACTACCCCACCCACTGCCATGTACAACTACCCCACCTACTGAAATGTACAACTACCCCACCCACTGCCATGTACAACTACGCCACCTACTGCCATGTACAACTACCCCACCCACTGCCATGTACAACTACCCCACCAACTGCCTTGTACAACTACCCCAGCTCGACAGTGCTCGTTTTTCTTTCGCCTAGGTCTAGACCATCCATTGCTTGATGTAGTCCTCAGCTAGATGGAAAACTTTACTTCTGATTGGAAGTTTATCGTCCTGAAAAAAGCCCTGCTATATCAATGGTGGGCGGTGAACGTAACCAAAGTGCATAATAATATAAACAAATTAATGGACTGTTGTACATGATCGAAATGAGTTTCCCTCGTTCAACCCCTAGGACCCAGGTTGGCCGGTGTCTAAAGGAAGACACCGATTTAGGAGACAATGATGGCGATTGCCCAAACATTATAACCAGACGCGATAAATGCATGGATGTTATACTGCAATAACTAACAGTTACCGGAAGAGATTAGCATCAGGCAACGTTGGCAAGAGCTCGCCTTCCGCTTTCATAAACAACAAGGAACTGTGCCGTCCAAAAGTTTTGTAGCCAATTCTTATTAAATTGCACACGTAATTCATATTTTGGCAACATACCGAAGTCTGGCCATTGACAGGGAACGTACAGTGCATATACGTAACTGGGCCTAGAAGCCCGCTTGTGGGCAGGTACTGTGTGTCTGCGATCAAAGACCGATAAAAAGCACTGCTGTTGTTGCAGGTTCCGTCGGTTCTGTAGAACCAGTTGATTTGACCGAGTGCAAACAAAGGTGAGTGGTATTAGTAATTTCGGCCGCCTAATTACTCCAGTCGTTACTACTAACATTGGTACGTTTGCAATACAACAATGTATTAGCGTAATGCCTATATGTCTCATAATGATAGCAATTGAATTATGACGTTTGCAAATATACGGAACAAACTGCTCGAAATGCATTCCGTGAATGGACTTGATGAAAAATTAAAACTGCTGGCCGGATTACACGTTCGTTTGCCATCAAATTGGTGTTATAGCGTTGGTGATAAAATATAGATTGACAGTAGGTTATGCGGGAAACGCTCATCATGGCTCATCACGATCCACATAACTCGGTGTCTTTTTTAGTACATTTTCAAATATTGAATGCTATGTACATCCTGCATAATTACATTGTCATGACATTATAGCAGCGGTCAACATGAAGACGACAAATACGATATTTTGTTCTTTCGTCGCTGGCTGTTTCCTGTTCACATTGACATCATCAGCACAACAAAGTAAGCATTAGCAATAATTATTTTGACAACGTTTTGTGCGTCGATATAATGCTAAACACCTTTACAATTGTGATTTTAAATCACATTTTCACATACTTCGCTTTCCAACATGCTTACATGTTTGATCCCATTTTATTCAATATTTAAAGAACTGATAATAAAATGATCTTTATTCGTGTGTGGCCTTTGGCGTGCCTCGCGTTTAACATCTTTATTCGTGCGTGGCCTGTGGCGTGCCTTACGTCTAACATCTTTATTCGTGTGTGGCATGTGATGTGCCTTACGTCTAACATCTATATTCGTGTGTGGCCTGTGGCGTGGCTTACGTCTAACATCTATATTCGTGTGTGGCCTGTGGCGTGCCTTACGTCTAACATCTTTATTCGTGTGTGGCCTGTGGCGTGCCTTACGTCTAATATCTTTATTCGTGTGTGGCCTGTGATGTGCCTTACGTCTAACATCTTTATTCGTGTGTGACCTGTGGCGTGCCTTACGTCAAACATCTTTATTCGGGTGTGGCCTGTGGCGTGCCTTACGTCTAACATCTTTATTCGTGTGTGGCCTGTGGTGTGCCTTACGTCTAACATCTTTATTCGTGTGTGGCCTGTGGCGTGCCTCACGTCTAACATCTTTATTCGTGTGTGGCCTGTGGCGTGCCTTACGTCTAACATCTTTATTCGTGTGTGGCCCGTGATGTGCCTTACGTCTAACATCTTTATTCATGTGTGGCCTGTGGCGTGCCTCACGTCTAACATCTTTATTGGTGTGTGGCCCGTGATGTGCCTTACGTCTAACATCTTTATTCGTGTGTGGCCTGTGGCGTGCCTCACGTCTAACATCTTTATTCGTGTGTGGCCTGTGGCGTACCTCACGTCTAACAACTTTATTCGTGTGTGGCCTGTAGTGTGCCTTACGTCTAACATCTTTATTCGTGTGTGGCCTGTGGCGTACCTCACGTCTAACATCTTTATTCGTGTGTGGCCTGTGGCGTACCTCACGTCTAACATCTTTATTCGTGTGTGGCCTGTGGCGTGCCTTACGTCTAACATCTCGATTCGTGTGTGGCCTGTGGTGTGCCTTACGTCTGACATCTTTATTCGTGTGTGGCCCGTGGTGTGCCTTACGTCTGACATCTTTATTCGTGTGTGGCCTGTGGTGTGCCTCACGTCTAACATCTTTATTCGTGTGTGGCCTGTGGTGTGCCTTACGTCTGACATCTTTATTCGTGTGTAGCCCGTGGTGTGCCTTACGTCTGACATCTTTATTCGTGTGTGGCCCGTGGTGTGCCTCACGTCTAACATCTTTATTCGTGTGTGGCCTGTGGTGTGCCTTACGTCTAACATCTTTATTCGTGTGTGGTTTGTGGCGAACCTTACGTCTAGCATTTGAACACGTGTGTAGCAATTCACTTTCCCACCGTTTTTGTTGGAACTAAACTGCTGGGTTTATCACATTTTTGATCGTCTAATAACCGATTCGTACGTTGTGTCTCTCTCTGTGCTTGGTACATTTATTCAGTAGAATCACTGCTTATTTCAGACAGGCCAGCACTGTGTGACGTACCCGTTGACCTCGTATTCGTCATAGACAGCTCTGGAAGCATCAATTTCGCCGGTGCAGGCAACTGGGACCGTTTGTTGAAGTTTGTGAATGACATCGTGGCCAAGCGTACCATCGGGGCGGACGCCACCCGTGTGGGCGTCGTACGGTATTCGGATGACGTCGTAAACTCGGTGTACCTAAACCAGTACTACAACAAGACCAGCCTAATGGACGCCATCTCAGGTATCACGTATGAAGGCCGGAGCACGAACACCGCTGGTGGTATCCGTGAAATGCGTACGGTGCAGTTCACGGCCGGGCACGGAGACCGTCCTGGCATACGCAACGTCGCTATCGTAATCACTGACGGCGAGTCGAGAATCACGCCTGAACAGACCATCCCAGAGGCAGAGGAGGCACATAACCAAGACATCATAGTCTACTCCATCGGCGTCACAGATAAAGTGAAAGAAGCGGAAGTGATAGCCATCTCTTCGCCGCCTCACGAACTCAATAAAAACTACTTCCTCGCAACAGACTTCACGAACCTAGACACCATTATACAGACAATAGTTGACGCCACGTGTGATGACATGACCCCGTTGCCGGCTAGTGAGTATACGTTCGGATGTTTCTAGTGGCACACATTCTTAGAAGCAGATAAGCGTTCTTTGCAAAATCGTGTACAATATAACATGTCGGATGTTAATACAAAATTGTGCGGCTATATATATATATATATATATATATATATATATATATATATATATATATATATATATATATATATATATATATATATATATATATATATATATATATATACATACACACACATATAATATATATATATATGTATATATATATATATATGTGTGTGTGTGTGTGTGTGTGTGTGTGTTATATACATATATATATATATATATATATATATATATATATATATATATATATATATATATATATATATATATATATATATATATATATATATATATATATATATATATTCCTGAGTTCAAAGGATATGTATATATATATATATATATAATTTGTAAAGTAAACATATCCTTTGAACTCACGAATATACAGTACGTAGGCAAGTACCCCCTTGCCTACCCTAGTCCCTCCCTGCGGACGCTCATGAGCACGATGATTGCGTTATTTTAATGATTGCGTGCGTTATTTTAAAATAAGTTGACCTTCCCTGTAAACGATCCTCCTTTCGCAGAACCTGGTGACACGGGAGCAACGGGAAGCACAGGACGTAGCGGACCACAAGGCCAAAGAGGGTCACCAGGACTTCCGGGAGACAGCGGGGCCACGGGTACGTTTGTGAGACGCTCTCAGTCTTTCTGTCTCACTCCGTCTCTATCTGTATGTCTCTGTATCTCCTCTCTCTCTCTCTCTCTCTCTCTCTCTCTCCCTCTCCCTCTCCCTCTCTCTCTCTCTCTCTCTCTCTCTCTCTCTCTCTCTCTCCCTCTCCCTCTCTCTCTCTCTCTCTCTCTCTCTCTCTCTCTCTCTCTCTCTCTCTCTCTCTCTCTCTCTCTCTCTCTCTCTCTCTCTCTCTCTCTCTCTCTCTCTCTCTCTCTCTCTCTCTCTCTCTCTCTCTCTCTCTCTCTCTCTCTCTCTCTCTCTCTCTCTCTCTCTCTCTCTCTCTCTCTCTCTCTCTCTCTCTCTCTCTCTCTCTCTCTCTCTCTCTCTCTCTCTCTCTCTCCCTCTCCCTCTCTCTCTCTCTCTCTCTCTCTCTCTCTCTCTCTCTCTCTCTCTCTCTCTCTCTCTCTGTCTGTGTGTGTGTGTGTGTGCATATGCGTGCATGTCCCTCTCTCATGATCTATGTTTCCTTTGCAACTGTGAACAGGACGTCTGGGTGCCACTGGATACACAGGCCCCACCGGACGACAAGGGCCGACCGGCGAGATCGGAGCAACTGGTAGACAGGGCAACTCCGGGGCGACGGGAGTTAGTGGACGACAAGGTAGGTTGGTGCTCGATGGTAGACAGGGCGACTCCGGGGCGACGGGAGTTAGTGGACGACAAGGTAGTTCGGTGCTCGATAGTTTCGTTCTCTTCGTGTACCGCTGTTATTTGCTAAATATGCTAGAATTCCGCCTTGTAATATGGTTTCATTGTTATATGTATGCTAATGTGGTGAAGATTACACATATTAGAACGTCTTTCTTTCTCTCTTTCTTTTTTCTCTTTCTTTCTTTCTTTCTTTATAATATTATAGATGCTCCGAGCACCGAGGAATAAACTCTACATGGGGAATGACTCGCGGACCGATAATCATAATGTAAAAAGCTAAGAACTGATAAAAGACAATGTCAATGATCTATTTGGTGATTATTTGTGGTGCCCCATACATTCCTTCAGTGAACACCTGAATAAAGGTAGAAATGTAGCTGGTGATGCATTTAAAGCATGTCTACTACCGATCTAAGTTCTTTTTCAATCTCAATATTGTACATGTGGTGCATTCAACATATTTCATTATGTAAATGCCTAACAATATGGACGGTGCTGGAGCAGGTGGAGCAGGTGGAGCAGGTGGAGCAGGTGTAAAGGCACTACTAACTTCTGTTGGCATATATTAAAATAGGGACATTCTGGTTATGTTGCACGGAAAATAGAAAGGTTGCATGCTCAACCAATTTGCCGAGTTAATATCTTCATTTCATGTTGCACGTATATCCACGTGACATTGCCACTCTCACCACTCTCTTTTAATACATTGCCACTCTCACCACGATAGTCTGTACATGTACGTTCTCTTTTAATACATTGTCACTTCTCACCACGATAGCCTGTACATGTACGTTCTATTTTAATACATTGCCACTTCTCACCACGATAGCCTGTACATGTACGTTCTCTTTTAATACATTCCTATCCAAACCAAGTTTTTTGCAATCTCCCGCCTTTTTTCCCGAATTCAAATCTCCAACTTTCTCAAAAATACCAAGTTTGCACTTTTAATTAATCAACTCATCTTTAATTGTGGACTTGCAACTCCATGTCTCGACGAAGATTGCAACGACAAACCCCACGATATGTTTCAATGTTCGTCGCATTCATCCACATATGTTTTTGGTGCGTTTCATGTTGACCTGGACACATACTGCACCACCTGTCTATAACTGGCTATTCAATATACCCGTGGCGCTCTGGTGGGTAATACAACGCTACATTTGCCGACGCCCATTTTGTATTTTTCATTTATAGAGTTAAATTATATGACAATCTGTTTGCAGAATAGTCGTGTATACACGACAAAGCGTCACCGCAAATATACAAAAGAATAATCGTGTTAGCAAATAATACGTCGTAGCAATAATAACGCTTAACCAAAATCACAACCTCACCATCAGCCAAAATATGTCGCTCTGCCGTTTGAATAATTGTCAGATGCATTGTCTGTCGTCACAATCCTAATTACGAGCGTGAGCACCGTCAAGCTTGGCCTTAGTAACTAATGTTTACATATTCATTACATTAGAAGGGCAGCATGCATCTACCAGATCAACTGTTCCCACATAGGGCCTACTGCTTTCGGTGAAAAACTAAAGTCTGGGCAGAAATTCAACAAAACAGATGTCCGGCAGCTCGACCTGGTTGCTAGGTAAAAAGTCACGCAGTGGATCCGACAATCGATGCGTCTATCACGTGATTGTTTGCTTAGCAACCTCAGCAGGCTCCGTCAAGCGTTGAATAAACATGGCCGCAATTGTAACGCTGTCTTACACTCCATATTTTTTTTCCATTGAACTCTATGTGTGTAGGTTTCATTAACTCTATGTGTGTAGGTTTCATTAACTCTATGTGTGTAGGTTTCATTAACTCTATGTGTGTAGGTTTCATTAACTCTATGTGTGTAGGTTTCATCGAAAATCAACGGAAAACTGCTGGCGGCCACATAACTGTATCCATTTCAAACATTTCCGTTGATTGCTGTGCGGTTTCGGGAACGATAGGAAGCTGATTTTTATCAGTCTCTCGGGGTATTTGGCGTCCGAATTGCAAGTCCTCCATGCACAGATCTTCACCATTTTCAAACTGTGTCACTGCGTTGGTTGCTAAGGCGAAGCCCATTGGTCATAGTTCAGATAGTGACGTCACAATATGGATCCATCAATTTCGAACGTGACCGATCACTCGTTGGCATAGATACGCAATTGTTTCGGCACATGACAAGACAATCGCAGGAATGTTTAAAGTATCTAATTGTTACATTTACTTTCAAAAGTATGCCAGCCAGCCACGACACACAATCTTAACCCAGAACAGTGGGACTCGTATTGTCATAGCTCGTAAAACAAAAAGGGAAACAAACCATATGCATTGCAAGATAATCTTTAACAAGATTTAACAAGATTGCCTTCCCAAACAACAAGTTCCAGATGGCAAGTGGACAAGGAAGCCATTGGCTTATCGAGAGTCCAACAATTTTATCATCTATGTGTAGCCCGTCCTTATCAAATATCTGTCAATTCTATTGTTACACATATTCACACTACTAGCATTAACACAATCATTTGGCAGTTTGTTCCATTCATTTATCACCCTCTGTGAGAACGAGTACTTTCTAATGCTGCTTTGTGTCCTCTGGTTCTACTGCCTTCTTTAAGTTTGAAGAACATATTCCTATCAACATCCTCATAACCATTCACTATTTTAAACACTTCTATTTGGTCTCCTCTTAGTCTCCTGGTCTCTAGTGTCTTGTCGACATTAAGGTGAACTCGCCATCATGCGATTATACTACGGATTTCGGGTGCCGCTTTTGTGTCATTCCGTTGAACGTGAAATGCATCGATTGCTTCAGGCCGGGTCGGAGCTACTGGCGTCACTGGTGCGACGGGGAGTTTGGGGGTCACGGGAGCAACTGGCCAACGTGGGTCCACCGGGTTGAGAGGTCCGCGGGGTGGCACGGGAAGAGCCGGAAACACAGGACCTACAGGTCCAGCCGGAAGACCAGGCATCACAGGTGCGTTTCAGGCATTAAATTGCGATCAGTGTTTGTGAGTTGTAATCACATCTCGTCAGTGTTTGTGAGTTGAGATCATGTCTCGTCAGTGTTTGTGAGTTGTGATCACGTCTCGTCAGTGTTTGTGAGTTGAGATCACATCTCGTCAGTGTTTGTGAGTTGTGATCACATCTCGTCAGTGTTTGTGAGTTGAGATCACGTCTCGTCAGTGTTTGTGAGTTGTGATCACATCTCGTCAGTGTTTATGAGTTGAGATCACATCTCGTCAGTGTTTGTGAGTTGAGATCACATCTCGTCAGTGTGTTGTTTACATACAATGCATACCGTCGTTTTTCATCAAGTGAAGATTAAGGAGAAACGCCTTTAGCAAACGTGTAGCTTTGTTCTGGAAACACAGGCCTAATTAATTATTAGTATATGATTTTTGTTTCAGTGAAAAAAACAGACATATCATGTTATAAACATTATTGTAAATTTGCTTCTGAGCAATTACATGGTTCATTTAAGTAGCAACATCACCCAGCTGCGTACCTCCATCCTATAGCAACCACAGCTACCGCTTTCACATAGTGGCGTCATCTGAATGAAATACTAACAGCATATTCGCAGTGGCCGCCGTCAATGAAAGGACCGAGATGAAGAAAGAAGTATTGCATATTATAGCAGCTAATTGTTGTTATCGTTTATCGGTATCTGTGTTAGTTTCTCGTGAAATGCGAAGCTAGCAGACAAACGTGTTGTGTTTTGTAGGATCGACCGGACTGAAAGGTCCCCATGGAGACACCGGCACCACAGGCAGAACGGGGGCTCAAGGCTCCACAGGAGCGGTGGGACAAACTGGAGGGACTGGAAGTGTTGGTCCAACCGGCCCGACAGGCGCCACCGGTCATCGAGGCTTCACAGGCAGCTCGGGTCCGAAAGGTGCGCTTTGGTCGCGTGTCTGTCTTTGTTCTAGTTAAACAAACGTCATAATATTTATGTAACACTTGCGATTTTCTTTCCGCCGGCGTGGCATTGCATGCGATTTCTCGCCGGCACGGGGTATCAGCGGAGGGTTTAACAAGATTTAACAAGATTTGCCATCCAAGCCAAAGGCCCAGATGGCAAATGGAGAAGGAAGCCATTGGCTTATCGAGAGTCCATCAGTGTTCGTCTACGTGTAACCCGCCCTCCTGAGATATGTGTCCAAGTTGTTTTTAAACATATTCACGCTGCTAGCAGTTACACAATCTGTAGACAATTTGTTCCATTCATTTATTGTCCTCTGTGAGAACGAGTGCTTCCTGATGTTCAATCTACATTGATCCTTTACTAATTTTACCTCATGTCCTCTAGCTATCCTTCTTGAGTGAGGAAAACATATTTTTATCAATATTTTCATACCCTTTCAATATCTTAAAAACTTAAACCTGATCTCCTCTTAACCTCCTTGTCTCTAGAGTTGTTAAACCACATTCTTTCAGGCGTTCTTCATAACTAAGGTCTCTCAGTTCTGAACACATTTTAGTTGCTCTCCTCTGTATGCGTGTATCTATATCCTTCTTACAATATGGTCTCCACACTTGTATACAGTATTCTAAATGAGATCAAACTATTGCTTTATACAGAGGTATAATTACCTATTTATCCTTGTAAGTTATGTTTCTCCTAATCAACCCAAGAATTTGATTACCCTTTGAAGCTGCAATACCACACTGCTCTGAAACTTTCATATCAGCACTTATTGTAAATAAGTCATTTTCTTTTACAGTAGTACCCAGAACGGTATCTCCCATTTTATAGTTTACTTCCAAGTTCCCATGGGTTGACGGGGCATTGCTTGTATTTTACAGGAGGCGTTGGTAAGACGGGAGCCACGGGACAAAGAGGCGTCTCCGGCGCCACAGGCATGACTGGCCAAGAGGGACTAACTGGTGGTACTGGAAAGACAGGAAGGACTGGATCAACTGGTCCTGTCGGACAAACTGGTGCAAGCGGACTTGTAGGACTGACAGGAGCAACCGGCCGAGGAGGTAATGTAGACAGACATACCCTGTCTGTCAGATGTTCTCTAACACAATGTCTTTTTTATGTCGTTGTTTATATTTATGTATATTATATGTCCGTATAGGTATACTGACAGTGTACAACATTTAATGTGGGTATATTACTCTCTTATTCTCTCTCTCCCTCTCTCTCTCTCTCTCTCTCTCACTCTCTCTCTCACTCTCTCTCTCTCTCTCACACACTCTCTCTCTCTCTCTCACTCTCTCTCTCTCTCTCTCTCTCTCTCTCTCTCTCTCTCTCTCTCTCTCTCTCTCTCTCTCTCTCTCTCTCTCTCTCTCTCTCTCTCTCTCTCTCTGTCTCTTGTCTCTCTCTCTCTTAATCTCTCTCTCTCTCTCTCACTCTCTCTCTCACTCTCTCTCTCTATCTCTCTCTCCTTCCCTCCCTCCCTACCTCCCTTCCTCCCCCCCTCTCTCTCTCTCTCTCTCTCTCTCTCTCTCGCGTTCTCCCCCATCTGTCCGTCTCTCCGTCTTTCCGGTCTCTCTCTCTATATAATAATACATTTCACGACTGTCAGGAGCGACTGGTCCCACTGGGCTGACAGGAGCGACAGGCGCAAGTGGGAAGGGAAAGACAGGTGAGTATAATGCATGTTAATTAACATACACACACGCACGCATGTACACACGCACACACGCACACACGCACACACACGCGCACGCATGCACATACGTAGGCACACACGCACGCACACATACACAAACACACACACACGTACGCGCACACACGCACACGCACACACATACACATACGCACGCACGCGAATCTCCTATTGTGTACCCCTTAGTCAGAGGCGTATTTATGATCTCGCAAAGGGAGTACCATGGGGGCCATGGGGGACCAAGGGGGCCGCTAGGGGCCAATGGGACCATGGGGCTATGGGGGGCTAAGATGACCATGGGGGCCAATGGAGGTCAATAAGCCCGAGGGAAGTCAAGGGGGCCAAGGGAGGTCAATAAACCCGAGGGAAGTCAAGTGGGCCAAGGGAGGTCAATAAGCCCGAGGGAAGTCAAGGGGGCCAAGGGAGGTCAATAAGCCCGAGGGAAGTCAAGGGGGCCAAGGGAGGTCAATAAGCCCGAGGGAAGTCAAGGGGGCCAAGGGAGGTCAATAAGCCCGAGGGAAGTCAAGGGGGCCAAGGGAGGTCAATAAGCCCGAGGGAAGTCAAGGGGGCCAAGGGAGGTCAATAAGCCCGAGGGAAGTCAAGGGGGCCAAGGGAAGTCAATAAGCCCGAGGGAAGTCAAGTAGGCCAAGGGAGGTCAAGCTTAGTCACCAATGCTACCATAGAGCGGCACTAATGAAAAATACAGTAAAAATTAAACATTTATTAAGTCAAAGGGAGGCCACGGCCCAATGCCACCCACCCCACCAACCCCACCCTACCCCACCCCACCCCACCCATCCCTAAATACGCCACAGTCTGTAGTAGTGTTCGTTGTAGAGTGACTGAGTGACTGAGTGACTGAGTGACTGAGTGATGAGTGACAGAATGATTAAGTGAATTAATTAATTAATTAATTAAAATGTATTAATTCATGTGAGATTGGTTGGTTGCTTGATTGGCTGGTTGATTGATTGATTGAATGATTCATTCATTCATTCATTCATTCATTCATCCATTCATTCACAGTCGATGACGTACTTTGCAGGTGCGACTGGGCGTGCTGGTCGAAATGGGACTCCGGGAGCGACTGGTAGTCAGGGTCCCACAGGACCCACTGGGGCGACAGGCGCTGAAGGACCAACTGGGAACCCGGGAGCGACTGGTCAGCGGGGCCGTGACGGTGAGTGGTCGCATTACATCGGCGTGATCATTGCTATATCATAAAGATATGATGGGACTCAAGGAACCCACCTTTATCTCTCCAAAACATTTATATCCCAAGAACCCATATTTTCTTCTAAGAACCCAGCTTTGTTTCCCAAAGACTCACTGTTATTCATCAAGAATCTTCCAAGTTCTCACATTTTTCTCACAAGAACCCACCTTTACAAAGAACCCACCTTCATCTCTATAAAACACCTTTATCTCTCAAGAACCCACTTTATCTCCCAAGAACCTATATTTATCTCCCCAAATCCCACCTTTCATCTCTCAAGAACCCACATTTTTCTCTCAAGAACATTTATCTCTTAAAACCCACTTTATCTCTTAAAAACCTATATTATCTCCCAAGAACCCACATTTATATCCCAAGAATCCGCCTTTATCTCCCACGAACCCATCTCTGTCTTCCAAATATCCACCTGTATCTGTCATGTTAACTAAGGTGCTCCACCCACAAAGTTCTACATTCGATAGCGCCTCTGACTGATACAAAGAAACCACGTAATCATTTCACTAACATTTCACTAAATCAGAACGCTGAACCGTTTCCCACCTAGAAGCTTTCAAGGGAAAAAAGTTAATTATACCTCTTTATAAAGCAATAGTTAGACCTCATTAAGAATACTGTATACAAGCATGGAGACCATATCGTAAGAAGGATACAGATACGCTTGACCGCATACAAAGGAGAGCAACTAAAATGATTCCAGAACTGAGAGACCTTAGTTATGAAGAACGCCTGAAAGAATGTGGTTTAACAACTCTAGAGACAAGGAGGTTAAGAGGAGATCAGATTGAAGTTTTTAAGATATTGAATGGGTATGAAAATATTGATAGAAATATGTTTTTCTCACTCAAGAAGGATAGCAGAACTAGAGGATATGAGGTAAAATTAGTAAAGGATCAATGTAGATTGGACATCAGGAAGCACTCGTTCTCACAGAGGACAATAAATGAATGGAACAAATTGTCTACAGATTATGTAACTGCTAGCAGCGTGAATATGTTTAAAAACAAGGTAGACACATATCTCAGGAGGGCGGGTTATAAGTAGATGAACATTGTTGGACTCTCGATAAGCGAATGGCTTCCTTGTCCACTTGCCATCTGGGCCTTTGGCTTGGATGGCAACTCTTGTTAAATCTTGTTAATATAGCTCTATTCTTGAAAACGCAATGGTATTGTGATACGATGTGTGTGTGTGTGTGTGTGTGTGTGTGTGTGTGTGTGTGTGTGTGTGTGTGTGTGTGTGTGTGTGTGTGTGTGTGTGTGTGTGTGTGTGTATAATATATATATATATATATATATATATATATATATATATATATATATATATATATATATATATATATATATATATATATATATATATATATATATATATATATATATATATATATATGCATATATGCCGCCTCTCTCTCTCTCTCTCTCTCTCTCTCTCTCTCTCTCTCTATCCTCTGGAGGGGATGTCACTACAAAGGGGTGGTGGGGTGTCACTACTATGTTGCGGGGTTCAATGCCACAGCATGAATAATTCAATATTGTACTAGAAAATCAAATATCGTTTTTGCATCAGTTGCTTTTGATCAAACAAATAATGCTCGTAATGCCACTATATCGCTCTCTTTGTTGGTTGCGACGAGCGTACACAAGCAGGATGTCCACCAGGGTGTCACACTACACGTTATGCAAGCACGATTTTGTATAAAAGTGTATTTGTTGTCAGGTTCTGGAGCCAGGGGCGCCACTGGTTACACGGGCCCCACTGGTCGAGACGGACACCGCGGAGCCACAGGTTAGTAAGAATGTCTTTATTCCTTTTCTCTCTTCTTTGATTTTTCTCCTCCACCTGTCGTAAATTTAAAATGTGCGTGTTAAGGGTACTGGACCCGCTGTGAGGTCTTGTGTTCCAAGTGCTAAGACAGGTGTCTGACCCACTGTGAGGTCTTGTGTTCCAAGTGCTAAGACAGGTGTCTGACCCGCTATGAGGTCTTGTGTTCCAAGTGCTAAGACAGGTGTCTGACCCGCTGTGAGGTCTTGTGTTCCAAGTGCTAAGACAGTTGTCTGACCCGCTGTGAGGTCTTGTGTTCCAAGTGCTAAGACAGGTGTCTGACCCACTGTGAGGTCTTGTGTTCCAAGTGCTAAGACAGGTGTCTGACCCACTGTGAGGTCTTGTGTTCCAAGTGCTAAAACAGGTGTCTGACCCGCTGTGAGGTCTTGTGTTCCAAGTGCTAAGACAGGTGTCTGACCCGCTGTGAGGTCTTGTGTTCCAAGTGCTAAGACAGGTGTCTGACCCACTGTGAGGTCTTGTGTTCCAAGTGCTAAGAACAGGTGTCTGACCCGCTGTGAGGTCTTGTATTCCAAGTGCTAAGACAGGTGTCTGACCCGCTGTGAGGTCTTGTGTTCCAAGTGCTAAGACAGGTGTCTGACCCGCTGTGAGGTCTTGTGTTCCAAGTGCTAAGACAGGTGTCTGACCCACTGTGAGGTCTTGTGTTCCAAGTGCTAAGACAGTTGTCTGACCCACTGTGAGGTCTTGTGTTCCAAGTGCTAAAACAGGTGTCTGACCCGCTGTGAGGTCTTGTGTTCCAAGTGCTAAGACAGGTGTCTGACCCACTGTGAGGTCTTGTGTTCCAAGTGCTAAAACAGGTGTCTGACTCGCTGTGAGGTCTTGTGTTCCAAGTGCTAAGACAGGTGTCTGACCCGCTGTGAGGTCTTGTGTTCCAAGTGCTAAGACAGGTGTCTGACCCGCTGTGAGGTCTTGTGTTCCAAGTGCTAAGACAGGTGTCTGACCCGCTGTGAGGTCTTGTGTTCCAAGTGCTAAGACAGGTGTCTGACCCGCTGTGAGGTCTTGTGTTCCAAGTGCTAAGACAGGTGTCTGACCCGCTGTGAGGTCTTGTGTTCCAAGTGCTAAAACAGGTGTCTGACTCGCTGTGAGGTCTTGTGTTCCAAGTGCTAAGACAGGTGTCTGACCCGCTGTGAGGTCTTGTGTTCCAAGTGCTAAGACAGGTGTCTGACCCACTGTGAGGTCTTGTGTTCCAAGTGCTAAAACAGGTGTCTGACCCGCTGTGAGGTCTTGTATTCCAAGTGCTAAGACAGGTGTCTGACCCGCTGTGAGGTCTTGTGTTCCAAGTGCTAAGACAGGTGTCTGACCCGCTGTGAGGTCTTGTGTTCCAAGTGCTAAGACAGGTGTCTGACCCGCTGTGAGGTCTTGTGTTCCAAGTGCTAAGACAGGTGTCTGACCCGCTGTGAGGTCTTGTGTTCCAAGTGCTAAGACAGGTGTCTGACCCGCTGTGAGGTCTTGTGTTCCAAGTGCTAAGACAGGTGTCTGACCCGCTGTGAGGTCTTGTGTTCCAAGTGCTAAGACAGGTGTCTGACCCGCTGTGAGGTCTTGTGTTCCAAGTGCTAAGACAGGTGTCTGACCCGCTGTGGGGTCTTGTGTTCCAAGTGCTAAGACAGGTGTCTGACCCGCTGTGAGGTCTTGTGTTCCAAGTGCTACGACAGGTGTCTGACCCGCTGTGAGGTCTTGTGTTCCAAGTGCTAAGACAGGTGTCTGACCCGCTGTGAGGTCTTGTGTTCCAAGTGCTAAGACAGGTGTCTGACCCGCTGTGAGGTCTTGTGTTCCAAGTGCTAAGACAGGTGTCTGACTCGCTGTGAGGTCTTGTGTTAAAGTATAATATTCGTTGTTGATCAAAGTGTCAGCGTGGTGGATTACAGGTGCTACCGGCTCTGGAGGTAGAGACGGGGTCGATGGAGGTGTCGGAGCGACAGGACTGCGAGGAGCTCCGGGACCCATAAGTGAGTTCTCGCTAACATTCAGCAGTACGTCCACTCGCGGCGTTGAACTAAGATGCAGTTTAGAAAGTCTAGTCATTATATATATATATATATATATATATATATATATATATATATATATATATATATATATATATATATATATATATATATATATATATATATATATATATAGCACCAATGATGTTATGTTCATAAAGGATGACAACAGCTAAACGATTCGAGTGTGGCGGGATATTTTTCTGATATCAATCCATATAATAAATGAGAGTCGGTTATACACGTAACTATTATTTATCTAATAATGACTTTTGCGCGTCCCTGTTCATGATTATGGTTAATGATTCTGGTTTGTTGTGACTCAGGTACCCGAGGAACTATAGGCATTATAAAAGTTAATTATTATTATTGCGCTAACGGAAAACGAATGACTATTATCTTTTGCGTTAATAGAAACTGATTGCAACAGTGTACACGATATATATATATATATATATATATATATATATATATATATATATATATATATATATATATATATATATATATATATATATATATATATATATATATATATATATATATATATATATATATATATATATATATATATATATATATATATATATATAATGCTAACATTTCCACCAGGGTTTGATGCAGATGGACACTACATGTGACATTACGATGTAGAGAAATATAAAGAGTGTTTTTGCTGTCAGGTACTGGAGCCACGGGTGCCACTGGTGCTATGGGCCCTGCCGGTCTACGTGGGCCGCGCGGAGGCACTGGTTAGTAAGAATATCGTTATACATTTTCTTCGATTTGTTTTCCCTTTCTCTGTCGTAGTATTTACGTATCACAGGCACTAAGCACGCATGTCGTAGTATTTACGTATCACAGGCACTAAGCACGCATGTCGTAGTATTTACGTATCACAGGCACTAAGCACGCATGTCGTAGTATTTACGTATCACAGGCACTAAGCACGCATGTCCCTATTTGTCACAATGTGCGTTCTTGCGTTCTGTGTTAATTCACTTGCCAAGAAAGATATTTGGTCAGAGGGGGACTTAAATTGTTACTACCTTTGTCTTTCAAGAACCCGCATTTGTCTCCCAACAACCCACATTTATGTGCCAAAGTTTCCGTATTTTTCTCATCTGACCGCCATGTATTCATAATAACAATCTCCAAGTGCAATAGTTCCTTTATGCATTCATAGTTGCCTCAGTCAATAGTTTCATTAAGTGTAAAGTATATTAATTGTTTATCAAAAAGTCAGTGTGATGTATTATAGGTCCAGTCGGTGTGATGTATTATAGGTCCAGTCGGTGTGATGTATTATAGGTCCGGTCGGTGTGACGTATTATAGGTCCGGTCAGTGTGATGTATTATAGGTCCAGTCGGTGTGATGTATTATAGGTCCGGTCAGTGTGATGTATTATAGGTCCAGTCGGTGTGATGTATTATAGGTCCGGTCGGTGTGATGTATTATAGGTCCAGTCGGTGTGATGTATTATAGGTCCAGTCGGTGTGATGTATTATAGGTCCAGTCGGTGTGATGTATTATAGGTCCGGTCGGTGTGACGTATTATAGGTCCGGTCAATGTGATGTATTATAGGTCCAGTCGGTGTGATGTATTATAGGTCCAGTCGGTGTGATGTATTATAGGTCCAGTCGGTGTGATGTATTATAGGTCCGGTCGGTGTGATGTATTATAGGTCCGGTCGGTGTGATGTATTATAGGTCCGGTCAGTGTGATGTATTATAGGTCCGGTTGGTGTGATGTATTATAAGTCCGGTTGGTGTGATGTGTTATAGGTCCGGTCAGTGTGATGTATTATAGGTCTGGTCAGTGTGATATATTATAGGTCCGGTCGGTGTGATGTATTATAAGTCCGGTTGGTGTGATGTGTTATAGGTCCGGTCAGTGTGATGTGTTATAGGTCGGGTCAGTGTGATGTATTATAGGTCCGGTCAGTGTGATGTATTATAGGTCGGGTCAGCGTGATGTGTTATAGGTCGGGTCGGTGTGATGTATTATAGGTCCGGTCAGTGTGATGTATTATAGGTCCAGTCGGTGTGATGTATTATAGGTCCGGTCGGTGTGATGTATTATAGGTCCAGTCGGTGTGATGTATTATAGGTCCAGTCGGTGTGATGTATTATAGGTCCGGTCAGTGTGATGTATTATAGGTCCGGTCAGTGTGATGTATTCTAGGTCCGGTTGGTGTGATGTATTATAGGTCCAGTCGGTGTGATGTATTATAGGTCCGGTCAGTGTGATGTATTGTAGGTCGGGTCAGTGTGATGTATTATAGGTCGGGTCAGTGTGATGTATTATAGGTCGGGTCAGTGTGATGTATTATAGGTCGGGTCAGTGTGATGTATTATAGGTCCGGTCAGTGTGATGTATTATAGGTCCGGTCAGTGTGATGTATTATAGGTCCGGTCAGTGTGATGTATTATAGGTCCGGTCAGTGTGATGTATTATAGGTCCGGTCAGTGTGATGTATTATAGGTCCGGTCAGTGTGATGTATTCTAAGTCCGGTCGGTGTGATGTATTATAGGTCCGGTCGGTGTGATGTAGTATAGGTCCGGTCAGTGTGATGTATTATAGGTCGGGTCAGTGTGATGTATTATAGGTCCGGTCAGTGTGATGTTATTGGTCCGGTCAGTGTGATGTATTATAGGTCCGGTTGGTGTGATGTATTATAGGTCCGGTCGGTGTGATGTATTATAGGTCGGGTCAGTGTTATGTATAATAGGTCCGGTCAGTGTGATGTATAATAGGTCAGGTCAGTGTAATGTATTATAGGTCCGGTCAGTGTGATATATTATAGGCCCGGTCGGTGTGATGTATTATAGGTCCGGTCAGTGTGATGTATTATAGGTCCGGTCAGTGTGATGTATTATGCGTCCGGTCGGTGTGATGTATTATAGGTCCGGTCAGTGTGATGTATTATAGGTCCGGTCAGTGTGATGTATTATAGGTCCGGTCGGTGTGATGTATTATAGGTCCGGTCCGTGTGATGTATTATAGTTCCGGGCGGTGTGATGTATTATAGGTCACGGTCAGTGTGATGTATTATAGGTCCGGTCAGTGTGATGTATTATAGGTCCGGCCGGCCCTCGAGGTAGAGACGGGACCGATGGACGAGTCGGAGCGACAGGACCGAGAGGAGCTCCTGGAGAAACCAGTGAGTACTCACTAACATTCAGCAGTAGGTCTAGATACACTCGCAACATATCGTTTAGGACGTTTTGCCATAGCAGACAGCGCGGGACAACCGCCATATTGTGCTCATTCAAGAACTGCTTTGCTGTTTCTGTTCCCATTGATTATATCCGTATGTCCTTGTGATTCCAGTGATGTTTGGACAACAACATGAAATAATGTCATCTGAATTTCGTATTTCATGAAGCTCTGCATTTCTCGCTCGCCTCGTCTTGCCTTTCATTTCTTATAGGAAGGAGACTTAACACACAATGCCACTCATTGTGGACACTAATTACAAGAGGTCATCTTGCAAATTCTCCCATCGATGTTACACAACTAACGATTGTCATCGTGTTTCAGACGAGTGTATTAAGAATGAGTGTCGGTCAAACAACGGAGGCTGCTCACAGCTGTGTATCGACACATACGGCAGTTACTACTGCTCCTGTCGACCCGGCTACAGGCTCGAAAACCCAAGTCTACTGGAGACATGTCCAGGTATACATTGTTCGCAGACGCCCGTAAATCTAATATGATTGTAGCCTTATTTTCGCTGCAAAAAGGGAAATTAACCGTGTCAATGAGTGGTCTACCTGGCAGTGGTCTACCTGGCAATGGTCTACCTGGCAGTGATAAACCTGGCAGTGGCAAACCTGGCAGTGACAAACCTGGCAGTGACAAACCTGGCAGTGGTCTACCTGGCAGTGGTCTACCTGGCAGTGGTCTAACTGGCAGTGGTCTACCTGGCAGTAGTCTACCTGGCAGTGACAAACCTGGCAGTGACAAACCTGGCAGTGGTCTACCTGGCAGTGGTCTACCTGGCAGTGACAAACCTGGCAGTGGTCTACCTGGCAGTGGTCTACCTGGCAGTGGTCTACCTGGCAGTAGTCTACCTGGCAGTGACAAACCTGGCAGCGGTCAACCTGGCAGTGGTCAACCTCGCAGTGGCCTACCTGGTAGTGGTCTACCTGGCAGTGGCAAACCTGGCAGTGGTCTACCTGGCATTGGTCTACCTGGCAGTGGTCTACCTGGCAGTGGTCTACCTGGCATTGGTCTACCTGGCAGTAGTCTATCTTGCTGTGGTCTACCTGGCAGTGGTCTATCTTGCTGTGGTCTACCTGGCAGTGGTATATCTTGCTGTGGTATACCTGGCAGTGGTCTATCTTGCTGTGGTCTACCTAGTTGTGGTCTATCTTGCTGTGGTCTACCTGGCAGTGGTCTATCTTGCTGTGGTCTACCTGGCAGTGGTCTATCTTGCTGTGGTCTACCTGGCAGTGGTCTATCTTGCTGTGGTATACCTGGCAGTGGTCTATCTTGCTGTGGTCTACCTGGCAGTGGTCTATCTTGCTGTGGTCTACCTGGCAGTGGTCTATCTTGCTGTGGTCTACCTGGCAGTGGTCTATCTTGCTGTGGTCTACCTGGCAGTGGTCTATCTTGCTGTGGTCTACCTGCCAGTGGTCTATCTTGCTGTGGTCTACCTGGCAGTGGTCTATCTTGCTGTGGTCTACCTGCCAGTGGTCTATCTTGCTGTGATAAACCTGGCAGTAGTCTATCTTGCTGTGGTATACCTGGCAGTGGTCTATCTTGCTGTGGTCTACCTGCAAGTGGTAAATTTTGATGTGGTCTACCTGACAGGGGTCTATCTGGCTATGGTCTAATGATGTAAACGGGTAGATTTCTTGCACCCATTACGGAATAGCCATAGCTGCCAGGGTTGATATAAAAACAAATACAGTCGTCATAGAGGACAAAATAAACGTTACATAAGAACCAAAGGCTGTACATTTACTTTTTTAAACAGCGTGAAATGCTGTCACAAAGTCCAAAGCGAATGTTTGACATGTGTGATAAAAACTCCCCTTTCCCTACCAAAACAACAGTGTTGCTCTACGGACATATTCTACTGTTTATTGCATTCTGCACGAGTCCCTTTTTACATGATTCGTATCGTATCGTATTCACACCTCGTTGTCGTATAATGCCAAGCAGCAAAATACCTGCTGTTGAACCCGTCCAATCCTGACGTTCCAATGTGTTTTCCTATTATCCCGATCACGCTTTGTAGTGATAATTTGTTTAGTGTTACCATATTAGGTATGTTATTCTGATCACGCCCATACTTTGACATTGTCATATATGTTTGCTTTGATCCCGATCATGCCCTTATATGGAGTACTTTTCAACGGTAGATAAAATAGTCGTTTATGAACACCATCAAAAGGTAAACACGCTCAGCACGATCACAGTAATAGTCCATAGGATTTGATTCGCAAATCGTTTAATTATTGTGAACTAGGCTTGTTAACAAATACAAATGCATTTGAATGGGCATTTGAATATTGAGCGTTTGAATGCGCATTCAAATGCCTCCGTAAAATGTTTAATGCATTTGCATTTGAATGCCTACCTTAAGCATATTTGCATTTGCATTTGAATGCGACCCACAAACATTTTATTTGTCAAATGCAAAATCAAATGTACAATTAAATGCATGCGTAATTCTTTGAATAATTGTTATTGTTAGATTCACTTTCACAAATTCACAACATGCCATTGGAAAAAGTGCTCTGTAGTGAACAGTACCCTCAGCAGCTTAAGAAATCATTGTCTCACCTGTGAATCCACGTTTACAACGTGCTCTTTGAAAAAATGCTCTGTAGGTCAACTGGTCAATGCCTGAACTGTTATTCATACAACATGAAAAGACCAACTGGTCTATAAGTTGATGGCACCAGATATTACCTGTTCATTGAAAAAAATCAAACAGTGCAGACAAATGACTCACTTGTGTTGTGTTGGCACTGCTAGGGTGGGTTGGGGTGGCAGCTCATTGGGAGTGTAAACATTAGCAATGTCAGCCCTGAATATTTACAGAGAGAATGATTAGTGGTAGCTGTAATTATCCACCAGGTTATCTTCCCAATGACCCCACCAGTGGACAGTCTATTGTCTTGGGTTCCCCTTCCATTCTGGCCTACCTGAAGGATTAGCTTTTCATTCCATGGTTCCCGGTAAATTGGTTCCCAGTAAATTATCAATTGTCTATTCCTCCCTCCCAGTTCCACCACCTCTGCAGGCCTGGAACTGTGTGACTCAGTGTATAACTCTACAGACATGTTCATGCAGTGGGACTGGTATGAAGTGGTACTTAGTGGTTACAATAATGTACTACTGTATTTGATAAATAAATTAATAATGTATCTGTATACATTACGTTGTTTTTTCTCCAAATAAAACAAACCGTTAATATAACACCAAAACATTTGAAATTAATTCAAATGCGTTTGCAAATGTATAACCAAAACATTTGCATTTGCCTTTGAATGCGAGCCCAAAATATTTGCATTTTTATCTTAATACGTTCCTGGAAAATGCCATTTGCATTCGCATTTGCATCAAGTGAAACATTTGCATTTGGATTCAATTGCGTTGACATGCCTGTATTGGACATAGGCACTTGGTGCCACCTGTAGCATTCATAGAGCGAAGTTTATCTGTGGCTTTATGTGGCGCCTTGGCAATGGTTCCTGTTTGTATTTGATATTGGCTTTAGTTTACTTTCTTACAGCCTTGTGTGAGAACTACCGCGCCGACATCGTGTTCGTGATAGACAGTTCCGGCAGCATTCGCGATGCCAACCCCAAAGACAAATCCTACGACAACTGGCAGCTGCTGCTGGACGAGTTCATGGTGCGTATGGTCGATGCCCTGTATATCGGGTCGAACCAGGTCCGCGTTGGAGCCGTCAAATTTTCGACGGAAGCAGAGAGCGTCTTTCACATGAATCGGTACTCGGACAAGAAGTCGCTGAAAGAGGCCATCAAACGAATATCGTTCATGGGCGGACACACGAATACAGCAGACGGCATCCGCATCATGCACGACACTGAGTTCACGCACGTAAACGGCGATAGGTCCAACGCTCAGAACATCGCTATCGTCATCACCGACGGCGAATCGACTCGCAACAAGGACAGAACTATCCCAGAAGCCATTCGCGCTCGCAACGACAAAATCAAAATATACAGCGTCGGCATCACTAAGCAGATCAACGAGGCGGAGTTGCGGCAGATTTCGTCTGCACCGCATGAAAAGGACAAGAACTACTTTATGGCAGCAGATTTCCAGAGTCTTGAGAGGGTGGCAAACGCGATCACGTCTGATGCTTGTGGAACTGCGGGAAACGGTAGGTGTGCTACGGTAGCTGGCTGCCCTGCCTCCGGCTTTGACGGTTTCACTTATGTTGCTGTGTGTTGGGATCTGTTGAGTTGCTTACTGGTTATAATTACGCTTGTGTCATCGTTTCTGCTGTCTCCTTCTGTAGTTGGATTAGTTGTGTTGTTGATCGTTGGTATTGACGCCATATGTTACTATATTTATACTTTTTATATAGTGGATGCTTACCAACGCATACCATGTGCCTATGGTGTGTTCGTGTACGTTGTTGTTGTTATTGTCGGCGGTGGCGGTGGCGGTGGCGGTGGCGATGGCGATGGCGGTGGCGGTGGCGGTGGCGGTTGTGGTGGTATTGTTGGTGTTGTTGTGTTTGGTCCATTTAACTTGGAGCTTATTTTCGGCTAGTGGAGTGGTATGACTGTTTAGCAAACCTGCCTACGCAACAGTCAAGTCTTGAGTTCCTTATAAAAAAAACGGTTACAGCAAGTTGACCATGCTGAAACGCATCGGCAAGTTGCCGTACGACGTGGCCTGGTATTGCCGGCTGCTGACACCCGTCACGCGCGACAGGTACAGTTCAACGAGGTCTCCAATTTGCGCCAGACCTGCTCTTATTCCTCGACTTTTCTCGGGATCGGTGGACCGCACCTTATGAAATATTAAATGTAGTTCGGGCTACGGAGAGTATTTACAAAAACACCTTCCCAGTCGTTGTCCCGTATAAAGCCCAGTCGTTGTCCCGTATAATGCCCAGTCGTTGTCCCGTATAATGCCCAGTCGTTGTCCTGTATAATGCCCAGTCGTTGTCCCGTATAATGCCCAGTCGTTGTCCCGTATAATGCCCAGTCGTTGTCCTGTATAATGCCCAGTCGTTGTCCTGTATAATGCCCAGTCGTTTTTTTCCTGTATAATGCCCAGTCGAGTTCTCGGCGTGGCGTACACTGCATTCATGTCCGATTCTCACAAAGTCGGCAACATTGAAGTGTGTGGTGGACACCCGTGCGTGGTAGTTTTGTCTACAAATATATCCTGCCTAGCGCTTCAACGATGGTGCGATCTTTGACCCGTGCAATATGTCTGCAACGATATGTCGCTAACTGTCCGTATTTGACTAACCAATTAATGCTTTGTGTGATTTCTAACACTGATGTTCTTCTTACACAATCTCTTGCCGTATACGTTTGCTCTGTCGACGTGTAAACAACAGCTAACTGTTCGAGTGTCGCCTTGTGTTACAGCATATGTTCGCATGTTGGTATTCGCAGTGCAACTGTGCTGCCAGCAGTGCAACTGTGCTGCCAGCAGTGCAACTGTGCTGCCAGCAGTGCAACTGTGCTGCCAGCAGTGCAACTGTGCTGCCAGCAGTGCAACTGTGCTGCCAGCAGTGTTTCTGCAGCACTGCTCACGTTACGATTGCCGTGTATGCAATGTTGTGAATGGTGATGCCTTGCAAACGTTAATTTTTTTCAGATCGCTTGTTCTGCGGAGATGTAAACAATAATGCGAGGATGTGCTTCTGTCGTTTCGATGGCGAGTGTGATGTTCGACCAGCCAATGGTACTAGGTGTCTCGGTAAGAATCATAGGAACATTCCGTCGCATTTTAAGTGTTTGTATTTTAAGTCATGTTACGTGAAATACGTGTTTCCTGTTCTGCGATTTCTTCGACATTCTGTATCTTTATTAGACCCAGAGTTGTCACTGTTGTGGAGAGATCATGCTATATTCTGCATACGAGTAATCAACGAGGATTAACAATTTTACCAAAAATTAAATTGAAAACAGAACATGTAATGGGAACATTCCAATAAGTACTAACACGTGTTCAAATACATAGAATCAGTCAATGCTGTATTGTAAAGGAGTTCTCATTGTGATTTTCCCAGATGTAGACGAATGCGAAGTGCGTAATGGCGGCTGTGAACAGATTTGTGACAACACCCAGGGCAGTTTCCGGTGCAACTGTCAAACTGGCTTCAGGCTGTCCAACGATAAGTCTTCATGCATAGGCAAGTTACAAAGTATTCGTATCAACATGACTAAGTTGTCACTGAAATAGCACAGCTAAAATTAACGGTTTTCGGAAATAAACCATCCATATAGATCGTACTGAAAATTGTGTTAAATTAGTTTGATTTGCATAATGCATCATAATGTCGTCTATCATTCGGGTTTCGGGTGTGATCGTGAGAAGTCTTTCGTGACAAAAAACCAAATACTATATATTACTACCGTACATCTGATCCAAGGTAAATTTAGCATAGCTAAATATAGCTAAACATATACATTGTATTAACATTTAGTGTATGATTGTTTCATGAAACTTTCATATAAGTTTGGCTTTTTTGTTGAATTTGTTGTCTGTTTTCTGATCAGTGCGTATATTTCATATATTTTTCTTTATAATGTGAACGATGGTTTGTTCCTTATAATTCACGTTTCCAATGTACACTTTAGACGAGGAAAGAGGTTGTCACAAGTTGCTTATACATCACGCCTATTGTATGTGATGCTTTAAGTACTCATCAATGTATTTGATGAAATAGTTTGCCAAGTAACAATACGTAAAAAGTAATCGCAACTGATTAAGTTATCCAACTTCTGTTCGGCGCATGAAACCAACGCGTAGGGCCTATATTTTGAACTCAACTTGCCCAACTAAAAGATATCGTTATCTATACTCAGTGGCGTATCTGTGACCACGCAAAGAGGAGGCCAAGGGGGGGCACTAGTTTACCATGTGGTGGCACTACAGGTTGTATAAAAAAATTCACAAATGTGAGCCATTGGAGTCCATTGCCCAATCCCCCTAAATGTAAGCCATTGGAGTCCATTGCCCAATCCCCCTAACTGCGCCAATGACTATACCAATTAATATAATTTATACAGCTTTCATTGTTTCTATGTTATTTTCACTTAAATATATACGAAATATATAGGAATAGTTGACTAACCAAATATTAAGACGTATACAGGCATTGAGCTCGTATACAGGCATTAGTGTGGGATATTACGGTAATTCAACTGTAACGAATGTGTGTGATGAAAAATGGGTCACAAAATGTGGAATATTCCAATTGATTTACTGGCTGCGTTGAATAAACGAAACGTTTACATGTTGCTGTTTTCCTTTCCAGCCATTTCTGCCGCAGCACAATCGGCTGCCGACGAAGCCGCAGATGCTGTCACAAACAGCATCACTACAACCACGGTGGTGATGGCTGCGGTGATGTCGGCCATAGCCACCGTGCTGGTGTCGGCGCTCGTTGTGCTCACTGTTCGCCAGGTGCAGCAGTGGCGCTCGTCTCGCAACGCTCCTAGCGACCACTCGCAGTTCAACGGACCAGCGAGAAGCTTCGCCGGCTTCGGCAGCGTGTCGTCAAAGCTGTCGGCGATGACAATGGGTAGCATCGACTCGGTGACGACAGAAGAGGCGTGAGGCGTCTTGTAACACAAACTCCCAGCGCCGATCAGACTTGCACTCGCCGTTCTGCGCACATTTATGTATGCAAATGTAGAAACATTTTAGAAATGAGGCGTTTTAATAGTTTGTATTTACTGCTTATTCATGTTAATAACCATTGTTGCACAGTTGCTCATATAATGCTACTTATTGTAATCGTGCGCAATCGTCCATCTGTGAAACATTTTGCTGTTGGGTTGTTTTGATGTGATTTTAGTCAAGCAATGTTTGGATATACATTTTTTATAACCGTTATGTGGAGTGTTGTGCATTACTAGTTACTTGTTGCTGTTTCGCTGGGTTTACCATGTAGACCGAAGCTATGCACTGTAGAGTGATTTTTTACCCTATACAAACTATATGTAGAGTGAGTTTTGCGACTATGCAAAAATTAAGAACTGTAAAACATTTTTCGTTAGCTTAGTGGTGTTGAGCCCGTGTCGTGTTGTTACACCTTTAACGACAATGTCAACCTCTTAACGTATGAACTGTCCTAGCTAAGAAGGTCTTTAATGACAATGTTAACCTCTTAGCGTATTAACTGTCCTAGCTAAGAAGGTCTTTAATGACAATGTCAACCTCTTAACGTATCAACTGTCCTAGCTAAGAAGGTCTTTAATGACATTGTCAACCTCTTAACGTATTAACTGTCCTAGCTAAGAAGGTCTTTAATGACAATGTCAACCTCTTAACGTATGAACTGTCCTAGCTAAGAAAGTCTTCAACAGCATAGGCTGTTCCAGTGATGTTCCATGTGGGCACGTTACTAAAACGCTATAAACCATGGTGACAACAAGACGCATATTCTTCATTAGATGTATGTAATAGTGCACATGCACTTGACACAATAAATGTCTACATGGTTGCATAATGTGTGTAAGTTTGCTAATTTTGACGTTTTTGTATAGCTAATGTTTATACCATTGGCCAATAAAAGTTTAAATGCACGGTTATTTATTCTCTTCAGGCTATCTTCAAGAACTCTTGTCCTGCATTATTAAACATATCCCTTGCCAATTGTGTTAAAGCGAAATTTGTATTTGGTAAGCGAATATTGTTAGACTACACACACTCGTGACATATGGTTATATAACATTATGACGCGGTCCCTTAAATTAAAATACTGTGTGTTCAACAAGGTTTTCCTAGTAAACCACTGGCGTGATATGCAGTTGCAAATGGTTATATTTTAGTAATTCTTATCGATGCATAGACCCAACACCCCGACTTTTATTTCGCTTTAATGACGATTGAACGACTGTTGAATGATTAGACTTATGAATCTCATTATACCAACTTTTACTCCATATGTTGAATTCGTGATGAGATTCCGTGAATTATTGTTCGGTACATTTATTTTCCGTTCCTGTATTAGTATATGTATCATCATATTTGTATTAGAGTTATGGTTAATATATATAAGTGCGGGGGGGGCGTAGCGGATAGAACGTCCGGCTCTCAATCGAGACAACCCGGGTTCGAATCATCTTGCCGTAGTTTCGAAGCTTTGTCAATTTCGTTCATCCCACGTTGCCCCAGTTCACTCAGCTGTACAAATGAGCATATGGCTACAGACAGAGGTGGATATATGTGAACGAATAGTAGTCTTCGCGCAGTACTTCCAGCGTGAACAGGTCTGCCAGGGAGTGAAGTGTAAAGCATTTGAACAGTCCCAAGGAATGGATACCGCGCTAGATAAAAGCAGTCCCAAGGAATGGATACCGCGTTATATAAGAACAGTCCCAAGGAATGGATACCGCGCTAGATAAGAACAGTCCCAATGACTGGATACCGCGCTAGATAAGAACAGTCCCAAGGACTGGATACCGCGCTAGATAAGAACAGTCCCAAGGAATGGATACCACGCTAGATAAGACCAGTTCCAAGGAATGGATACCGCGCTAGATAAAAACAGTCCCAAGGAATGGATACCGCGCTAGATAAGAACAGTCCCAAGGAATGGATACCGCGTTATATAAGAACAGTCCCAAGGAATGGATACCGCGCTAGATAAGAACAGTCCAAAGGAATGGATACCGCGCTAGATAAGAACAGTCCCAAGGAATGGATACCGCGCTATATAAGAACAGTCCCAAGGAATGGATACCACGCTAGATAAGAACAGTCCCAATGAATGTATACCGCGCTATATAAGAACAGTCCCAAGGAATGGATACCGCGCTATATAAGAACATTCCCAAGGAATGGATACCGCGCTAGATCAGAACAGTCCCAAGGAATGGATACCGCGCTAGATAAGAACAGTCCCAAGGAATGGATACCGCGTTATATAAGAACAGTCCCAAGGAATGGATACCGCGCTATATAAGAACAGTCCCAAGGAATGGATACCGCGCTAGATAAGAACAGTCCCAAGGAATGGATACCGCGCTAGATAAGAACAGTCCCAAGGAATGGATACTGTGCTATATAAGAACAGTCCCAAGGAATGGATACCGCGCTAGATAAGAACAGTCCCATGGAATGGATACTGTGCTATATAAGAACAGTCCCAAGGAATGGATACCGCGCTAGATAAGAACAGTCCCAAGGAATGGATACCGCGCTATATAAGAACAGTCCCAAGGAATGGATACCGCGCTATATAAGAACAGTCCCAAGGAATGGATACCGCGCTAGATAAGAACAGTCACAAGGAATGGATACCGCGTTATATAAGAACAGTCCCAAAGAATGGATACCGCGCTATATAAGAACGTACCTTTACCTTTATATAAGTGTGGATTATGCAGAATGTTACGTGGCATTATCATTAGTCGCTACGTGTCTATATCATGAGAATATAGACACATAAATTGCATGTGGCATCCATAACTGCTGAGCGTAAAGTTGTTGTTAGGCAAACGAATCGACGACAGGAATGTTAGCCTTGGTTTGGTGCTGCTGTAATTAAGCCTAGAAGAAAGCTACAAATGGAATTTGCCATCAGGGCAAATTACACTCCCTCCCGATTTGAGTACCAATGTCGTAACAACAGGCTATTGTATTTGGTCGCCATCGTCACGCCCGACTGATTTCCCGCCGTCGTCGACACGCGCGGCTGCCTGCGCCGACGGTTTACCAGCTGATTTAATAAGGTGCGGGCAGCCGATCGAATTTGACGCTGGGAGTCTGTGCTTTTCCTAACGCTCAGACTTGTCGAAACAGGCCTCAGAATTGCGTGTGCGGCAGATTGAATACACCGAACAGATTCGCTGAAGCGAAGTCTCATTTGCTTTAATGTCTAACATTGGTGATCATATTTATTTAGCATTGGTAACTGTATGACTCCCAGGAATTATGCAGTTTAATGCCACTAAGTGTGGGTATTTACAGGAAAGATAAACAAATCCGGTGTCGATTTAGGCCTCCCCGTGTGTGGCATTAGCGAGAGTGGTCGCCGGCAAAGCCACTCACTTGAGTCGTACTGCGACAGAACCGGTTTGTGTTATCCGCTCCTAGAATAGCACAGGTGGTGACCAATAAGTGACCACACTCGAGCGGTCAGCGTTGCGTCAGTGGAGTCGGCGTACAGTCAGTGCCTGTGTTACTCACGGGCGTCAGCTAAGCGGAGATGTCGCGTCAAGGCAAGGTAGGAGTTTTTGACCTTCCCACGTGTATCGGCTTATAGTTTCTTGCAGTTCGTCCGTTTGTTTAGAATTGGCTTTGCGTTGTCTTGTTTTGTTCTTCGTTGCTTTGTTCGAGACATCTTTGTTCGATACATCTTTTTTCATAGTTTTGTTCTCGATACGGCAAGTCTGGAGCCTCGTGCACTGGTACAAACTGTAATGTCCATGTTCGCAATGTAATAATCTCTACTAAGTTTTATCATTGAGATAATACTATATCGCCGGCACGGTTCGTTCGCGGATGCGTTGTATTGTATTCATGAAATGAACGTGCAATGCACAGTTTACTTATAATAGTTTAATCATAACATATACCAACTGAGTTGTACATAGTTGTACATAGTTGTACAAAGATGCTTCTACAAAACAGGATACGGGGACCAGCGATGGTAGCATTGCTTCTATTGCTTATACAAACTCTGAATTGTGCAATGTACATTTGTTTCTGAGTGCTAATTTCGCTTGAGACATCGATTGAGAGAAATAAATGAGAGAAAAAACACTGGTGCACAGCACCGTGTACGACACTGTCGAACATTAACTCTGCTATGTACGATGTTGGGACAACTAAAACGCCAAACTTGCTGTATGCCTATGTATTATGGTGGTGAAAATCTTTTCTCACAGAATATGCATTGCAAAAAAATTTTAATCGTGATTGACAGGTGTAGCGAAAAACATATGTTCGCAATTAAAAGACCAAGTGATAAGAAGCAGCAGTTAAATGTTCATGTATCAGGTAGAACTGTTTCATGCGTCCCAAAGTGGAAAGTCGTCAACGCAGATTGATGTGAATGGTTCTGTATTAATGAATCACTGTATTGTATGTAGTGTGCTGTGAACATTACAATAAACAATATTCATATTGTACTAAACACGGTTCAATTAATATAACATTTATTAAAGTTAAACTCAGCTGTTATTATTACGAAATTGTTGAGCGTAAGCGGCACCAAAAGTCCTGCTGACTCGTGGGGATGTCGTGCCTATTCTATCTGACTGTGTCCAAAACCAAGACTATTTGCTATAAGCGTAGCCGTTGTCGATCTTTGCCATGCATGTCCCCCTTTGGCAGTACATGGGGCACGGCATTTATAAGCAATAAAGTATGTTGTCATCATACGTGTGTGTGCGTGTGTGGCGAAAAGACACGCGTAATTGCTATGTCCGATTGAAGCGGCACCGTACAACTTAACCTTTGGTTGAACTCTGACGTCGTCGCGCACGATTGAACACGGGTATTTCTCAACAGAATCCGTTAGTGACAGTTTACCGAGTTCTGTTGTCTCGCATACCTGCAGCGGTGGTGCGTATCTAAGCGGTGTGTCTTCACACATGTGGGGGAGTAAAGTAGTATATTTTGCAGTCGATTTTACGACACAAAAACTACAGGCAGCTCTGCAGAAATCTCTGCAATTAGCTATGTTCGCTTCCGGCGTTTGTCAACGTGCATTGATACAACTTCCACTGTCTGCTCGAGCGGACGCCGCCTAATGACCCTTCTTTCCATGGTGGAATACACTCGCCCCTTTTGTCGGTTCGTTTTGCTTGGAGGCAATTCTCCTTCCCATTAATCATCAAGTCAAGCACTCAAACAACTGTATATATATATATATATATATATATATATATATATATATATATATATATATATATATATATATATATATATATATATATATATATATATATATATATATATATATATATATATATATATATATATTATATATATTTATATTAGTTTGTTCTAGGACTGGAGACTCTTTTAAATTTGAAACGTAATGTTGCTGTTGCGTAATAATGACACAATCAACGAAAATTTACAGCACGTTTATTATCGTTGTGGCTAACTGTTAGATATGTCCACAAAGGAACGCATCGCTGACTCGAACACAAAAGCTACGACTACTGATTGGTCGGTCGATATAACATCAGGTGCAGATTGTTCGTGTGAATGAGATGGAAATATCGAATGAATTAAGGAGCACGTCCACAATTTTCGATTTGTGGTTTGTTTGCGGTTACTCAAATTATATATCGAAAACTACGTTCGGTCATATATTTTAAGTGCAATTCAGTCAAGTGTTTTGAAACAAGCTCTGTAACTGGTTGTTCCGACTGTTTTGAAAATATTATGATTCGTACACTATGCAGTGGATTGTACAACATTGTACAAGAATTTGCAAGATTGCAAAAACTCTCGATTGCAAGTGGACAAGGATGTCATTGGTGTAACGCCATTCAACACTTTTAATTTATGTACCGCCAAACCGAGTGCTACGTGCTTTATAGAAGACCATTATGACAGTGTTACCTAAAATCGCGTGACGTCAGCAGGTACTACCGCCCGACACGAGTCCAGTGTCGTTTAATGGGCTCTTAAGCTACTCGTGGGTGTATTCCGACACGCTTAGGCGCATTCCCGTTGGTTGGCGTCGCCACCTACACCTACCATTGAACCGCATCGTCCGTCGTTTCCTCTTTTCTAACCCGCCTTCCACAAACGATCGCCAGATAAATTAAACAGTGTTGCTTTGTCGCGCTGTCGGGAAGTCGTAAAGCGATCTGCAATTAGCCGGCCATAAAATTGTCCACTTTTCGCGACCGGCTGTGAAGTCGATGGCACATGAAGTCGATGACATAGGAACTGGCCACTGCCGAAGAACATTTCTTTAACAAAGACTTTTACAGGTGTTGCGTCATATTTACAAGTGGCACGCAATCGACGATACGCCGACACATTAGTAAGCACACTTTAATTAATAACTGCTCGACGAGGCTAGCGGGGGTGTGACGTAGAAACATGTAGAATGCCGAGGAAGCGGATTACACATTGTCGACTCACTGCGGGGAACAGCGTGAGATCGAGGCTGCCCGCGGTCGGGGTTAAGGCTGAAACTGCGGCAACCGACGTTGCTGCTGTTGTACATTGTTGTAGTTTGATTGCTTATTTATTTGTTTGTTTTGGTTGCGTGTTCTCATTGCTTCGGCTGCACCGATGCTGCTGCAACTGCTGTAAAACGTCGAATAAATATATGTAGATTTAAAGAGCCTTTCCGAAAGGATCTTTATGCAGTTCTTTAGATTTAACAAGATTTAACAAGATTGCTATCCAAGGCAAGGGCCCAGATGGCAAGTGGACAAGGAAGCCATTGGGTTATAAGGTTGACACATATCTCAGGAGGGCGGGTTATAAGTAGGTGAACATTGTTGGACTCTCGATAAGCCAATGGCTTCCTTGTCCACTTGCTATCTGGACCTTTGGCTTGGATGGCAAATCTTGTTAAATCTTGTTATCGAGAGTCCAACATTTTTCGTCTATGGGTAACCCGTCCTCCTGAGATATGTACCAACCTTGTTTTTAAACATATTAACGCCGCTAGCAGTTACACAATATGTAGATAATTTATTCCATTAATTTATTACCCTCTATGAGAACGAGTACTTCCTGATATCCAATCTACACTGATCCTTTACTAATGTTACCTCATGTCATCTAGTTCTATTATCTTTCTTGAGTGAGAAAAACATATTTCTATCAAGATTATCATATCCATTCAATATCTTAAAAAATTCAAATTGATCTCCTTTTAATTTAAGAAGTAATCTTTGGTGTGGCACTTTGTCAAAAGCTTTATGAAAGTCAGAGTCGATAATATCTACTGGTGATCCCTCGTCTATCAACTTAGTGATTTCTTCGAAAAAAATAAAATTGTTGTTAAGCATGATCTCGCTTTTAGGAATCCATGTTGAGAAGAATTAAAGAAACTGTTGGTCCTCACCCCCTGTACATCTATAATTATGTTTCCATTGTATGTGTCCGAGGTAAAAAATCTCCCATTGTGATACATTCCCCTCTACTCACTTCCTTTATAGCTTTTTGGATTTTTGTGTTATTCTCTTCGTTTATGTTTGTACTTCGGTAAACTAATCTGAAACTATATTGCAGCAAACAGCTTCATCTCTCCGAAACATTACTTATCCTGTCAGTCCCATTTCAGCATCTAATTTGTCTTTGTTGTCTTCTACCGTAATGTTTTAATTCGTTTTTCTTATTTTCTATGCTCCTTGCATTTAAAAATACTCATTGATAACCAGCTTCAGAAATGTTTTCCGGACATTTTGTTACTGGTCTGTGTGTACTAGTGCCTCTTGTACTTTTTGAGGCACCTCTAAGTAACCCCCCGCGCTTCTAGTTTAAAGAATGTTTGCTACCAAAATATTTGTTATGCCACTGTCGACTGCAGCTGATAGTTAATCCGCAAACACTGCTGCACCCTTTCCACTTAGATGAAGCGTTATGACTTAATACACAAATAAATCCTCCCAATAAAACATCTTCAGAAATCCACAAAACCAACTTCCTGTTCCCTACATAGCTGCTGGACTAGCATGTTAATTGCCATCCTCCGGCAATTTCGATACCCCTGACCCCTGTGTCCCGTTACAGTATTATCTGATCAACTCGCGTCTGCTTTAGTTTTCTGATCGACACTCTAAGACTTGAACAGCTTTTAATGACTGTAAAAACAACCGACTGTCACCGTGCCAATGGTCGCTGAACAACTGGGGGCAAACTGTTTGACTTCCAACTCTTCTAGTCCTGTCGCAATGGCGCTTATCGTCAAAACTGGCAGTGTTGTTGACATAGAAAATCCCCCCAACAAAACTTTGTCAGGTAATATAAAATAAATAACAGCAAGACTTTCTATGCTTATGCAAGGAGTAAACAAAAAGTTCGAGACAAGGTCGGATCACTGGAAAACAACAGTGGAAACATAATTTCAGACGGGTTTCAAATACCAGAGGTCATGAATGAGTATTTCAGCTCAGTTTTTACACAGAAGATGTCAGCTCATTTCCAGTTTCAGTTACTAAGTTTGAGGGCGATAAAACATATCATTTAGGGCAGTTCTTTGTAGCTCCTGAAATTATAGCAAAGAAAATTAAGAAGATAAAAGTTAATATATCATATCGTAAAGTTAATGGAATACCACCAAAACTGCTTAAGGAAATTGTAAAACAAATTAGTACACCACTTGCAAAAGTGTTTAAATTGTCTCTACAAGAGGAAATATGTCCTTCAGAATGGAAAGAAGCAAACATTACGCCTTTTTTTTTAAAAAGGATCGAGGAACAAATCACAGACCAATGACTTTAACATCCGTTGTGTGCAAATTATTAGAAATGTTAATTAGAGACCACAATTGAAATTCCTTGTGAAACATAAATTAATAAATACATATCAACATGGATTCCTAAAAGCAAGGTCATGTCTAACAATCTCTTATATTTTTTGGAAGAAATAACAAAGTAGGTCGATTACGGGCCACCAATGGATGTTGTCTACTTAGATTTTCAGAAGGCTGTTGATAAAGTGCTACACCAACTGTTATTATTACTACTTAAACTAAAAGCCCAAGGTAATGATGTAATCAACTGGATAGGGAAGTGGCTTACAGAGAGAAGGCAGAGAGTAATAGTAGATGGTGAGATTTCAAACTGGAAATCTATTTTGAGTGAGATCAGTATTAAGACCTATATTATTTTTAATATTATATATAAATGATTTGGAAGATGACATATCTAGCAAAGTACTGAAATTTGCAGATGACACAAACATTTTCAGAAAGGTTAAAATTATATAGATAAACAAAGTTTATCTAGTATCTAATTAAATTGGTTAAGTGATCTGAAAATGGTAAATGTTATTCAAAATGTAAATACATAAATATAGGACATGGAAACATGAAAGAAAAATGTAAAATGGGGGATGCTGTACTAGGTAGAACCACAAAAAGAGTAACACTTAGTGCTGGCATGAAAGTGTCAGAGCAATGTGGGATTGCTGCTTCAAAAGGTAATAAGATTTTAGGGCTAAGTAGGAGAACTATCAACTATAAGGAGAAGTAGCTAATCGTACCTCTGTACAAAGCGATAGTTATGCCGCATTTGGAATAGTGTATACAAGCATGGAGGCCGTATCGTAAGAAGGACATATATAAGCTAGAAAGAATACATCGAAGAGCCACTAAAATGATTCCAGAATTGAGATACTTTTGTTGTGAAAGCATCTTATTGAAATGTGGTTTGACAACACTAGAGACCAGGAGACTAAGAGGAGACCAAATAGAAGTGTGTAAAATAGTGAATGGTTATGAGGTTATTGATAGGAGTATGTTCTTCAAACGTAAAGAAGGCAGTAGAACCAGAGGACACAAAGCAACATTAGGTAAGGAACAGTGTAGGTTGGACATGTGAAAGTTCACAGAGGGTGATAAATGAATCGAATAAAATGTGAAATGATTGTTTTAATGCTAGTAGTCTGAATATGTTTAAAATATAAAATTTACATATATCTGATAAGGACGGGCTACACCCGTGTTGTTGGACTCTCGACAAGTCAATGATTTCCTTGTCCACTTGCCATCTGGAACGTGTAGTATTAGATGGCAATCTTGTTAAATATGTTAAATATCAATACACATAAGCCTACCAGGGATGTCTCATATTGCCCTATAACGCACCGTTTCGTTGCACAAGTTCCGACATTCCACGTACCAACATTGCTGGCTGAATGCAGTTGCTTCCCGGCGAACAGAATAATTGAAATTGAATATCCAGCCGTTTTGAGCTCATTTGAGTAATTGTGGTCTTTCCTCTGTCCTTTAGAAGACTTGCCATGAATCACTGGCAGATGGCGCAGTAGTTGGACCAGCTTAATTAGTCAGAAGATGCGTGACGCCTGGCAACATGCAAACACAACGCGCTCGCTGTGCAGCGCGCTTGGTTCCACGGTTCATTGTACACATGTTTTATTTAAAACAGGGAAAGAGGAAACCATAGCTAATCTTATAATTTATGGTCGGCAGCACGCAACACATTGAAACCAATATATACACTGGTGTATCAATATATACAGCTGTTATTTAAATATATCGGCTGTGAGGGGCCGTTCACAATATATTGGCTGTGAGGGGCCGTTCACAATTATGGACATTTACCAATTCGTTCCGAGCGTACCTAAAAGGGGAGGGGTGAACGACCGCGTACTAATTTATAAAATGACGGTTGCATCTGAAAAAGTTACCACCTTTGTCATGTGGCGTCGCACGGTGTACTGTTACGGGACTACTATCGTTTTAAGTTATGTAAGGTTCCGTTCACCACGCGGCGCGGTAATACAGTCCGACATCTTGGAAACTCACAACTTTGTTGAAAACAATTATCAATACGATACCTTGGAGGTGTTACAAAACACAAAGCTTAAACATAATTATCGGAAATAACTGGTGGTTATTATTGTATGTCTTAGACCTTAGACAAGAATTCGACTGGCGGTAACGTGGTTCCAGCAAAATTGCTGAAGGAAACGACGGAACATATTAATTAATATATCACTCGCAATACAAGTAAAAATTTAGTGATAGAAACAAAATATGCACAATATGTTCACATGGAAAAATACAAACGTAATATAACTTAATAAGGGATCAGTGAATCATATAAAGACTTTACAGTCGCTCTCATGGGAGCCACTAATTAAATATAATTAACTAACTCATTTACACAAAAGGTTATGACAGTGCGTGTGTGCAGAAGGAGAAAGAGCATGCATGAGTATTCGAGTGAATATATTGAAATATGTGTGATAATATGTAATATAAATTGTAATAGATAGTAGTCGTGCGTTTCGTATATGTATTACTGATTTAGTAAATTTTGATAGCAAGCATAGCAGTTTAGTATTTACACGTATCTTCATATTTTGTCATAAATTATTTTTTTGTATAATTTGCAAGACCTCGCAAACTGTGAGTTCCTATCTTCTATGTAACTATCTTTGGGGTACTATTAATAACATGTGGTAAGTTATATCTACGACACATGTTGACAAATTTATGAGTGGTTATGAGTGAGTATATATCAGTTATACACCTTGTGCTGTGACTGTGTATATTTGGGGTTATTTTCCAGTTTAATAAGTAGGCAGGTAAGTAGTCATGCATGTATTTAAAATATTTTTAATTCAAGTAACTTTAATAAATCATCTATTTTTTTATATTTAATTTTTTTAAAGCGGTTCTGTGTGTGAATTGTATTTAGGTGCATAATCAATTCGATTTTTTTGCTAGTCGCATTTCAAATTAATTTAGCGAAAAACCAAACCTACCTAGTATACACTGGAACATGCTAGCTCGTTTGTGCAACTGTAATGTGTAGTTTTTGTGAAATCGTCAGACAAACTACTAAATTAATTAATGCTTTGTCAACCATTAACTGAAGTGAAAATCGAAATGCTGAAAAATCACGCTTTTCTCTCTTGGTGAAATTTCGTCATGTTGTCATGTGATTGGCTAGAGGATGGAGGTCACACCCATGATCAGCATTGACCCACACAGTGTTTACAATTATGGATATCCACTATTTTGATCTTTAACAGATCTAACGACTAAAGTCAATTATTTTAATGATTTGAACAAAAATAGGCATTTTTTTATATTAAAAAGACTGCGCACATTACTTAAACTAGTCACACACTACACATCTGGACGTAAGTGAACTGGATTCGCGATGGGCTGAACCATTTGAGGAACCAGCTTTAAGGTTAAATTCGTATAGCTTTCTTTTACCTTGGTAACCCCACGCCATGATACAATAGTTAATATGAGATAATAATAGTGTATTATATAAAATAATTTTTATTTCTAAAGGTAACACATGCTGTAATATGCCGAAAATGTTTGAAAACTTGTTTGATTTTTTTTTTCAAATTTAAGTTTGTATAGAAAGTCAGTCCTAAAAAAATTCTTCCACTCGTTCGAAAAGGTGTATTCAACTTTATTAGGCATTTGAAAGGTTATGTATTTAGATTTATTTTTGTTTAATGATAATTAATTAATATTATGCCATTCCATTATTTTAGGAATTCATCATTGACTGCAGATTCAGTGCTTTTGTTTGGTATATTGTCATTAAAGGATTTGGTGGTACTAAATAAGGTGGTGTCATCGGCATACATAATAAAGCTAAACATTTTGCTAGCTTTGGATAGTCTATTATATATTATATTAAAAATAGCAAGGGACAAAGGATAGATCCTTGCGGTACACAAGTGTTTATAGATAACATATAAGATTTAACATTTTAAAATTATTAGTATTGAATGATCAAATGTGTGAAACGCTTTGGAGAGGTCAATAACATGCTGAATGTACATTATTTTTATCTGTTTGTGTGATTATTCTGTTTGCTAGTTCAAGTGATGCATATTTAGTCAATATTTTTTCTACAACCATATTGATTATCAAAACATAGTATGGAATCTTTGAAATATGCATATAACTGACTATAAATTGTTTTCTCTAACACTTGAAATAGTAGGAAGGAGAGAAATTGGTCTATAACGTTTAAATAGTGATGGATCATCTTTCTTGAAAATAAGACTAACTTTGGCAGTGATGAGTTTGTCAAGGAATATGCCTGTTTTTATAACACGGTTTATTGATAGCGTTAATGATTGATGGCAGGTTCTATTAATTTCAACCATTTTGAAGAAATACCATCAAAACCACAACTGTTTTTTTGTTGGAAAGCTTTCTATAGTTTTCTTTACAGTTTCTTTTATCTACATTCTTAAATCTGAAAACAGAGTCTACTGTATTTTTAAGTAATAACTATAATCCTTATTGCCATCATGTTGAATCCCTTGTGCAATAATGTTTAAAATGATCAAGAAACAAGCATTTGCGTTCCTTGAAACGTTGCAATAGAATGACGTACGACTAATTCGGCATATGGAGGTAGTGGGAAAGCAGCCTTTGGAAGCGCGGAGTGCATCTCTCGAACAATAGGCCCACTCGCAAAGTGCATGTCTTGAATGCCAATGACACCCACTCGTTGGCGACTGACCAAATTGAAACATCGCCTACTGATGCGTCGCAGACTTTGTCGATTGAAATGGACAAAATATGTCGCCGGTTGAGTGGCCACTTGAAATGTTGGTCAGCCTTACGAGATCGGACGGCCGAATCTCGGCAGTCTTTGTCTCGTCGGCCTTAGAGAACGGCCGTGGACGCGCTTCAGGAATGTTCCAAATGGAAACGAATTAGACGCGCCGTCAATGGAGCAGCGTGAAGGAGACGCCGAGTCCCCCACGGAGGCACCTCTTGCGTAACGCCAGCTTGTTTTACTTGTGAGTAAGTGTGTACCGGCGGCGTGATTGGCGGAATAGGGGGTCGTTCTGCAACTCAGCCGTTGTCGAGCAACAGGACGAGCTGTCCACGTAAGACAGTGCTGCTCTAACGGGCATGGGGAGTCGAGTATAAAATCACATCAAATAATATATATTTGCATTTTAAGATAATTGGGTGGGTATTGAATTATAATTTAATATTAAAACAGATAATTTTTAAGAATTTCAGTTATATACTTTATTAACGGGTGGGCTTATTTTTCGAATTATCTGTCGACACCTCAATGTCTCATTCCCTTTCTAAAAATACCTCCACCTTCGTGGTTACCTCCCACTTGTGGATATAGCTGTGGTTACCTCCTACTTGTGGACATAGCTGAGGTTACCTCCCACTTGTGGACATAGCTGTGGTTACCTCCTACTTGTGGACATAGCTGCGGTTACCTCCCACTTGTGGACATAGCTGCGGTTACCTCCCACTTGTGGACATAGCTGCGGTTACCTCCCACTTGTGGACATAGCTGTGTTTACCTCCTACTTGTGGACATAGCTGTGGTTACCTCCTACTTGTGAACATAGCTATGGTTACCTCCTACTTGTGGACATACCTGTGGTTACCTCCTACTTGTGGACATAGCTGTGGTTACCTCCTACTTGTGGACATAGCTGTGGTTACCTCCTACTTGTGGAAGCAGCTAGCCGTGCATGGTTACCTCAAAATTCTTGAAATAGCCTTGGCTACCTCCTACTTCTAGAAGCAGCTGTGTTTGCTCTCTTCGTCTCGAAGTAGCTGGATTTAAACTTGCTCACTCAACAGCTCACACGCACGCACTCACACACAATTTAGACTGAAGCTATGTAATATATATTTACAAAATCATATAGCTTATTTAAAAAATACTATATTCAATACCTGACCATGTTAATGCTTGGGTCGTGCTGTGTTTTACAAAGAATTGCACTCTCAATGCAGTACGGTACCTATACTTTCCCAGTACTTCGTGGATTATCTTGCCACCTGAATCGAGTGTTTGGGTTATGTCTGCGCACCATGTCTTAATTAGTAAATGGCCCGTACCTGTCGTTTCAATTGTCTTCGTATGTGGGTAGAAGACACGAATGCAGTGTGTATCTTGTCGGTGTAGAGAAAATGCACTTAGTTATAGCTTTAGCTTAATAAATAGCACAGTTGTTGTCACAAAGTTCCAATCACTGTCATATGAAAGGGAATATTTCGTTAGCGCATTCACCTACTCGAGAAGCTCTTGTACACAAGTGTATTATTCTGCTATGTTGTTGCAAGGTCACTCGGTTCTCCTAGTTTACGCATCTAATGTCTAGAAGTATATTTAACAGACCAAATAAATAGGCCATTACATTCCCGAATTACTAACATCAATGTTGGTGTATAGACGTATATTTAATATGACAAAGAAATAGGCTATTATATTCCTGAATTTCATTATTGTTGAGAAAACGTGCTCGTCGCCTAGAGACAATGCTTTGAAGGCGAAACCGGCGCCTCATCTCGCAATGTTCCCTGGTTGGTGCGATACACCACATGGACAATTCTCATTAGGTGCGGAGCTGGTTCTGTTCGAAACGATTGTAGGACATTTCGGTCGCGGAAACAAAAGCTACACGACATTATTTTACACTTAATGAAGTTTATATGGCATCATCTACATAAGTAGGCTATGTTGTATTTACGATGACATTAGGTTTAATTCCTTTTATGTTGAATGACCCTCAGGCTTAAACGACCCACAATGAAACGTTCGCTCTTCACCATGCACAGTAGTGTCTGTCCTATGTCAACCTGCCCTAGCATGAAATGTCATAGGCCTAACGTTCAAGTCTCCGATTCAACTGTGTTTCTTTCTTTCTTTCTTTCTTTCTTACATTCCGTCCGCGTTTGTGGATGACTAATGCGCGTAACTCATATAAGTCAACTCAGTTTATAGTGGTAAACTTTAGTTACTGTCAAGCGTTAAGGTAAGTTTGGACAAATCATGGGCTGGGCATGATATCACATAAGACAGCTGCCTAACATTAGCACATCAATGGGTACGATCGTTTCAAAAGTGGCAAGACAATGCGAACACAAACGTACGTGTACTATTAGGACGTACACACCTATTTATTTATTCGCCTTCAATGCATACCACCACACCGTGGTTGCCTTCTAGCAAAATTCTATATTATTTCTCTATTTGAGCTAAAACAAGGACGCTGTATCGGTACCGTGTTGGACATTTAGACTGCTACGCCTGGCGAGTAATACTTTCCGTATGAATTCTACATTCCGCTTACGAGTTGTGTTCTACTCATGTCTGTGGTGAAACGTTACGTCACATTCTCGTAGAGGCTAATATGACCAAGCCCACGATTCGCTTTTTGTGGGAATATCAAGCATTCTTAAACACACAAAATTTAAATGAAAACTTCGACTGTGTTCCTGGATACTGTCGAATTCCGCCCTTGCATATCATTTAGCTTAACACTCGAAACGCTTCACATAATTCTCGCGGAAACTGAGAGGCTGCATGTCGATCCATAGACAAAACCGGCTCGCCACCTTTCACCTAGGCTCTGTCCACCATTCCTGTAGAATGTAGCCCACCACTAGTCATAACGATCTTTCCCTGTTTTTAGCTTCTCTTGGCATAAGTGCTCCTCCGTCTTTTGGGTTGCAATTAAGTTGTTCTGATGGTCCACCTGTTGTCTTGCATTCTCGCAATGTGACCTACCCATCTCCACTTTGTTTCCATGATATATTTTATTATATGGGGCCTAAGTCTTACTATTGTTCTCCTTCGCCATCTAGTGAGAATTATATTGGCATTGGGTTACGCCACCATGCGGGTTTGCAAGTAGGTAAACCGAGACCGCTTGAGCCACGTAGCGATTATGTTTCTATTCGCCATCGGTAGGCGCGAAATGTTCTAGGGTTTATTTTATCCAAGGTATTTTGCTCCAAATCCTAATGAACATGTACATATTGGCGACTAGGTGAGCAGTGTTTTGACGATTGTATATTATGCACAGTGAAATACCAGTAAATTTTGTACGAAATGGGGCAGCGACCTATTCGAACAACGGCAACGCCAATCTACCTACCTGTGTCTGCGACTGCGTCTCGCTGGCATGATTAGCCATTAAATGGCATTATTCATTTATTGTCAATATTGACTTTTTGGTTTATGCAGATCGGTTAACGCGGTGGGTTTGCCAGGAAAAAGCAATGATTTTACCATCACAAAACTACGTATGTGGGCGTGACATAACACTGCAATCATTTGTAAGAGATACAGGCATCATCATGGACAACACCTTACGTACGTCGACACAAGTCGCTGGCACGTCTCAGGGGGTGTATTTCCAACTGCACAAGATCACAAAAAAATGAAAATGCTTAATGACCCATGGCCATGCGTGCAAGATGATTGTACATGTGCTTGTTACTTCCAGACTGAGCTATGGAAATGCTGTGCTGTTTTGCAGTAAACGTGTTTAATTCAGAAGTTTCAAATGGCGCTAAATTCGGCAACTTGCCTAATAATGCAACAGCAACGCTGTGACCATCAACACATCACGCCCACGCCCACCCTCACTGCTCTTCACTGGCTGCCGGAATGATGGTGAATCAGCTACAAGATTCTTTTGTTGACCTACCGCGCATTACATGATCTTGCGCCCATGTACATTGTTGACATGATCTCACCATACACACGGCACCCTACTAACTGTACCACACCATGCTATGAAGCAGTATTATTGAGGGGGTTTCTATGTGACGGCACCGTGCCTTTGGAACGACCTGCCAATATATATCTGTGTCACTGACTCACTCAAATTGTTTAAGTCTCAACTTAAGACATATCTTTTTAAGACATCATTTGAAGATTATTTATAGAATTTATATTTATTTATAGAATTATGTCTTACAAGTGTTGTATTTCAAGCGCCTCTGAACATGTTTTTTATCCGGATATGTGGCGCTATCCAAATAAAAGTTATTATTATTATAAAAAATACAGAATTTATAAAATAGTTTTATTATTATGTCAGTTGTAATGACAGTTATATGCAAGCCATGTACGCTGGCATCTGGTATGCAGCTCATTGTTTAATACATTCTGTATTTTTTATGTAAGCTAACATTACTTTGTACAAAACGTATCTTTTAGTATTGTAATTTTTGGGCCATTAAGGGTGGTGGTTTCATTGTTATGTCAGAAAGTTCAGAATTTCACACATTTCTTTTGATTGTGTACAATGCATTTTTATGTTTCATTCATTATACACTCATTTTAAAATAATGTAAATAATAATCTCATAATGCCAGGAGATTTTAACACTTCAAATTAAATGAAAATTACACAAATAGTAACTTCTTTGATACTTTAATATCACATAGCCTTTACCCTCAAATCACTCTTCCTACCAGATTCAAAAGAACAAATGGAACTTTAATTGATAATTTTTTCTGTAAATTAAATTTATTTTAGAAAGTACAACATGGATACTAACCAAAAGATTCTCTGACCATCAGCCTTATTTTAAGGTCATTGATATTGCTTTAAAGTCACAACCTCCTCCCAAATATATTAAAACACACATATCCAACTAAGATGCAATGCAAAAGGTTAAGAATTAAAGTAAATCAAACGTAACATACAAAAAATTTAATAAACAACAGAGTGCAGATATAAATTAAAATTATGAGATAATATATCAAGAAATTATATGAGCACAAAACAAGCACATACCAAGTAAACTGGTGAAATTTAATAAATACAAACAAAAAGTCAACGTGGATTACTCAAGGTTTGATAAGATCAATTCGACACCAAGACAAACTTTATAAACAATTAAAATTGACAAACAAATTCACCAAACTGACATTTTTACCATTAACCTCAAAACGTATAACACAGTATTAAAAAAATAGCATCTATGCAGCCCAGCAAGCGTATTTTGAACAAAGATTTAATCAACTTAAAAGTGACATAAGTCAAAGAATCAGCAAAAATAAAATGCCTGTATTTTTAAAAGAAAATCGCAAAACAATTACCGACAAAAAAGACATTGCAAACAAATTTAATAACTACTTCACAAATATATGCCATACTATTGCAAGTAACATTACAATCAAAAGTAATAAAGAGTATACTCATTGTCTAAATAAACAAGTAAACTATGTTTTTACTTATGAAAATGTTGACGAAGAAACTGAAGAAAACCATTGAAAATCTCCCCACAAAAAACAGTTGTGATTTCAATGACATTTCTTCCAAACTGTTAAAAATAATTGCCCCCACAATTATGAAATTACTAACGCTGCTAATAAACCAAGTATTAAATACTGGTATATTCCCAGATAAACTTAAAATTGTGAAAGTTATTCCAATATTTAAAAAAGACCATCGATCATTATTTGAAAATTACAGACCTATCTCTCTTCTTTCATCGATTTCAAAAGTAATTGAAAAAATTTGTTTACTCAGTTATTTTCCTATTTCAAAGAATCTAAGTTCTAACCAAATAAAAATACATGATTTTTCACATGCCCAGTAAATGCATACAAACTCATATGCTCAAAATAAACAATGTAAATTTTGAAAAAGTTAAAGAATTCAATTACTTAGGATTGATCTTGGACACAAACCTAACGTGGAAAAAACACATTGAAAAAATATCTAATAAGTGCTCCAAAAACAATTGGCATTTTAAACTGATTAAATCATGTACTACTTTTAGAAATAAAAGTTATGTTATCATTAATATTATCTCACAATGCATAATGGCATGGGGATATCGAGGAAATAGAATTATAAGAATTAAAAAAAAGCAGTGCGAATAATAACCGTAAACAAGTATAATTCCCACACTCAACCACCTTTCAAAAAACTTATGAAAAGTAGAAGGTATCTTGAAGGTGCAGGAATTAAAATTTTACTTTAAATGCACACACAAAAATCTGCCAGTTTATTTATTAAACTGACATATTATCCCACTTGCTATTTTATAGAATTACAACACTTGGAAAATAAAAAATATATATATATACATTAGAACTAAACATGAATTTGCAGTGAAGTGTCTAAAATATAATATATGAATATATATATAAAATATATATGTAATTGGTGGCATATTTGCTAAAAGATCATTCTGGAATAGTGTTGACAGTTATTGCCAATGTGATTTGCTAATTTCATGACAAAGCTAGGTTATAGTAAAGCTAGCTGTAGTAAATGTTTCCCCATTGCATGTGTACTTTCTGTTACAGTTGTTCCACTGGTCCTGCCTGCTGGTCTTGTGTACCTCATGTAAGTCTCCTATCTCAGTTGCACTGTGGCTCATGTAAGCAGACTTGCTATAGAAGCTAGACCACAAACCCACTTCCTGCTTACTGTGTCAATGGAACACAGTGCCTAAAAGTTGACAAATTTTTTGATTTTTATCTAATGTGACAAATGCATTCAAGTGGTAAGGCTGCTGGATATAACATTTATTTGTGGACAAAGAAATGAGGCAGATATGGATGCTATGCATGTTTACAACATGATTAAAAGAGTTATCCGTATCAATAGTTTCTGTTGACATCAACATCGATTTTATGGTTAGTGTTGCTACAATCATAGGAAATATTATAACCAGTGTGGCTTTTGATTGTGGTCTAACATCTTACGGCAAAGTATGTTGAAAAAAATCACAAAATTATAATTAAATTAAAAAATTTTGAACAGCTGCCCATACATTTACTTAAATTGGTATTTTGTACTTGCAGTAGCCAGAGTGCAGCCTCTCATCAAAAAAAAAAAACAGGTTGAAACGCATCTTGTAGGCAATAACTATGCTACCTCAGTTCTCTCTACTGTAACATTGGATAACTATTGGATCTTGCAATGTTATCCACTTACACCAAGGAAACAGTTGAACTATTACACCAAGGAAACAGGTGAACTCAAATGGCATGAACATGTATGATCTGAATCCAAGGCATTTTTTTTATAAATACTCAGAAATCATGAACGTTATATTGGATGACTGACATCTGTCGCCTTGCATGTGTCTCCTTACAGTGATTCATACCTATATGTGAACTTGATATGTTACTGTTTCAGTTCTCAATGGTGGCCACTACACAGTGCAGGCAGAAAGTAAGTGGCTACACATGTTCTTTCTGCATTATTTTATATCATTGAGTAGAACCTTTCTCTAGTATGGAGATGTCATTATTACTGTTATCTCAATCCAACTGAAAACCTAATAGTCAAAGGTTCAAATGTCAAAAAAGTCAAAAATACACATAGTCCAACAATTGTTAGCTAATGTATGCCTTACATAATCTACACTGTGACTTGCTAGCTGTTAACTTTTAATTTTATGGCCTACCTTTCAGACAATTGCAACACACTCGACGTTGTGTTTGTCGTTGACTCTTCTGGGAGCATCAACAAGAATGACGACCAGAACTGGGGCCGGGTCCTTGCGTTCATCAACCGCGTCATTGATGGCTTTAAGATAGGAGTCAATGATGTTCATGTTGGTCTCATCAAATACAGTAACACTGCTGAAGTCATGTTTGGACTTGACAAATACATAGAAGCTGTGCCACTCAAGGTATTCATTATGCTTGTCCTTGAGTTTAATATCTTTCTGAAACATTTGTTTTATAGGGTACTTCTTGCCAGATAGGTTATTGGGATATTAGGAGTATACCCTTTTCCATATGATCTTCCATCACTGAAACAAACCAAATTGTGAATAAATTAAAGGGGATTTCACTTCACCAGTGATCTTATGCATCAACGAGGCTACGAAGAGGATAATTAGTAAGTAAGTAATTATTTCAACAGTGTACCTGCAAAAACTACTGAACAAACACACTTCTGAACACCTCCTTAATTGAACAAATATGCTTCTGAATGCTTCCTCAAATGAACAAATATACTTCTGAATGCGTCCTCTAAATGAACAAATTAATATACTTCTGAATGCCTCCTCAAACGAACAACTATACTTCTGAATGCCTCCTCAAATGAACAACTATACTTCTGAATGCCTCCTCAAACGAACAACTATACTTCTGAATGCCTCCTCAAACGAACAACTATTAATATTGAATGATCCAGGTTGTCAAGTTCTTTTTTCTATTAATATTGAGTGATCCAGGTTGTCAAGTTCTTTATCTATTAATATTCAGTGATCCAGGTTGTCAAGTTCTTTATCTATTAATATTGAGTGATCCAGGTTGTCAAGTTCTTTATCTATTAATATTGAGTGATCCAGGTTGTCAAGTTCTTTATATATTAATATTGAGTGATCCAGGTTGTCAAGTTCTTTATATATTTATATTGAATGATCCAGGTTGTCAAGTTCTTTATATATTAATATTGAGTAATCCAGGTTGTCAAGTTCTTTTTATATTAATATTGAGTGATCCAGGTTGTCAAGTTCTTTATATATTAATATTGAGTGATCCAGGTTGTCAAGTTCTTTATATATTTATATTGAATGATCCAGGTTGTCAAGTTCTTTATATTGAATGATCCAGGTTGTCAAGTTCTTTATATATTAATATTGAGTGATCCAGGTTGTCAAGTTCTTTATATATTAATATTGAGTGATCCAGGTTGTCAAGTTCTTTAACTATTAATATTGAATGATCCAGGTTGTCAAGTTCTTTATATATTAATATTGAGTGATCCAGGTTGTCAAGTTCTTTATATATTAATATTGAGTGATCCAGGTTGTCAAGTTCTTTATATATTAATATTGAATGATCCAGGTTGTCAAGTTCTTTATATTGAGTGATCCAGGTTGTCAAGTTCTTTATATATTAATATTGAATGATCCAGGTTGTCAAGTTCTTTATATTGAGTGATCCAGGTTGTCAAGTTCTTTATCTATTAATATTGAGTGATCCAGGTTGTCAAGTTCTTTATATATTAATATTGAATGATCCAGGTTGTCAAGTTCTGTATATATTAATATTGAATGATCCAGGTTGTCAAGTTCTTTATATTGAGTGATCCAGGTTGTCAAGGTCTTTATCTATTAATATTGAGTGATCCAGGTTGTCAAGTTCTTTATATATTAATATTGAATGATCCAGGTTGTCAAGTTCTTTATATATTAATATTGAGTGATCCAGGTTGTCAAGTTCTTTATATATTAATATTGAATGATCCAGGTTGTCAAGTTCTTTATATTGAATGATCCAGGTTGTCAAGTTCTTTATATATTAATATTGAGTGATCCAGGTTGTCAAGTTCTTTATATATTAATATTGAATGATCCAGGTTGTCAAGTTCTTTATATATTAATATTGAGTGATCCAGGTTGTCAAGTTCTTTATATATTAATGTTGAGTGATCCAGGTTGTCAGGTTCTTTATATATTAATATTGAATGATCCAGGTTGTCAAGTTCTTTATCTATTAATATTGAGTGATCCAGGTTGTCAAGTTCTTTATCTATTAATATTGAATGATCCAGGTTGTCAAGTTCTTTTTCTATTAATATTGAATGATCCAGGTTGTCAAGTTCTTTATATATTAATTTTGAGTGATCCAGGTTGTCAAGTTCTTTATATATTAATATTGAATGATCCAGGTTGTCAAGTTCTTTATATACTAATATTGAGTGATCCAGGTTGTCAAGTTCTTTATATATTAATGTTGAGTGATCCAGGTTGTCAGGTTCTTTATATATTAATATTGAATGATCCAGGTTGTCAAGTTCTTTATCTATTAATATTGAGTGATCCAGGTTGTCAAGTTCTTTATCTATTAATATTGAATGATCCAGGTTGTCAAGTTCTTTATCTATTAATATTGAATGATCCAGGTTGTCAAGTTCTTTATCTATTAATATTTAGTGATCCAGGTTGTCAAGTTCTTTATCTATTAATATTGAATGATCCAGGTTGTCAAGTTCTTTATATATTAATTTTGAGTGATCCAGGTTGTCAAGTTCTTTATATATTAATATTGAATGATCCAGGTTGTCAAGTTCTTTATATACTAATATTGAGTGATCCAGGTTGTCAAGTTCTTTATATATTAATGTTGAGTGATCCAGGTTGTCAGGTTCTTTATATATTAATATTGAATGATCCAGGTTGTCAAGTTCTTTATCTATTAATATTGAGTGATCCAGGTTGTCAAGTTCTTTATCTATTAATATTGAATGATCCAGGTTGTCAAGTTCTTTATCTATTAATATTGAGTGATCCAGGTTGTCAAGTTCTTTATCTATTAATATTGAATGATCCAGGTTGTCAAGTTCTTTATATATCAATATTGAGTGATCCAGGTTGTCAAGTTCTTTATATATTAATATTGAATGATCCAGGTTGTCAAGTTCTTTATATTGAATGATCCAGGTTGTCAAGTTCTTTATATATCAATATTGAGTGATCCAGGTTGTCAAGTTCTTTATATATTAATATTGAGTGATCCAGGTTGTCAAGTTCTTTATATATTAATGTTGAGTGATCCAGGTTGTCAGGTTCTTTATATATTAATATTGAATGATCCAGGTTGTCAAGTTCTTTATATTGAGTGATCCAGGTTGTCAAGTTCTTTATATATTAATATTGAATGATCCAGGTTGTCAAGTTCTTTATATATTAATATTGAGTGATCCAGGTTGTCAAGTTCTTTATATATTAATGTTGAGTGATCCAGGTTGTCAGGTTCTTTATATATTAATATTGAATGATCCAGGTTGTCAAGTTCTTTATCCATTAATATTGAGTGATCCAGGTTGTCAAGTTCTTTATCTATTAATATTGAATGATCCAGGTTGTCAAGTTCTTTATCTATTAATATTGAGTGATCCAGGTTGTCAAGTTCTTTATCTATTAATATTGAATGATCCAGGTTGTCAAGTTCTTTATATATTAATATTGAGTGATCCAGGTTGTCAAGTTCTTTATATATTAATATTGAATGATCCAGGTTGTTAAGTTCTTTATATTGAGTGATCCACGTTGTCAAGTTCTTTATATACTAATATTGAGTGATCCAGGTTGTCAAGTTCCTTATATATTAATATTGAATGATCCAGGTTGTCAAGTTCTTTATATTGAGTGATCCAGGTTGTCAAATTCTTTATATATTAATATTGAGTGATCCAGGTTGTCAAGTTTTTTTTTTGACAGGTCCAAGTAAATATTTATAGGTATTTCGGTATTATCCATATGTGTCAATATCCTATCAATTAATTCTTGAGCGGCAAATTCAGGTGATGTGACATCATCTATGTAACTAAAACATGGCTCAAAGTGATATTTTCTTAACTAAATAGCAATAGTTTATCCTACGTTTTTACTATGCATGTCAATTGGTATTACATGTTTTCACTAATTCTGCCTAAGAAACTCCTCTTGCACTGTCTAATGATTTTTTCCAATGCACCTGCAGAATGACGTCTCAGGACAGAGTTACATCGGTGGAACAACCAACACCGCCCATGCCCTGGAGCTCACCTGGTCAGCTGTGTTTGACAAGGCAGGAGATCGGGCGGGGGTCCCCAATGTCGCCATTCTCATCACCGATGGCATCCCAAATGAACGGGAGACTGACACTCTTCCACAGGCAAACAATGTGAAGAGTAGGAACATCGAGATGGTGGTTGTTGGCATCACTGACGAGATTGACCTCAATATGCTCAAGGTAAGAACGGTTGAAACTATTCGCTAGTGAACAAGACACATTTTCAGGTGAATTTTAAGTGTGAACAAAAATGCTTCTGTCAATATTTTCATAACCATTCAATATCTTAGACTTCTATTTAATCTACTCATCTCTAGTGTTGCTAAACAACAATATAGAACTTAATGGTGACAGATAATTGTTTGTGCACTGGCAACATTTGTTCTAACATTGTCATGTCTCTTGTGTGTTATTAATTAATCTCTGATGTCATCAGGCGATTGCATCACAAGCCAGCGAGGTCATGCTGGTGACAGACTTCAACAAACTGGACACTATCTTGACCCCGTTGTTATCGAAAGCATGCGTTACTTCTGGTGAGTCTAGAGGCCATGATGTGCACAATGTTTGCCAACATTGCTGGCAGTGTCAATCTTCATCTGGAACAGTATCATTTGTTACTGTATTGTTCTTCAACTTGCATGCATTTTATATTATTCCACAGGACAATATTCATGGCACTGTATGTAATTTTACATAATTGTTCCTGCTACATTTACCTGTATGTATCAGTGCATGTGCCAACTATAAACAGTGCATTCAATGTTTTGTGTGGAATGACATATAGTAGCTGTGTGACTGGTCCGGAGACTGACACACTCCCATGTGGCCAGATACATTGCACTTGTTAATCTGGTGATGTGGCCTGTTTGTGTGTCAGTGGTTGCCAGTCGCTCATGAAAAATGTGATCTGTTATACATTGTTGAACTTACTACTAATCCTGGTTACATTTAGTAATTGGTCTGTTAGTCTGTTTGAGCTGCATTGTTTATTAGTCTTTATAAATAGATCGTGTTTGTGTTTCTGAAGATATTCAAGCATGTCATTTAACCTGTGTTTGATGCTATAACTTGTTTTAGAGCCTCTCCCCCCGACCAGCGCCCCAGCAGTCAATGGTGCAACTGGAGCCACCGGAGCTACTGGTCCACGTGGAGACACTGGGCGACAGGGACCATCCGGGGAATCCATTCGGGGACCGCCTGGAGCAACGGGACCCCAAGGCAGCACTGGACGAGATGGACCAGAAGGTAGGCCAACAAAGTTGATTTAAAGATCCCACCACAGTTGAGTTGGTTTAAATATCTCACCACAATTGAGTTGGTTTAAATATCTCACCACAATTGAGTTGGTTTAAATATCCCACCACAATTGAGTTGGTTTAAATATACCACCACAATTGTGTTGGTTTAAATATCCCACCACAATTGAGTTGGTTTAACTATACCACCACAATTGAGTTGGTTTAAATATACCACCACAATTGAGTTGGTTTAAAGATCCCTCCACAATTGAGTTGGTTTAAATATCTCACCACAATTGAGTTGGTTTAAATATCCTACCACAATTGAGTTGGTTTAAATATCCCACCACAATTGAGTTGGTTTAAAGATCCCTCCACAATTGAGTTGGTTTAAAGATCCCTCCAAAATTGAGTTGGTTTAAAGATCCATCCACAATTGAGTTGGTTAAAAGATCTATCCACAATTTCATTTCTTTTCTTTGTCTAATTTCAGGCTCTTAACAGGCAAGTTGTGAAAAGAGTCTGCCTGGCTTTGTATACTGCAAAAAGGCTTTTCACACTTTCACCAGTTAGCTGATCGAACAATTAAATTAAATTCTTTCGATGATATGTTTGCACTCTTAGTTTTATTAAAACAACTGTGCATATTACTTAAACTGTTCACACACTACAGGCATGAACATCATCAAACTTGTTTAGTGATGGCCTAAATCAATTCAGGAAGAAGTTTTGACAGTGTTGAAGCTTGCAAAATGGCATGATCAGATAGAATATCTAATTATTTTATACATCCATTACTATTATTATTATGTCAATTTGTATTTGTTGACACAGTACAATTCATGCAATTTGCTCTCTTTGCACATATCCTGGACAAAATAAGTTATTAATAGAGTGAATATTTGCGATTGGGTTTTAATGTGTTTGTGTATTAGTTTCATAATTCATATTTCACAGTTTGTTCACCAATGAATGTTACCAAGAGATAGGAGATTATTTGATTGTTGGACATGGCAGTTGTAATTCCTGTCTGCAGGAGCAGCTGGTCCGAGGGGAGAGCAGGGATCACGTGGCTTCCAGGGGGAGGTTGGCCCACCTGGGAATGTTGGAGAGAGAGGACCTATGGGATTCAGGGGAGAAAGAGGTAAGGGCTATTCCAGTCAAAAATATCTTTTTCCCAAAGGGGAGTCTGCGTGACATCTTGACTGGTCGTGGTAGCCGTATATATTTACTGTAATTGTTTCTATCTATACCTACTAACTAATACCATTTTAAATGCACACATTTTGTGGTGCTTTCAAGTAACAAACTCATGTTTTATGCAGTAAACATAAGTACACAGATTTTATGTGAGTACAGTAAAAACACAATATGCATGTAATGGAGTTTTCTTGTATTATATATATATATATATATATATATATATATATATATATATGAGTGGTTTGTTATGACGACACAATAACCACCATATAGTTTTAGTGCCAAATTAAAAAGGTAAGTAAGCAAACCAGCACAATTTAATGTTACTGACAATTTGAGATGATATGAATCTCATGTCGTGTTTTATCCCTGTTTGCAGGAGAGGTTGGACCGACTGGAGGCCCAGGACCTGCTGGCGCCACGGGACCTGAAGGAGGTCCTGGAGCCACTGGACCCTTGGGTCCACGAGGATCAAGAGGGGATGTTGGCGCAGAGGGACCTTCTGGTCCTACTGGCGGTACTGGGGCCACAGGACCTACTGGGCTGACTGGAGCAACAGGTATCATTCACGTTTGCCTTTCTGTTTCATTATGTTAGATGATTCTTGCATTCATGCCTACAGTGGGCCTTGCTCTTTGCATTGTGGTCAACAAACTATTTTATTGTTTTATTGCTATTCAGGCCAGTTGCCAGAAAAATTACCCACTATTGGCACAGTTAAAATGTGTATGTCTGCTTAACAATTTTTTCGTAGAATAATTATGAATCAGACAAACTAACATGGCGGATATTTGTGTAATATTTTGGTATTAACTCTTTACTAGGCAAACAGGTTTCTCATTCCTCAGCCTACTGTGGGCAAGGAATGTCAAGAAGGTTGCCAGTTGTAGTTGATGTCATGCATGGCTTGCATTAAAATGAGGACATCTCGACAACCGATGCATTAAATGATTTGAAATAATACACTATACATAGAAATTAATGTATGAATAGAATATGATGTTAAAATTTCTGTTACAATTAATTAATTTCAGATCATGAAGCAAAATTCATGGAATGAAGAAGAAAAATAAAACATAAACTTCAGCATCCTTTATAAAAATCATCCACTACATTAACCATAGGCAATCCTGTGAAGCAAATGTAGCTATTTATATTAATTTTGCCTAGGTAAAACAATTATCCAAGTATTAGTTTTCAAATTACACAATTTTTGTCAATGACAACATTAAGAAAAATTTATATTTTCAAGATGGCTACCAGTTGTTTTGTGAAAGTCAACATTCGTAAGATAGCAAAACTCTTTCACAAATATGTGTTTAGGCCTTAGCAGTATGATCATAGAAACAAAATACAGCTCAAAGAAACACTCAAACTATTGAAGTGATCAACATGGCCAGATTATCCATGACGCCCTCTGGTGGTCGTCTTCCAGTCCTCTATCTCGTTGACACATCGTTTATCATCGGATGATGTAGTAATACTGCATCACAGTGACTGGCAGTGCGCACAACTGATACCATTGACGTCAAAAGCCAACTTAACAGGGAAACAACCCCAGAACATCTCTATCAAATCTTTAAACGACGCGTCATTGTCAAACACCAATTTGACAAACTTGATTCAATGCACTTTTCAAAAACTATTGGTAAATGGCACTTCAAAGTCTTAGTGCAAGATGGCAATTCCACGTGCTTGCAAAACCCATTTTTTAAATGATTGGGTAACTAAAAATGCCACAAGACCACAAGACACAAGTGGGACAAGGAGGTTACGGCCGGTCTGCACACAGGCAGAATAAGGAGGTTACGGCCGGTCTGCACACAGGCAGAATAAGGAGGTTACGGCCGGTCTGCACACAGGCAGAATAAGGAGGTTATGGCCGGTCTGCACACAGGCAGAATAAGGTGGTTACGGCCAGTCTGCACACAGGCAGAACAAGGTGGTTACGGCCAGTCTGCACACAGGCAGGACAAGGTGGTTATGGCCGGTCTGCACACAGGCAGAACAAGGTGGTTACGGCCAGTCTGCACAGAGGCAGGACAAGGTGGTTACGGCCAGTCTGCACACAGGCAGAATAAGGTGGTTACGGCCGGTCTGCACACAGGCAGGACAAGGTGGTTACAGCCGGTCTGCACACAGGCAGGACAAGGTGGTTACGGCCGGTCTGCACACAGGCAGAACAAGGTGGTTACGGCCGGTCTGCACACAGGCAGAATAAGGTGGTTACGGCCAGTCTGCACACAGGCAAGACAAGGTGGTTACGGCCGGTCTGCACACAGGCAGAACAAGGTGGTTACGGCCAGTCTGCACACAGGCAGGACAAGGTGGTTACGGCCGGTCTGCACACAGGCAGGACAAGGTGGTTACGGCCGGTCTCCACACAGGCAGGACAAGGTGGTTACGGCCGGTCTGCACACAGGAAGGACAAGGTGGTTACGGCCGGTGTGCACACAGGCAGGACAAGGTGGTTACGGCCAGTCTGCACACAGGCAGGACAAGGTGGTTACGGCCGGTCTGCACACAGGCAGGACAAGGTGGTTACGGCCGGTCTGCACACAGGCAGGACAAGGTGGTTATGGCCGGTCTGCACACAGGCAGGACAAGGTGCTTATGGCCGGTCTGCACACTAAAGGGTTAAAAGTATTTTTGCAAAACAGGCTGTACAACTTATAAACAGGGCAACACATGCATAGTCACATTATTGTGGGAATCGTCAAATGATTTACTATGATTTACATTTCATGCATAAAAGACTGGAGTTGAAATCTGTTCACAGGTGGCGCAGGTGTAGCAGGACGCACTGGTTCGAGTGGTGCGACGGGACCGACTGGACTTACTGGTGCGACCGGGACACGTGGTCCCACAGGACAGTCTGGAGCGACAGGTCGTCGGGGCTACCCCGGCTCCACTGGTACTCAAGGTCTGTTCCATATACCCCTTTGTTGACAGATGAATCCACTGACTGAAGGCTGAATAAATCGATACCATGGACTGTTTGTTTCACTCAGCAAGCAGTACAATTATTCATAATTAAAGTTGGCCTACAGTTTGTCGGGCGCAGTTGTATAGTAGCTTGTTTAATCCAGAAGACGGTAGTATAGTGATTGAATGATTCTTAACCCAAATCCTCTTGCTGCGTTTCAAAGACTTGGCAATTTCATTCACTCCAAATTTCCTCAGTGGTGTAAATGAGTACCTGAGGACAGTGGCGTTATTATGTGAATAAATAACTTTTGTGCAATAATTGCAACAGGGCTGAATTTTCCATGATTGGTTGACTTGGTATTGGAATGAACAGGTATGCCGGGGGGGGTGACGTGTAGTGCTCTTAGAGTGGTCCCAACGCATAGCAGGGGACAGACAACGCTGGCAAGGACTGTGTGAGAATAGCATCGCTACGACCGTCCCGGTCAAGGGATGAGGGTGAAGATGCAGTAATGGCCAGCATTAATACAACCAGCCCCACCTGTTGACCAAAATCTGAATAAATATTAAGTTTTATTATTAAATAAATAATGTTTATAAACATGCATCAATGTTATTTGTATAATTTTCCGTGCCAAGGAGCATCTGGACCACAAGGACCACAGGGGTCCATTGGTTGGACTGGAGCAACAGGACCAAGAGGAGATCTAGGTTCCTCTGGTCCACAAGGCCCAACAGGTTCCACAGGTACAGTCTGTCTGTGTAATTCTTCGATAGGGGCTTACTGTGTCGCATTTAGATAGTATTTTGTTATTAATATGTAATATTAATAAAGAATAGGCAGGTAGGTTTTGCTTATACAATTTCTGTGCAATCACACCACAAATAAACGAGTAAATTAGGCATTTAAATATTAAAATAAGTCAAATAAGAGTAAGTTAAAATATGTTAATAAATCAATAAATTATTGGAGGTTCATGTCATTAAAAAGTCATTAAACATAGAATATGGTAAGATCTGTTTTGTTATAAATAGACATCTTATATTCTTTGAAATAAAAAATATATTCTAATTCATTTGTTAATCTTCTACACTCACTCGTACTTTTATTTATGTGACAGGTTCGACAGGAACGCGTGGTGCCACAGGTCCTATTGGAGGATCTGGTCCTCATGGTCCCCCAGGATTCACCGGTGCTACAGGTCCCCTTGGTAGACAAGGTTCCACGGGTCCCGATGGTCCAATTGGTGCAACAGGAGCGACTGGTAAGACAGCTTTCATTGTAATGGATGGATCTGTCATTTATTCCCTTCAAAGTATCCATCAACATGTTATGATTGTGTGGTCCAGTGTCCGTATTAATAATTTATCCCAATCTTCAGTGGTAATATCTGTTTTGCGTGATTTACTGGAGGATATTCTTAAAACGTGGGATTATGTGTGGTGTTTCAATTAATGAAAAAGTTGTATCAATGTTTACATATTAACGTACCATATACAGCTGTATGCTGACATTTATGTTGTCATGTCTTGTGTTACTTACGTTGTTTTGTGCTCATGCACTAACAGATTGTCTGTAATAAAACATTTGTAGAAGCTGTCACTGTCCCACGGTATAATGAGTTTTCCTTATTTCTGTTACAACTCCATCAGTGTGAAATACTGTCCTATCCAGGGACCCTGCTGATAAATTACTACTTATACTTACAAATAAATTTGATAGTGTGCATCATTCCAAATGATGCACAGCACTGAAGTACCAATATATAAGTTCACATTCACCATGTGTCTACAATGACTTGATTTGTACTGTTGGGTCATGATTCATTGTTAAAGGTAGCCGTGGCTTGATTGGTCGCACGGGTGCAACGGGTCCCGAAGGACCATTTGGACCCGGTGGGCCAGTGGGAAGCACAGGCAATACAGGATCACTTGGTGCGACAGGTATGTTAGTGACATGTAGCTTTGGTGCGACAGGTATGTTAGTGACATGTAGCTTTGGTGCGACAGGTATGTTAGTGACATGTAGCCTTGGTGCGACAGGTATGTCAGTGACATGTAGCTTTGGTGCGACAGGTATGTTAGTGACATGTAGCCTTGGTGCGACAGGTATGTCAGTGACATGTAGCCTTGGTGCGACAGGTATGTCAGTGACATGTAGCGTTGGGAATCGGTTTACTTATCATAACTGATTTGGCCAAACCGATCAATGACAGACTATATAATCAGTTTGTGCCTATAAGTTGTGGGCAGTGTAAACAGTGTTGACGTCTATCAGATTTTATTAGAGTCGACAGTAAATGTTTTCGTTCGTTGGCTAGGGGGTCATTTATGTAGTGTATGGAATCTATCATTACAGTGGTGGACATTGATGAGGGGGTCATTTATGTAGTGTATGGAATCCATCATTATAGGGGTGGTCATTGATGAGGGGGTCAGTTATGTAGTGTATGGAATCCATCATTATAGGGGTGGTCATTGATGAGGGGGTTATTTATGTAGTGTGTGGAATCCATCATTATAGTGGTGGACATTGATGAGGGGGTCATTTATGTAGTGTATGGAATCCATCATTATAGGGGTGGTCATTGATGAGGGGGTCATTTATGTAGTGTATGGAATCCATCATTATAGGGGTGGTCATTGATGAGGGGGTTATTTATGTAGTGTATGGAATCCATCATTATAGGGGTGGACATTGATGAGGGGGTCATTTATGTTGTGTATGGAATCCATCATTATAGGGGTGGTCATTGATGAGGGGGTTATTTATGTAGTGTATGGAATCCATCATTATAGGGGTGGTCATTGATGAGGGGGTCATTTATGTAGTGTATGGAATCCATCATTATAGGGGTGGTCATTGATGAGGGGGTCATTTATGTAGTGTATGGAATCCATCATTATAGGTGTGGTCATTGATGAGGGGGCCATTTATGAAGTGTATGGAATCCATCATTATAGGGGTGGTCATTGATGAGGGGGTTATTTTGTGGTTTATGGAATCCAGTGAAAACCACTATTGATGAAATTTTTTCCTGGGATGGTTGAATAGTTCATCAATAGCAGCCAACTTTCTTGATTCCATAATTAGCCTCGATTATCCTGGCTCCACTGTTTGTTATTGTATAAATTGTGTACAGTTTTATCCATAAATTGTTATTGTCTTATTTGTTTTTACTGTCCACAGCATCGGTGATTATCACTGTGTAGATTTGTGCTATTTAAATTACTAAACATTCACCATTGCTCCCTGTCTAGGCGCGACTGGTCGACAAGGTATAATAGGTGCGACAGGATTCCGTGGACCGACAGGCATCACTGGATCAACAGGACCAGTCGGCTCTACAGGACCAGAGGGTCCTCGTGGTGCTACAGGCAACACTGGAGTACGTGGTCCTTATGGTGCCACTGGACCACGTGGACCATTAGGGAACACTGGAAACAGGGGCGGGACTGGACACACGGGCGTCAGGGGGGCAACAGGTAAGACTCACTTGGGGGGACGGGACTGGACACACGGGCGTCCGGGAGGCAACAGGTAAGACCCTCACTGGGGGGGACGGGACTGGACACATGGGCATCAGGGGGCAACAGATAAGACTCTCACTGGGGGGCTGGACTGGACACACGGGTGTCAGGGGGGCAACAGATAAGACTCTCTGGGGGGATGGGACTGGACACATGGACATCAGGGGGGCTACAGGTAAGACCCTCACGGGGGTGGGACTAGACACACGGGCATCAGGGGGGCTACAGGTAAGACCCTCATGGGGGTGGGACTGGACACATGGACATCGGGGGGCAACAGATAAGACTCTCACTGCGGGGTGGAACTGGACACACGGGCGTCAGGAGGGCAACAGGTAAGACTCTCACTGGGGGGTGGGACTGGACACACGGGCATCGGGGGGGCTACAGGTAAGACCCTCACGGGGGTGGGACTGGACACACGGGCATCAGGGGGGCTACAGGTAAGATCCTCATGGGGGGTGGGACTGGACTCTCACTGGGGGGACGGGACTGGACACACGGGCGTCAGGGGGGCAACAGGTAAGACTCTCACTAAGGGTGTCTGAATTGGTTCTGTTTGGGCACAACCATTGGCAAATGTATCCTTCTCTTCTCTGTCATGTATACTGTCTCAATGTCATGACATGACGAGATCTCATGTTGTGTTTATTGCTTGTGAGAACTTCAGCCTAAATCCTCCAGAGTGTACCCTTCAACTAAGGCACACAAATAACATGTGACCTCCAGAATGTACCCTTGAACTAAGGCACATAGATAACATGTGACCTCCAGAGTGTACCCTTGAACTAAGGTACATAACCTGTGACATCTAAAATGCATGCATTTTCTTTCAATTTTAAGAAAATTACCTCCACAACTGTGAATAATTAAAATAATTGCTGCAATTTGTATAGCTTATCCTCGGTCCTGCCTGTTGCATGCAAATTTCTTACACACTTGTGTATGGCCTGTGTCTGTCATACTGTCCATTCTTTCGTGCTTGTGCATGGCCTGTGTCTGTCATACTGTCCATTCTTTCGTGCTTGTGCATGGCCTGTGTCTGTCATACTATCCATTCTTTCGCGCTTGTGCATGGCCTGTGTCTGTCATACTATCCATTCTTTCATACTTGTGCATGGCCTGTGTCTGTCATACTGTCCATTCTTTCACGCTTGTGCATGGCCTGTGTCTGTCATACTGTCCATTCTTTCACGCTTGTGCATGGCCTGTGTCTGTCATACTGTCCATTCTTTCACGCTTGTGCATGGCCTGTGTCTGTCATACTGTCCATTCTTTCACGCTTGTGCATGGCCTGTGTCTGTCATACTATCCATTCTTTCACGCTTGTGCATGGCCTGTGTCTGTCATACTGTCCATTCTTTCACGCTTGTGCATGGCCTGTGTCTGTCATACTATCCATTCTTTCACTCTTGTGCATGGCCTGTGTCTGTCATACTGTCCATTCTTTCACGCTTGTGCATGGCCTGTGTCTGTCATACTGTCCATTCTTTCACGCTTGTGCATGGCCTGTGTCTGTCATACCGTCCATTCTTTCACGCTTGTGCATGGCCTGTGTCTGTCATACTGTCCATTCTTTCACGCTTGTGCATGGCCTGTGTCTGTCATACTGTCCATTCTTTCACTCTTGTGCATGGCCTGTGTCTGTCATACTATCCATTCTTTCACTCTTGTGCATGGCCTGTGTCTGTCATACTGTCCATTCTTTCACGCTTGTGCATGGCCTGTGTCTGTCATACTATCCATTCTTTCACTCTTGTGCATGGCCTGTGTCTGTCATACTGTCCATTCTTTCACGCTTGTGCATGGCCTGTGTCTGTCATACTATCCATTCTTTCACTCTTGTGCATGGCCTGTGTCTGTCATAATGTCCATTCTTTCACGCTTGTGCATGGCCTGTGTCTGTCATACTGTCTATTCTTTCACTCTTGTGCATGGCCTGTGTCTGTCATACTATCCATTCTTTCACTCTTGTGCATGGCCTGTGTCTGTCATACTGTCCATTCTTTCATGCTTGTGCATGGCCTGTGTCTGTCATACTATCCATTCTTTCACTCTTGTGCATGGCCTGTGTCTGTCATACTGTCCATTCTTTCATGCTTGTGCATGGCCTGTGTCTGTCATACTATCCATTCTTTCACTCTTGTGCATGGCCTGTGTCTGTCATACTGTCCATTCTTTCATGCTTGTGCATGGCCTGTGTCTGTCATACTATCCATTCTTTCACTCTTGTGCATGGCCTGTGTCTGTCATACTGTCCATTCTTTCACGCTTGTGCATGGCCTGTGTCTGTCATACTATCCATTCTTTCACGCTTGTGCATGGCCTGTGTCTGTCATACTGTCCATTCTTTCACGCTTGTGCATGGCCTGTGTCTGTCATACTATCTATTCTTTCACTCTTGTGCATGGCCTGTGTCTGTCATAATGTCCATTCTTTCACGCTTGTGCATGGCCTGTGTCTGTCATACTGTCTATTCTTTCACTCTTGTGCATGGCCTGTGTCTGTCATACTGTCCATTCTTTCACTCTTGTGCATGGCCTGTGTCTGTCATACTGTCCATTCTTTCATGCTTGTGCATGGCCTGTGTCTGTCATACTATCCATTCTTTCACTCTTGTGCATGGCCTGTGTCTGTCATACTGTCCATTCTTTCACGCTTGTGCATGGCCTGTGTCTGTCATACTGTCCATTCTTTCACTCTTGTGCATGGCCTGTGTCTGTCATACCGTCCATTCTTTCACGCTTGTGCATGGCCTGTGTCTGTCATACTGTCCATTCTTTCACTCTTGTGCATGGCCTGTGTCTGTCATACTGTCCATTCTTTCACTCTTGTGCATGGCCTGTGTCTGTCATACTATCCATTCTTTCACTCTTGTGCATGGCCTGTGTCTGTCATACTATCCATTCTTTCATGCTTGTGCATGGCCTGTGTCTGTCATACTATCCATTCTTTCACTCTTGTGCATGGCCTGTGTCTGTCATACTATCCATTCTTTCACTCTTGTGCATGGCCTGTGTCTGTCATACTGTCTGTTTGTTTGATGTGAGTGTGCTGGTGTTGACTCCATCATGTTTCCACAGGTCCGCTAGGGCCACAAGGCAGACCAGGCAGTACAGGAAGGACAGGTACTCGAGGACCACAAGGAAGTACAGGGGGCACCGGACCCCGGGGCAACCAGGGACCCATCGGCTCTACAGGTGGGTGCATATAGAATGGGGTATCATTACATGAAACAGTTACTTTGTAAGGAAATGTGTTTTTTGGTGATGGAGTCGTAATTTTGTTGTTGTTGCTTCTGCTGCAGCTTATTTTGTAACTGCTGCATTTGCTGTTGTTTTAATTACCATAAAATACCTCCATTTTTCCAAGGTGATAAACTGTGATAACTCATACTTCTGACCATTTTTAAGTACACTCCTTAACAACATTTTTCTCCTTTCTGGCATGACAAGCAATGGATGTCTGCAGCTTTCACCTTGACCCTAATGTCTCCGATATATCTGCCATATGTACTCTACATGACTAATGAGGCAAACAGCTAGTAACAATTGACAGTATCTCATCTGCATTCATTAGCCACATACATCTTTTTGACACAGGGAACACTGGAAACACGGGCAGAGTAGGGCCAGCCGGGGCAACCGGACCATTTGGCCGCACCGGGGGCACAGGACGACAAGGCCTCCCTGGGAGCCTTGGCGGCACAGGTAAACTCGTTCATATACTTCTTCTGAGAGATACACACTGCTACCTTTATACTGGATCTACTACTGCAGGTTGTCTACATTAGGACTTTTAGTTGGAGATATATATCCCTACCAATGGTTGGTGTATGTATTTTAATTTAAATGTCCTCATCATATCTCTTACTTATCTGCTTAGAGTGAGTTCCTCAAATAACAATGACCATCCAGTTTGTTCTATCTTGCATTGCAGTCACGGTTGACTGAATTACTTTTGTACTTGAGTAAAAGTAAAAGTAATTCACCTAAAAACTACTTGAGTAAAAGTACTTTGTTAAAAAAGTACTTGAGTAAAAAGTAAAACTACTTTTCAAAAGTACTTGATGTAAAAGTAGAAGTAAAAGTACAACACTTAGAAATAACAGCAAAATCATGAGTAATATTATATAAATTGCACAGTTTGCTAATTGCAATTAAAAGTGCCATGTCAGGGCCCCTGTCCCTGATATAATTTATGGGTCAGCTTGAATAAACCATTGCTGGGAAAAGATGCTGCCAAATGGCAGAGTATCAATTCTTTACTCTTTAGTTCTGTAGAGTAATCATTAAAATGAATTTATTAAACATGTCAATATGAATTTTATTCGTGGAAGTAAAATGCTGTTTAATGCTGACGTAAGTCAGTAAGGCCGTTGCTGACAATGAGTGAAAATCGGTTCTCGTTCTTGATCCATGATGCACGTTCGCTCACAAATATCAGAATTGTGTCAGTGTATGGGGGTTATCACTACACTGTCGAAATTGCAAATTTCAATATTTATAATACGTATTGGAAACTTACTGATTAATAGTTTATACGGTGCAGCGGAGACATTTGCATCATGGTTTGAGATGGCGTTCAAGCATTGTGTGCTCGAAGTAACATTTCATCAACGGCCTTGACCTATGCCAATATTTGGCAGACTTCGTTTACTGACGTAGATATAAAACAATGGTTGCGTCGATTTCCCAAACAGAGGTTTGTATGCAAATATGATCGCGAACTGGTCACTGGATGATATTAATAGCTTTTGGCCTGGCGGCTGTGCACAATTTATGAAATGTCGTTGACGTTGGAGCGCCGCCGGCAGCAGCAGTTTTGCCAAAAAATGTAATGAAAATATGCCATCCACGATCCATCCATGTGTCATCCATGTGGCATCCATGTGCTATCCATGTGTCATCCATGTGCCATCCATGATCCATCCATGTGTCATCCATGTGTCATCCATGTGCCATCCATGTGTCATCCATATGCCATCCATGTGTCATCTATATGCCATCCGTGTGGACAGTACTGTTCACAGTATAGTAACAAACCAAAGCATCCCACATGATCCTTGGAGAAATCGTTGGCAGTTCTTGGCTCGTGTTATAAAATTGTTCTTTGACAGTTAATGCAGTGCTAACAGACGTCATTGTATCGCAGGTGCAACTGGACCTGTAGGGAACAGGGGAAGCACGGGAGCCACAGGTGCTGTTGGAGCTTTTGGAATGACTGGTGGGACAGGGAGCACTGGCCCCAGTGGAAGAACTGGAGGCACAGGTAATGTCTACACGACCAAGTATAATAGGTCACCTTCATGGGTCAGAAGTATGGAGATTTTTCCCAGTCCAATCTGTAGTAACGCAGGTGTGTCTGCCTGTGCTAGCTCATTTCTACAAATATATTATTTTGTTTTGATGAAATCATTGGATAAACTAATAATTACATTTTTTTTTAATCCAAAATTCAGCACAAAAAATTGGCACAAATAGGTGTTTAGCCGACCTATGTAAACTATGACAAGGATATTCACACTTTTCTAAGTTACCCGATCTAACAATCAAAGTCGGCTGTTTCGATGATTTTAGCAAAAAATGCACCCTCTTATTAAAGCGACTGTGCAGATTACATGAACTATTCACACACCACAGACATGAACATCACAGAACCTGATTTGAGAAGGCATCTTTAATTGCATATTTAGCTGTACTTGCTGTGTTGTCAATGATCTGTGTTGTCAATGATCTGATGGTGACTACTGAGATGTCTGGCTATGTCCTCAGGAGCGATTGGACGAGGCGGACCGACTGGCTCAACTGGCAGCACTGGACGTGCAGGAAGCACGGGGTACACCGGTCAGATGGGGGCGACTGGCTCAAGAGGATCTACTGGTATCAACCATGTTATTTACATTGTGTTACACCATGTGTCTTTTTATAATGGCTATTTATGTTTTATGGCAAGAAAATAAACTAAGCCAATCTGATTCTATTGAAACTGTTTAACTTGTCTCTATAAACATGAATGAATGTAAATAATTAAAATTATGTTATAAGCCAAGTGGTTCTTTTGTAATCCAGTTAAACCGTGTTGTAGGTGTGCAAGGAGCAACAGGGATCCAGGGTCGACTAGGATACACCGGACCACAGGGTCCCCAAGGGAACAGTGGTCGAGTGGGACTCGATGGGATCACAGGGGCCACGGGGGAGACAGGAAGACAGGGGAAGACTGGAGGAACAGGTAGGTGGCTCTTGGAGTGAGTCATTTATCAGGATTAACTCAAGTGTATTTTCAAACAGACATATTATTCTTGCAATTCTCCTGGAAGTTCTTTGATTCCAAAGATTAGGGAGAGATTATATAAATCCAGCCAGAACAAATCTTCTAACATAAATGGTCCTCTAGTGTGAATAGTTGTCTGATGTGAATGATCCTCTGGGGGGTGAATGGTCTTCTAATGTGAATGGTTTTCTAATATGAATGATTCTCTAATGTGAGTGGCTGTCTAAAGTGAATGGTCTTCAAGAACTTTATGTATTCTCAAGGATTTTAGGTATTCTCAATAGACTCAAAAGATTATTACGTTTTAACATAAAGATTATGTTGTACAACTCCCTGATATTGCCACATTTGAACTATGACATAACGGCTTGGGGCTACAAATGTGACAGAATTAAAAAATGCAAAAGAAAGTCGTCCAAATTATTAATGTAAGCAAATATAATGTTCACACTGAATCATTGTTTAAAAGTCTGAAATTATTAAAAATAGAACATATATGAAATTTACATGAACTAAAAATATATTATAAATTCACACATAATAAACTACCTGTCTGCATTCAACACTTATCACTTTATCAAAACAGTAGCATTCACAACTTCGACACACGTGGCCAATACAACATACACACAGTGAGAGTACAACACACTGGCAATACAACACACACACAGTGAGAGTACAACACACGGGCAATACAACACACACACACAGTGAGAGTACAACACACGGGCAATACAACATACACACAGTGAGAGTACAACACACAGGCAATACAACACACACACAGTGAGAGTACAACACACAGGCAATACAACACACACACACAGTGAGAGTACAACACACAGGCAATACAACATACACACAGTGAGAGTACAACACACAGGCAATACAACACACACACAGTGAGAGTACAACACACGGGCAATACAACATACACACAGTGAGAGTACAACACACAGGCAATACAACACACACACACAGTGAGAGTACAACACACGGGCAATACAACATACACACAGTGAGAGTACAACACACAGGCAATACAACACACACACAGTGAGAGTACAACACACGGGCAATACAACACACACACACAGTGAGAGTACAACACACAGGCAATACAACACACACACACAGTGAGAGTACAACACACGGGCAATACAACATACACACAGTGAGAGTACAACACACAGGCAATACAACACACACACAGTGAGAGTACAACACACGGGCAATACAACATACACACAGTGAGAGTACAACACACAGGCAATACAACACACACACAGTGAGAGTACAACACACGGGCAATACAACATACACACAGTGAGAGTACAACACACTAGCAATACAACACACACACAGTGAGAGTACAACACACGGGCAATACAACATACACACAGTGAGAGTACAACACACGGGCAATACAACATACACACAGTGAGAGTACAACACACGGGCAATACAACATACACACAGTGAGAGTACAACACACGGGCAATACAACATACACACAGTGACAGAACAACACACGGGCAATACAACATACACACAGTGAGAGTACAACACACGGGCAATACAACATACACACAGTGAGAGTACAACACACGGGCAATACAACATACACACAGTGAGAGTACAACACACGGGCAATACAACATACACACAGTGAGAGTACAACACACGGGCAATACAACATACACACAGTGAGAGTACAACACACGGGCAATACAACATACACACAGTGAGAGTACAACACACTGGCAATACAACATACACACAGTGAGAGTACAACACACGGGCAATACAACATACACACAGTGAGAGTACAACACACGGGCAATACAACATACACACAGTGAGAGTACAACACACGTACAATACAACATACACAAAGTGAGAGTACAACACACGGGCAATACAACATACACACAGTGAGAGTACAACACACTGGCAATACAACATACACACAGTGAGAGTACAACACACAGGCAATACAACATACACACAGTGAGAGTACAACACACGGGCAATACAACATACACACAGTGAGAGTACAACACACGGGCAATACAACATACACACAGTGAGAGTACAACACACAGGCAATACAACATACACACAGTGAGAGTACAACACACGGGCAATACAACATACACACAGTGAGAGTACAACACACGTACAATACAACATACACAAAGTGAGAGTACAACACACGGGCAATACAACATACACACAGTGAGAGTACAACACACTGGCAATACAACATACACACAGTGAGAGTACAACACACGGACAATACAACATACACACAGTGAGAGTACAACACACGGGCAATACAACATACACGCAGTGAGAGTACAACACACAGGCAATACAACATACACACAGTGAGAGTACAACACACGGGCAATACAACATACACACAGTGAGAGTACAACACACGGGCAATACAACATACACACAGTGAGAGTACAACACATGGGCAATACAACATACACACAGTGAGAGTACAACACACGGACAATACAACATACACACAGTGAGAGTACAACACACGGGCAATACAACATACACACAGTGAGAGTACAACACACGGACAATACAACATACACACAGTGAGAGTACAACACACAGGGCAATACAACATACACACAGTGAGAGTACAACACACGGGCAATACAACATACACACAGTGAGAGTACAACACACGTACAATACAACATACACACAGTGAGAGTACAACACACGGGCAATACAACATACACACAGTGAGAGTACAACACACAGGCAATACAACATACACACAGTGAGAGTACAACACACGGGCAATACAACATACACACAGTGAGAGTACAACACACGGGCAATACAACATACACACAGTGAGAGTACAACACACGGGCAATACAACATACACACAGTGAGAGTACAACACACGGGCAATACAACATACACACAGTGAGAGTACAACACACGTACAATACAACATACACACAGTGAGAGTACAACACACGGGCAATACAACATACGCACAGTGAGAGTACAACACACGGGCAATACAACATACACACAGTGAGAGTACAACACACAGGCAATACAACATACACACAGTGAGAGTACAACACACGGGCAATACAACATACACACAGTGAGAGTACAACACACGGGCAATACAACATACACACAGTGAGAGTACAACACACAGGGCAATACAACATACACACAGTGAGAGTACAACACACGTACAATACAACATACACACAGTGAGAGTACAACACACGGACAATACAACATACACACAGTGAGAGTACAACACACGGGCAATACAACATACACGCAGTGAGAGTACAACACACAGGCAATACAACATACACACAGTGAGAGTACAACACACGGGCAATACAACATACACACAGTGAGAGTACAACACACAGGCAATACAACATACACACAGTGAGAGTACAACACACGGACAATACAACATACACACAGTGAGAGTACAACACACGGGCAATACAACATACACGCAGTGAGAGAACAACACGAATTTGCTAAACACAGTCTTAGATACACTTTGCCACACACGATAAATAGTGTACCTGATATATTGAAAAGCAAAATATAAACTCACAGTTTTCATGGTTTTGCAACCTATAAAAATTATTATTTGCAAACTTATATTTTGCTATGGAACATCAGAAACTGTTATATATGCCAACAAGAACTTGAATTTTTCAGTCGTTATATCGTATATATTATCATTTGTATAATATAATCTGTTCTGATGCGAATGGTTGTCTAATGTGAATGATCGTATAAAATGTAAATGGTCTTCTAGTCAGTGGTCCTCTAATGTCATTGGTGCTCCCTTGCAGGTGTGACAGGACCAGTTGGTAGGACAGGGGCTTCTGGAGGTACCGGTCCTACTGGTCGGACTGGGGCAACAGGTAGGTACCTAGAGGGCAGCACTGAATTGTGGTACATTGGTGTTAATCACAGCGAATTACGTTTTTTACCCATGACTAGTAGTCTGGTGTCCAGCATGCCAACAAATATACCTGTCAAACTATAGAGTTTAATTTTCTAGTTTTACATTTGAGCTGTCATGATGTTAGAATAAATATACATTGTAGTTTATTCTATATAACTTAATTTTATTATAAAACTATCTTAAGTATGTTTAAGTCTTATTCTATTATGCTGAAGAGTTATTATGTATAAACAGCTAAGGTTTTAATTAATAATGTAACACAGCTAAGGTTTTAATTAATAATGTAAGAAGTGTAACTATTCTGTATAAGTTTAACAAGATTGCCATACAAGGCAAAGGCCCAGTTGGCAAGTGGACAAGTGGTTGAGTTTGGTTAGGGTCATTGCCCTAAGTTCTGTATGTCCTGAACCCCTCGCTGTGTGCCTCAGGTGCGAATGGGCGGAAGGGTGACATCGGCAGCACAGGGCGCGTTGGCTCAAGGGGTGTCACTGGAAGCACTGGGTCATCAGGTAGAGCAGGCAACACTGGGGCAACTGGACGTAAGGGTGACATTGGACAGACTGGTTCCACAGGTCAGTGCTCAGCAGGATAGAGCAGGTTTTCATGTCAATTCTCACAGATTGCTGATAAAATTAGTGTAGGTTCAATTTATGTGTGTATTTGCTTTTATTTATTAAGGACTGATTGAAATGCTGATTTGTTCATGCGTGTGGGTGCACACCCACATGCACGCACCCGCACACACTCACACGCACACACACACACACATAATATAAGCTCCCATGCTAATGCTGATTGCAAATTCAAATTTAATGGTATTTAACAAGATTTACCAAGATTGCCATCCCAAACAACAAGTTCCAGATGGCAAGTAGACAAGGAAGCGAGAGTCCAACAATTTTATCATCTGTGAATAGCCCTCCCTCATCAATTCTATGTTTAAACATATTCACACTACTAGCATTAACGCAATCATTTGGCAGTTTAAGTTTGTTCCATTCATTTATCACCCTCTGTGAGAAAGAGTACTTTCTCATGTCCAACCTACACTGCTCCTTAACTAATGCTGCTTTGCGTCCTCTGGTTCTACTGCCTTCTTTAAGTTTGAAGAACATTCCTGTCAACATCCTCATAACCGATCACTATTTTAAACACTTCTATTTGGTCTCCTCTTAGTCTCCTGGTCTCTAGTGTTGTCAAACCACATTGTAATAAGTGACTTTCGGTGCAGTAGTATGTCTCCACCTTATGCTTATAACTACATAATAATAAGTAATATGCACATGTGACCCTGTGACATTTTATGTATCTGGCATTAGGCCCAGTCTTTTACATTTATCCTCCATTATAACGGTATGCAGTGAATATAGGCTGACAGTTACTGGACAGTTATATCCCTTTTTAGAGTCGCTGATATAATCTGGCTTTTAGGGCGCTACATTGACATTTCCCAATTTACGGTAATAACTGTGCGCAAGAACGTAGTTAAGTTAGGCACCGTCAACGACAATGGCATGCTAGCAGAGCATTAATGAATGTATAATGTGTTACCAACGAACAGTTTATGGAATGCATAATAGAATTAGTATTACGGACATTGTATCGTGCAGTGGCATTAGGTTTCAATGCGTGATGTTAGTAGTAGTATTGTCTGCGGTATCAGTACCCCGATGAGGAATGATTTTCCCCTGTTGTCATTAGATGACAGCACTAGTCATGTAACAATGTTCAAGCGTTACTGTTGTGTACTGAATGTCCTGCAATGAGTTACATTTGGGTGTTAGATTTATTTGTGAAAGTTATGTCGTATGGTCGATACACTATTACATGTAGACACACAGGCATCGTGATCAGTATTATTGTATTAGGTTGCTGTAACAGTCCAACCTGTTAACATGATGGCACATGGAAGTGGACTTCAACTGGACGGCTGGGCCATGTTTTCTTCTTAAACCACTTTATTTCTATTATGTGGAATATGATGTTACGTTGACACTAATAAATTGTCCAATAAATTGGCCAGAATCTTAGATGCTATTTACATGGTAATCCTTGTTACTAATGTGTCTTGACTGTGTGCAGGCTACTGTTTGTTAGGAAATTAAGATGTGAAGTGTGGTGACGGCATGATAGTAATCTGTGTTCTATCCATGACAGATATCATAGTTCTGAGCAGCAGTCGCTGTTTCTACCGTTGCCATTTCCACCGTTTCGGCCGTATTTCATCTTGGTTAAGTTAAACAGTTCTTTACAGAAATTAAGTAAATTAGTTAGTTTGCCATATAACATTATGTCTTGGTTAATCATTCTTCTGTGTGAATAAACCATATATATATATATATATTCTATTTGCCTTAGTGTAATTTGGTTGGTTTGGGGACCCGCGGAACGCTGCAGGACACACAAATCATAAATTGTTCTTTTAGTATAATGCTCTGCTTCTCAAAGTGCAAATCTCCAGAGGATAATATATAAATGATTCCATGTCCCAAATGCCAGCGTACATGAATGTCGCCAATGGAAGCATTGGGAGCACTGAGTCACCTTGCCTCACTTGTGTATTGCAGGCACTAGAGGTCGTTCTGGTCCCACTGGTGCTACTGGCTTGGGCGGCAGAGACGGACAGACAGGTCGCACCGGAGCAACAGGACGCAGTGGTGCCACCGGCAGAGACGGTAGGTCCACTCGGGTTGTAACAACAAACAAACGAACAAAGTTCAATTAATCATACCCTTCATTTTAGTCAAGCATTTTCCATGGTAATAGCCTATTACCATGTCTTGTTAGTAAACCATATTTCACAAATATCAATTTGATTCCAAAGTTTTATGTTTTATACTGATCTGACATATTTCTATGTCCATAGCCTTTTGTTGTGATGCAGTACAGCCGTTCAGACCATAAAGGGAGTAAGATCAAATGTATTGCTGATCTTGAAAAATTATTCAGAAAATTATCATTATTTTACTGTCACATGACACATAACAAGCTGATGACAACTGATACTTCAGTAAATAAATAAATACTATCAGTATATTCATACTATGTGTTAACATAGTGTATTCATACTGTGTTCTTGTCCTTGGCTAAATTTAACATCCACTATGGTTTTCATCTTGGATGTTTTAGATAACCACATTTGCCACAATTTATGATTATTTCACCTGTTGTTAACATCTCGACCTCAGTTTCATTCGTAATGACAAGTGCAGCGTGGATTCTTCTTTATTGTGATGTCTCGACTGTTGGGTTGCAGGAGCGGCTGGACGTAATGGCCGCACTGGGGGCACTGGACAGGCAGGACGCAACGGTCAGACAGGGTCAACAGGTCTTACTGGGCGGCCGGGCGCTACTGGCCCCGCAGGTCTGACAGGTCAGTGACTCATGCCAGAGACATAAGGTGCCTGGGGTGTCTTTGAGTGGTGGTGTCAGTTGTTGAAAACTATATATTGTATTTGAAAACAAAATGTTAACGATGTAATATCCACCAGCTGATGTAATTAATTCAGTTATACGCATGCACGCACAGACACACACACACACACAAACACGTGCACACACACACACGTGCACACACACACACGTGCACATTCATACACACAAACTGTGCAGGTGCATGCATGCATGCACACACGTTTTTATTAACCTTTTAAATTTTTATTCATTTCAAGCTCTAACTCTTTGCACAATATTTCTTGATGTATTTATGTAATTATACAGGTCTGTGTATATTGTTTATATTGTAACCAGTCACATCTTTACTGGACACTTGATTGTGGTGTCTGTAGGTGCAACTGGTCGGCAGGGGATAGCTGGACGTTCCGGTCAAGATGGCCGCACTGGTGCCACTGGCCGCAATGGGCTGAATGGACGCACAGGGGCCAGTGGTGCTACAGGTTTGTACACTTGTACCTATAGTTGTAGATAAGTTGTGTACACCAACTTGTTCCTGTGCAGATTTCAAGAATTTTGTCAAATAGTTTCATAGGCAGTTTGTATGCCTATGAAACTACATCACATGTATGCCACATGTGATGCAATGCGATGCATGTGATGTGATGTGATGCTTTTGAGAAAACATCACAGCATGTCACAGTTACCCACAAAAACATTTTCAAAAAGTTATTACATTTAAAAAAGTGTAATGATATTTAAAATGTCTATGATTACAACAAATAAATACTCCAACCATAAATACTCGAACCCTGCCCATGTAGTTAAAAAAAATTAATATTCATTGGTGATGATTAATTAATGCTATTTTAAATCATGCATAAACTACAGTGCAGTGAACTGATGCATGACATCTGCAGTGAGACCTTGTGTGTATGCCACATATCACATTTTACTGCATGTAATGTCTTATATAAAGTTTGATCTATATTTAAGTGTAATATCCAACCTGTACAGTTGCAAATCGAATAAACTTATTTATTTTTATTTATTTAGTAATCTCCCCTGTTCTCATTATATTGTATCTTCACACATCTGTTCCCATTGGTCTGTTTATCCCTGCCCATATAGGAAGGGGAGGCAATCCTGGGCAGGCAGGAAGAACTGGAGCAACAGGACGGAATGGTGCCACGGGCTACACTGGACGTCAGGGTGCAGATGGAGCGATGGGAAGAACAGGGTCCACAGGTAGGGAAGCATCCCTCGTTGCTTCGTTTCATACACCACAGTTGTCAATAGTTAATAATCCGGGTGTTGACCAGTGAAGCGTGCATTGGAGTCTGCACGATGTTTTTTTGCATTTTTGTGACATTCAAACCTTCCAAGTCAATAATCTGATGGGTGCCATCCTGGTACCCTTGAGTTTTTTGTATGAACCCATTAATATGCAAATTAGTCATCGCCATTAAAATAAATACTACGTTCCTGAATATCTCGAATAGTGAACATCCAAACAATCAAAATAAGGGGTCCAAACAAATGTTTTCATGGTCTCTGGTTATTATTACGTCAATGAACAGATTATAATATGCAAATTTATTGCATGAATATGCAAATTAGCTCTGACCACTATATCTCACAATCATCTCTAAGAATAAATAATCTCGATGCTTCATTGCATGCCCAGCTGTACTTTATTGGATCCAGAGTTGGTGGTCCCGACTTGACAGCCGACTAGCTTCCCTATTGCAGGCTGAATGTGGGTGCGTTGTACGTTTTGTTCAAAGGCTTCGGTGGTAGGTGGCAGAACCTTCAGGTCTGGCATTGTTGTGACCTTTGGTCACAACAATCAGACATGCTGTTTCTTTCCTTGCTTCCATAACACGCAGTGATAAACCCAGTGGCCTCAGCATCAACCTCACCAAGTTTGTGAAAAGAGAGGCCAGCTTCTAGCGCCTTTATATCAGTGCCTTTCCCCACAACTACACAACTGTATCGCTTCCGGAGAGAGAGCGTGTGCAGCTGGTAGTTGTCTGACGATTCCTTCATGTTTCCTTGCAGTGGCCCCAATATCTATCACGACTCGCCCTGAACTGGTGTTTTCCATTGTCAGACTGTGTTGAAGTTGAAGTTCAGTGAAGTGATACACAGATAAATACACCTGTATCATCACAAAAGACTTTGATGCTTTCCACTCCGCCGTTGGCAACTTTAGCCACTTGCTGAATCATGGTGACATCTGCCTCCTCGCATGTCATCTTCAGATCATCACGATGCCTTTGCAACCCTCGATGAATCTCTGTCGGGGAAGATCCCTGGCCTGTAACGACGAGCCTGTGGTTGGTCGGCTTTCCTTGTTGGCTTGCCACGATCAAATGTTGACAAATTATTTCAATTAGCTGAACCTTGTTTTCGGTCACAGTAAGAACAATCTTCTGGGGTGGCAGCAGGGTATGCAGACTCAGCTGTTGGCCAGCTCTAGTTAATCACGTTCTGCTCTTGATGCTAAAATCATGGTAGCTGATCAAGTATATAACACTATATATCACACCTTTCTGCGTTCCCAAAGATGAAGCTAGTGAAACTGTCCACAAAGTCTCGCACAATTCCCCAGTTAGGCCTCTGAATGAGCCAGAGGATCGCACAGCCATCGATGATGGTAACATCAGGCTGGGGGGTTGGTCTCGATGGGGTTTCTACCTGGAGATTCTGCTTTAGTGTCGCCTTTGTCTTTCCTATTCTCATCTCTCCATTCTCTGCGAAAATTGATGCCGGTACCAGTGTAAGCTCATACTGTAGAACTTCACTGAGCTTGACGTCAAGATATTGTTGCATTCCTATCACCCTCAACTGCTGAAACTCCACCTTGCAAGACTTCAAGTGTCACTGCCATGGTCACGACCTCTTTAGACAACGTAACATTGAATTCTTCTGGCCAGCTTTCTTCATAGGAAAGTATATGTGTTCTTTCTATTTCAACCGCATTTGGTGCATTCACCTTCTCTGGCCCAATTCTGCCAGCGACAATGTCGATGACCCTATCAGGATGGTCAGCCAGATCGAGAGGATCGATGCAGGACTGGAACTTTCCCTTATCTTTTCTCCTCATCCGTTCGTATACGAGATGGCTTCTCTTCCTTATGGGTAGTCACCTCTGTTACTGTGTGACCCTCCGACGTATCTGTTGGGTCATAGACAATCTGATTACACATGTGCATACTGTAGGCCCATTTCTTTAGTGCAGATGGTTTCATCATAATTCCAACGACTCCATGTGGGTCATGACCGTAGCGCATGAAAGGTGACTCTGTACATATCTGACCAGATGTCATTCCATAAACCTTTCTTGTGACACGTTACATGTTCTCCCTTCATGAACCTTTCAAGAATGTCACCGTGAAGCCTCTCCATCGAGCGAAGGTTGTACAGCTTAGTTTTGGTGTCCGTTGGCAAAGATGTATGGAAGCATTTCTGTCACAGCCCAAAGATGTAATGGCCAGTCACCTTTGCATTCAGCCTGGACGAACACCATCATGATGAATACCAGCTTCACTAGGTTCTCAACCCATAGTTTTGTGGTTGAGCTGTTTGCCACATTGGACTCAAGAGTGTTTCTTCCTGGGTGTTTCTTTGCGCCAAGTCTGAATGAAGAACCTCCCCAGTCACAAGTCACAGGGCCCTAAAATTACTTTTTTCCACCAAGCATATCATTCCACCAAACAATCATTTCTTTTGTCTTTGACATGTTTATTTTGAGGTTATCTGCACACCAGCCAACCATTCTCTGAACCTCATCCCTGTATGCCATTCTGTGATGTACAATGTCTTTAGCCACAGGTGTCTTCATTTTGTCATGAGTCATATGCCTGATGGTGGTTTCTTTCTGTTATGCATCAGACATATCTTTTACAGTGAGTAGTACTGCAAGAGAATGTGTTGATAGGAGTCCGTTCTGAGATGAAATGTTTGTGTCAAAGTTATCAGTGACCACCTGAACAAGTCCGCTCTCTACATCCGCGGTCTCTGTAATTTCTAATCTCTGATTTGCGTATTAGCATATGATTAGCATAGTTGAAATTAGCGACCCCGAAAACATGGATTAAGACGTCCCGTTTGATAGATTGTGACAATTTCTTGAGGAGATATAAAAGGAAAATCATGAGGTTATAGTGTGACAGGTCAGAGCTAATTTGCATATTCATATGACAAATTTGCATACTATAATTTGTTCATTGACATAATCAGTCATAAACAGATACCCTGAAAACATGCGTTTGGACACCTCATTTTGATTGTTTGAATGTTTACAATTCTAGATGTTCAGGAAAGTAATATATATTTTAATGACTAATTTGCATATTAATGGGTTTAGGATGCCAAGGTGGCATCCATTGGATTATTGATCTAGAAGGTTAGAAGGTCACAAAAATGCAAAAAAAAACATCGTGCAGACCCTAATGCCCAGTCCACCTTCAAAAGGGCGTTTGACTGCCGGACTATATGTGGCACGTCTTAGCTGGTCAGGTATCTCTGCCTTCCCTAAACTTGAACATTTCCTGTTCAAACTTATTTCAATTAAGGATAAGTTTACATTCGTCAAAGTCACAGGGAAACATCGTAAAAGCATCAGTAAATAATATATTATGTATGTTATTGTTAATTATGTGAAGTCTGTAATAACTGTTTATTTATGTCTACAAATGAGAGGCAACGAAAGAAAAAACATGTCTTGAAGTGCTGTTGTTTTGTTTCAGGGTCGACTGGAGCGTTTGGTCGGACGGGTGGCACTGGGGCGACAGGGTCACGGGGGTCAAGTGGCCATACTGGGGGTACAGGGGCCACAGGCATGCAGGGTTTCAGGGGTAAGTCACACACAGTTTACACTTTTGAGAAAGTATCAAAGAGGAGGCATGTCGCAGTTACCCACAGAAACATTTTCAGAAAGTTATTACATTAAAAAAGCGTAATGATATTAAAAATGTCTAAAATGCCTATGATGACAAAAAATGTTGCATAGAGACCCTAACCCTGCCTATTTATGTAACATTTGTAAATATTCATGATGATGATGATAACTGAATGCTATCTTAAATTATGTATAAACAACTATGCAGTGAACTGGTGCATGACATCTGCAGTAAGACCTTGTTTGATGTTTCAGGTATAAATGGTGCGGATGGCCGAGATGGCAACACAGGGGCAACTGGTCGGGCTGGTTCTATTGGAAGGACAGGAGCTACAGGAAGCAGGGGAAACAGTGGAAACACAGGCGCTACAGGTGACGACACATTCCAGCCAGAAGTGCTTGATGTCCTTGAAATCAACAGTGTAGATTCAGCAGTGTTTGTTTAAACTAAGCAGTATGTTGTTGTTGATAGTTAATTGGTGTTTAATTATAAACTGTCAAGTTCCAAGACATCTGAGTCCTAGTGTTTTACTGTTAAAACAACAAGTTTTGTAGTGTCAACTTTGTTCACACAGAAATTCTAGAGTTAGAGGGATTTGCTCTAGTTAGACATTCTGCAAGTTGTGATAAATAATTAGCCATGTACCTTCACATCAACATAATTAGCTTACAAAAGTTAAGAGTGGAATAATTGTGATATGTTTAATCAGTCCCTGAAGTTGTTGTATTGTGGTCTTGCAGGAAGCCGAGGGTTCAATGGCAGGACTGGTGGGACCGGTGCATCGGGGGCACGCGGAGTGTTAGGACGGACAGGTGCCACAGGGGGTAGAGGGAGTACTGGGGTGACAGGGGCAAGGGGACAGGTGGGGGTGACTGGAGCCACTGGCAGACGTGGTCCCGCTGGCCTCGATGGCATCATTGGGATGGATGGATTGCAGGGTGGTCGAGGCGAAACAGGGTCAACAGGTGGGTGCAGATGTCACAGTTTACAACTTTGCGAGTCACTATTGGTTAAAAGCATCTGTGTTCTGGGCCAAATTTTGACTGGACCTGGTCAAAAATAATTTTATTTAAATTTTATCCAATAATTTCACCAAAACTAAATATGAAATTTGTTCAATCAAGCCAGCATGTCGTAGTGGATATTTTCGGTTAAGTTTTTTATAAAATGATTCTAAGACAAGTGAAAAATGTAATTGCAGAGTCAGTTTTAACTTTGAATTGCTTCACTAGATCAATTTCACCAATTGCATAAGATGATTGCACAGCTTTGGTCATTCTTTTGACCAATGTCTTATTGACCACTCTCTATGTGGGCAGGTTCCTCTGGTCGGAGTGGCCGGGATGGACTTGCCGGCCGAACTGGGGCCACAGGTCAACCTGGAAGCCGGGGTGATATGGGGCAACCAGGTAAGACTGGAAGGACAGGGGCTACTGGAACGTCTGGGAGAACAGGTTCGACTGGATCAAGGGGATCAACAGGTGCTTCTGGTGCAGCGGGAAGAACTGGCAATACAGGCAACCAAGGGAGGACAGGTAAGTGTTGTCATTACTCAAGGCTGGTATAAGTATTTAACAAGATGTAACAAGATTGCCATCCCAAACAAAAAGTTCCAGATGGCAAGTGGACAAGGAAGCCATTGGCTCATCGAGAGTCCAACAATTTTCTCATCTATGTGTAGCCCGCCCTTATCAGATATCTGTCAATTCTATTTTTAAACATATTCACACTACTAGCATTAACACAATCATTTGGCAGTTTGTTCCATTCATTTATCACCCTCTGTGAGAAAGAGTACTTTCTCATGTCCAACCTACACTGCTCCTTAACTAATGCTGCTTTGTGTCCTCTGGTTCTACTGCCTTCTTTAAGTTTGAAGAACATATTCCTATCAACATCCTCATAACTGTTCACTATTTTAAACACTTCTATTTGGCCTCCTCTTAGTCTCCTGGTCTCTACGGTTGTCAAACCACATTGTAATAAGTGGCTTTCGTAACTAAGGTCTCTCAATTCTGGAATCATTTTAGTTGCTCTTCGTTGTATTCTTTCTAGCTTGTCTATGTCCTTTTTACGATACGGCCTCCATGCTTGAATACAATATTCCAAATGTGGTCCAACTATTGCTTTGTACAGGGGTACAATTAGCTGTTTCTCCTTATATGTAATAGTTATCCTAATTAGCCCTAGAATTTGATTTCCTTTTGAAGCAGCAATCCGACATTGCTCTGAAACTTTCATGTCAGCACTAAATGTTACACCTAAGACCTTTTCTTGCGTGGTTCTACCTAATACAGCATCCCCCATTTTATATTCTTCGTCCATGTTTCCATGTCCTATGTGTATGCATTTATACTTCCCAAAATTTAATAACATTTGCCATTTTTGTGACCATTTAACTAATTTATCTAGATCATCCTGTAAACTTTGTTTATCTGTAGCATTAGTAACCTTTCTGAATACTTTTGTGTCATCTGCAAATTTCAGTACTTTGCTAGATATGTCATCTTCCAAATCATTTATATATAGTAAAAACAGTATAGGGCCTAATACTGATCCCTGTGGTACCCCACTCAGAACAGATTTCCAGTTTGAAATCTTATCTACTGTTACTCTGTGTCTTTTGCCACTCTTCTATCCAGTTGATTACATCATTGCCTATACCATGGGCTTTTACTTTAAGTAACAATCTTTGATGTGGCACTTTATCGAAAGCTTTCTGAAAATCTAAGTAGACAACAATCACTGGTGACCCGTCATCTACCCACTTTGTAATTTCTTCCAAAAAACATAAGAGATTGGTTAGACGTGACCTTGCTTTTAGGAACCCATGTTGAGATGTATTTATTAATTTATGTTTTACAAGGTATTCCACTATGTGGTCTTTACTTAATGTTTCAAGTAATTTACATACTGGTCTGTAAGTTTCAGGCTTGTTCCTCGATCCCTTCTTAAATAGCAACGTAATGTTTGCTTCTTTCCATTCTGAAGGAACTATTCCTTCTTCTAGTGACAAGTTAAACACTTTTGCAAGTGGTGTACTAATTTGCTCAACAATTTCCTTAAGCAGTTTTGGTGGTATCCCATCAACTCCAGGTGATTTATTATCTTTCATCTTCTTAATTTTCTTTGCTATCATTTCAGGAGTTACAAATAACTGCCCTAAATGTTCTGATTTATTGCCCTCAAATTTAGTAAATGGAACTGGAAGTGAGCTGGTATCTTCTGTGGTAAAAAAACTGAGCTGAAATACTCATTCAGGACCTCTGCCATTTGAAACCCGTCTGAAATTATGTTTCCACTGTTGTTTTCCAGTGGTCCGACCTTATCTCGAACTTTCTGTTTACTCCTTACATAAGCATAGAAACTCTTGCTGTAATTTTTTATATTACCTGCCAATTTTTTTCAAAGGTTCTTTTAGATTTTCTAATTTTAGTTGTAGCTAGGTTAAGTGCCTCTTTGTAATTTGCATAGTCCTCATCCTTTCTGGTACGCCTATAAACCCTCTACATAGTTTGCTTAAACACTTTCTAATAGCTTCTTTTGATAAGTGTTTCTTTCTAGACCATTTTCCTTGTTTTTTCAAGGGAACAAATTTATCAATGATACTCGTAATTTCATATTTTAGAATATTCCAACGTTCAGTTGCGGTCTTATGCATCAGCATGTTATTCCAATCTAGCTTTGCTAAGTATTTTCTCATATCTTTATAGTTACCTTTGTGGAAGTTTCTCCTATACGTTTTTTTATTTTTACTTTCTGATTTTACATTGATGTCAAAATGTATTTGATTGTGGTCACTGTTACCCAATGGTTCATGTATTTTTACATTGTCCACTAATTCTTTTTGTGATGATAAAACTATATCTAATACATTATCTCCCCTGGTTGGTTCTACCACGTGCTGAGTAAGGAAGCTATCTTGTATTAAAAATATAAACTGTTGGTCCTCACCCCTTGTACTCTTTAGAGATTTCCATTGTATATGTCCCTTGTTAAAATCTCCCATTATGATACATTCCCCTTTACTAACTTCCTTTATAGCATAGCATTTATAGCAGTCCGTGGCGGTTGGGCGGTCTGTGGCGGTGTGTCTGCCTGTCCGTGGCGGTGTGTCTGTCCATGGTGGTTTGTCTGTCTGTCTGTCCACGGGTGGTGCATCTATTTAATAACAGCTATGATCACACCATTTGGCACTTGGCTTCATTAGCTCAGAGCAGTTTAACATGAGCCAATAGCCAAGATTCAGATAATTTTTTTATTGAATCTAAGAAACCATAGCCAAGACAGTTGTACCAAGTGGCTGGTCAAAACACAATTCAGGAGTGACTACATGAATACATTAAAATGCTGCATTGGTGTTGTTCTATAGATATCCCAGAAGATACATCGATAGAGAGCAGTGCAATAAGATGCAGCAAGTTCTTCATATTCGACCATAAGTAAAATTATCTCAGTAGAACATTACATATGCCATTATAAAGACTCCTTTCTTTGCATCTGGTATCATGTTCTTACAATGGTCATCATGAATTATGTTTTCAAAGTGTTTATAAGCCTGTGTTGTATTTAATACAAAGCAAATTTTAACATGGTCCATACAGAAACATTACCGTCTCTTTCACCAGGCGCCACAGGACAGAGAGGCTTGGACGGGGCACGAGGTGACCGTGGGTCAACTGGATCCTCGGGTACTATGGGTGCAACTGGGGCAGCAGGCCAAACTGGACGCACCGGAGCAACGGGCAGAGCTGGACAGAATGGACGCACTGGCAGCACAGGTTGGTTATACAACCGCAATAGGGTAGTTTATTCAGGGTCTTAGCCTCAAAAGCAGCTGTCCATAACTTCCTGGAAATGTGTGTTGTGTTCTTGCTGTGTTTAGGATGATGTGTATAAAATTAAATAATAACAGTGTTATCTGCATTTGAGTTGTCCAGAAATCTGGTCAATTCCACAAATTTTGGAAATACAAAACGTGTGCAACTGCAAACCCAGATAATATTGCATGTCAGTAATGTTAAGACATGTCAGTAATGTTAAGACATGTCAGTAATGTTAAGACATGTCAGTAATGTTAAGACATGTCAGTAATGTTAAGACATGTCATAGAATGAACAAAACTAAGAAATACACCTTCTTGATACATCTGTCTGCCTCCAGGTGTAGCTGGTAGTACCGGGTCTACAGGAGTCAGTGGAAGTAGAGGTTTCCCTGGGATCACGGGAGCCACTGGATCCCAGGGTTCAGCAGGACGGGATGGACAATCAGGAAGAACTGGAGCGACGGGTAGGCCAGCCATGAACTCTTGAGAATGTTGAATGTCAGAATTTAAGCATATCCTGAAAGCTCCTTATTTTTTTAGAACACTGGCTCGATTGATAGAAAATGCCACCCTTTTGCAAACACCTTGGGTGAAATGTAATTTATGATACTAGAAGAGAATGCCAACTTACGTTTCTTATCCACTTATTCAACGACTTTGATTGGATGTTTTGTTGATCTGTCATTAATCACCATACAGTGATCTTTATATGTTGATCTGTCATTAATCGCCATACAGTGATCTTTATATGTTGATCTGTCATTAATCGCCATACAGTGATCTTTATATACTAATATACTAATGATATATTTTGTACTGTTGATGAGATTGAATCGGTCATTGGGCAGTTAGATAAAAATAAATCGTGTGGCCTTGATGGTGTGTATGCTGTTTTGTATAGATATATTAATTTTAACCAACCAAGATGTTACAAATACTAATAAATTCAATGTCACAATGTCCAATAGAAATGAAAATGGGGAAACTGAAAACTCATGTATGGTACCCAATAAAAGTTTAACCGCATTTTCAAATTCTTATTTATGCAATTACTCACAGTAAATATAATACTAATAAAGATAAATAATTATAAAATTTAAAACATGCCGGATAACACTGTTAACTTAGATGAACTTTGAGATAAAGAAATTCAGAAAATTGAGGCATTTTAATTATATGAAAGCTCCAGATATCTGCTTGTCAGTTAACCAGTGAACATTGTTGAACATTCCCTTTAATAAATGTCAGTATATTTATGTATTGATGATGTCTTGTGCAGGAAGCCGTGGGAGGGATGGACTTGATGGAGCTACAGGCTCCTCTGGCTCCAGAGGAAGTACCGGAGCCACTGGTGGAGCAGGGCCTGGTGGCAGGACTGGAGCTACAGGTAAATGTCCTGTGATGTACATCACTCAGCATCACCTGACATCACTAAGCATCACCTGACATCACATTCTAGGACATCACACCACACGTCTATCAAGTGTCTGTATCTTGTAAAACTATTTCTTTCTTTAGCAATAGTATGCCTCTGAGTATTTTACATAAATTCCTGATATTAGCAGCCAAAGAAGGTTTCTTCTCTGAAAGGCCGAACATTTGTCCAGGCCAGCTATGAGAGAGTAACTGATGAAACCATGTTCTATTGATGTTTCAGTTACCTGACTGTCTGTAGTGCCTGTTAAGTTTTCTCTAGAGGAAATGTGAACTTGACATTTGGTCAACCCAAGCTGACCATCTGAAGCTAATGTCATACCATAGTGGTCAATAGCTTGATAATGTTGGGGACTTTTAAATGTCAACTTATTTCATTTTAAATATTCTCCCTAGTATACAAACACATTCATCCTTGAATGGATAGATTATCTGGTTTCTCGGTTATTAATATTAAACATAATTACTTCTCAAGAAACTTGTTATTTGATCTGAATACTGCGGGATGCGGTCAAAATATTTAGATCGAATAACAAGTTTCTTGAGAGGTAATTATGTTTAATAAACACTGGTAACTGCCCTTGAATACATTTCTATGTCTGCATCTGTGTTTTAACATGTTTGTGGTGCCACCTTCAGGAAGACAAGGTTCGCAAGGTTCCGAGGGCCGTCCTGGACGTGATGGTACCACAGGCGCCACTGGTGGTAGTGGTCGCCCGGGCACGGACGGACGACAGGGCAGAACAGGAAACACAGGCGCCACAGGTAAGTTTTCAGTTATCACTTCAGTTCCATCAAATGTCTTTATTACCATTATTACTGTTGCTGTGATTGTGGTTGATTTGTGTTGTTGTTGTTGTTGTCATTGTGTCTCAGTCATCATTATAATATTATGCAACTGCATCAATCTGATTCATTTGGTGCTGTCTAATCAATTAAGTAGATTTAACAAGATTTGCCGTCCAAGCCAGAGGCCCAGATGGCAAGTGGACAAGGAAGCCATTGGCTTATCGAGAGTCCAACAATGTTCACCTACGTATAACCCGCCCTCCTGAGATACGTGTCAACCTTGTTTTTAAACATATTCACGCTGCAACGGTTACACAATCCTTAGACAATTTGTTCCATTCATTTATTGTCCTCTGTGAGAACAAGTACTTCCTGATATCCAATCTACACTGATCCTTTACTAATTTTACCTGGTGTCTTCTAGTTCTGCTATCTTTCTTGAGTGAGAAAAACATATTTCTTTCACTATTTTCATGCCCATTCAATATCTTAAAAACTTCAATCTGATCTCCTCTTAACCTCCTTGTCTCTAGAGTTGTTAAACCACATTCTTCATAACCACCTACATCTATATTACACACGTAACACCTACACCTATGTTACACATGTAACACCTACATCTATGTTACACATGTAACACCTACACATATGTTACACGTGTAACACCTTCACCTATGCTACAAATGTAACACCTACACCTATGCTACACATGTAACACCTACACCTACATGTAACATCTACACCTATGGTACACATGTAAAACCTATGCTACACAGGAAGAAGCGGCTCTGCAGGCAACACTGGAGCCACTGGCAGCAGTGGATCGTCTGGAGCTCGTGGATATACTGGACCTGCAGGGAGGACTGGACGTACTGGAGGAACGGGTAAGTCAGATAGTCGGTGTTCCTCAGTGGCACCTGATTCACTGAAATGGCTTGACTTGGCACTTAATTTTGTACTCTTGGTTTGGGTGGGGATTCTAATCCCCGCCTTTACATTTTTTGTACAATATTGTGTTTTAAGCATATTTGGGGGATTCTAACCCCTACCTTTATGTCGTTTTATATATTATTGTGTAAAATATCTAAATGTAACATGTTTTTGTACACTAACACTTGGCGTTAGGCCTATAGCACAATTGCGGTACTCCTGGCTTAGGTGACACTTATGACTTGTGCACTTTATATTGTATACAAGAAATACATAATTATTATGTAGCATGTGTTAGTGCTGGTTATACGTCTGATGGTAGGTCCAGACGGAGATTGTATTGCTTCGTACATACTTGTACATTTACTGTGATTTCGGTACAACCAGCCATGCGCTCCCCACTATAGGTGTGTGAGCGTCCGGCAATCCAATAGATGTATTCATGGATTGTCATGTTAACAACTTACTACTGTCTGCTTTGTTGACGTAATTTGAACCAGGCACATCATTTATGATTATACTCAATTCACAATGGGGGATGCAATAGACAACAGCGCAGGAACTTAAATGGTATATATAGCTATAGAAAAACATGTAATTGAACCACATTCTGAGGTGTTTTGATTGAATATATATATATATATATATATATATATATATATATATATATATATATATATATATATATATATTAACTGGAAGGACCGTATGACTGTAAAAATAACCATAGCAGGCTTTAGGAAACCCACTACAAATTTAAACGGCAAGCTAAAAGTGAAACATTTTATAGCTGTAAAGGCAACATTAGGAACTGTTGTGTTTGCCACTAATGAGAAGTGTGTGTGTGTGTAAATGATGAGCAGTATTTTGTGGTGACCTACGTCTGTCGTCATCTGCATTTGGTTTCCTTCAGGAGCGACAGGGTCCCGGGGGTCTGCCGGAGCAACGGGGCTACAGGGCAGCCAGGGAAGAACAGGGGCGACAGGGCGTGCAGGAGCAACTGGGGCATCTGGAAGTCGGGGATCAAGTGGCTCTACTGGGTTGAGTGGCCGGACTGGAGCTACCGGTAAATCGCCTCAGGCTGACCGCACTCACAGCACACTGGCAGTTTGTGGTGCTAGAAGGGTTACATAATAATGGCATCATCCATAGTCATTTTGAAAATGTGAACCCCAAAATCAAAATAAATAAATAAGTATGAAAATAAATAGTTGGAAATACGAGTGTAAAATTAAATATCGCCATCTTGCAGGTCAATTTTAGTTGCGTTCTGGAAGATGAATTTTAACGTCAGATGCACATAAATCACACACATTTATTTTATACACTTAAAACTACCCACAGGATACATAATAATTTCTTAACTTTTAATTTAACAAACTATAGTTTGTTTATTTATTATAAATTACTATTTATTTATTTGTTAAATTATTGATGAGCAAAGCCCCAGGGATATGTATGTTTCACACTGATGGCATCACCTGGGTACAATAATAAATATATATAAAGTGAACTTGTATTTATTAAATGATTGATGAGCAAAGCCCCAGGGATATGCATGTTTCACACTGATGGCATCACCTGGGTACAATAATAAATATATATAAAGTGAACTTGTATTTATTAAATTATTGATGAGTAAAGCCCCAGGGATATGTATGTTTCACACTGATGGCATCACCTGGGTACAATAATAAATATATATGAAGTGAACTTGTATTAATTAAATTATTGATGAGCAAAGCCCCAGGGATATGTATGTTTCACACTGGTGGCATCACCTGGGTACGATAATAAATATATATAAAGTGAACTTGTATTTATTAAATTATTGATGAGTAAAGCCCCAGGGATATGTATGTTTCACACTGGTGGCATCACCTGGGTACAATAATAAATATATATGAAGTGAACTTGTATTAATTAAATTATTGATGAGCAAAGCCCCAGGGATATGTATGTTTCACACTGGTGGCATCACCTGGGTACAATAATAAATATATATAAAGTGAACTTGTATTTATTAAATTATTGATGAGTAAAGCCCCAGGGATATGTATGTTTCACACTGGTGGCATCACCTGGGTACAATAATAAATATATATGAAGTGAACTTGTATTAATTAAATTATTGATGAGCAAAGCCCCAGGGATATGTATGTTTCACACTGGTGGCATCACCTGGGTACAATAATAAATATATATAAAGTGAACTTGTATTTATTAAATTATTGATGAGTAAAGCCCCAGGGATATGTATGTTTCACACTGGTGGCATCACCTGGGTACGATAATAAATATATATAAAGTGAACTTGTATTTATTAAATTATTGATGAGCAAAGCCCCAGGGATATGTATGTTTCACACTGGTGGCATCACCTGGGTACAATAATAAATATATATAAAGTGAACTTGTATTTATTAAATTATTGATGAGTAAAGCCCCAGGGATATGTATGTTTCACACTGGTGGCATCACCTGGGTACGATAATAAATATATATAAAGTGAACTTGTATTTATTAAATTATTGATGAGCAAAGCCCCAGGGATATGTATGTTTCACACTAGTGGCATCACCTAGGTATGATAATAAATATATATAAAGTGAACTTGTATTTATTAAATTATTTATGAGCAAAGCCCCAGGGATATGTATGTTTCACACTGATGGCATCACCTGGGTACAATAATAAATATATATAAAATGAATTTGTATTTATTAAATTATTGATGAGCAAAGCCCCAGGGATATGTATGTTTCACACTGATGGCATCATCTGGGTACAATAATAAATATATATAACATGAATTTGTATTTATTAAATTATTGATGAGCAAAGCCCCAGGGATATGTATGTTTCACACTGATGGCATCACCTGGGTACAATAATAAATATATATAAAGTGAACTTGTATTTATTAAATGATTGATGAGCAAAGCCCCAGGGATATGTATGTTTCACACTGGTGGCATCACCTGGGTACAATAATAAATATATATAAAGTGAACTTGTATTTATTAAATTATTGATGAGCAAAGCCCCAGGGATATGTATGTTTCACACTGATGGCATCACCTGGGTACAATAATAAATATATATAAAGTGAACTTGTATTTATTAAATTATTGATGAGCAAAGCCCCAGGGATATGTATGTTTCACACTGATGGCATCACCTGGGTACAATAATAAATATATATAAAGTGAACTTGTATTTATTAAATTATTGATGAGCAAAGCCCCAGGGATATGTATGTTTCACACTGATGGCATCACCTGGGTACAATAATAAATATATATAAAGTGAACTTGTATTAATTAAATTATTGATGAGCAAAGCCCCAGGGATATGTATGTTTCACACTGGTGGCATCACCTGGGTACAATAATAAATATATATAAAGTGAACTTGTATTTATTAAATTATTGATGAGCAAAGCCCCAGGGATATGTATGTTTCACACTGATGGCATCACCTGGGTACAATAATAAATATATATAAAGTGAACTTGTATTTATTAAATTATTGATGAGCAAAGCCCCAGGGATATGTATGTTTCACACTAGTGGCATCACCTGGGTACAATAATAAATATATATAAAGTGAACTTGTATTTATTAAATTATTGATGAGCAAAGCCCCAGGGATATGTATGTTTCACACTAGTGGCATCACCTGGGTACAATAATAAATATATATAAAGTGAACTTGTATTTATTAAATTATTGATGAGCAAAGCCCCAGGGATATGTATGTTTCACACTGATGGCATCACCTGGGTACAATAATAAATATATATAAAGTGAACTTGTATTTATTAAATTATTGATGAGCAAAGCCCCAGGGATATGTATGTTTCACACTGATGGCATCACCTGGGTACAATAATAAATATATATAAAGTGAACTTGTATTTATTAAATTATTGATGAGCAAAGCCCCAGGGATATGTATGTTTCACACTGATGGCATCACCTGGGTACGATAATAAATATATATAAAATGAATTTGTATTCAGGCAGGGGTGGGCCAGCTGGTCCCTCAGGGCGCACAGGAGGTACCGGGGCCACTGGCCTCCAGGGTGCCCGAGGTGACCGGGGGTCAGCAGGTAGGACAGGAGGAACTGGCCGTCCTGGAGCAACAGGCAGAGCTGGAGGGATTGGGAAAACGGGAGCCACAGGTTCTCGTGGATTAGACGGAAGACTTGGTAACACTGGAGCCACTGGAGCTGCAGGAAGAAATGGAGCAACAGGTACATATATAGAGCAGGTTGACATCTTGGGGAAATTATAGTTGGTGGTTTGGGATTTTCACTGCCTGTTTACATTAATGAATTTGTAATGATTATACAGCTAGGATAACGGTGTGAAATACTCTGAAATGATTATACAGCTAGGATAACGGTGTGAAATACTCTGAAATGATGCAAGTTTTGATAGAAGCTCACTGCCAAATTACACTTGAAGAGATTTCTTTCAAAATAACATTATAAATTCTTTGTACTGTCATTTAGAATGCAGCTATCTCCCACTATAAGGACTCCCAATGTAAGAAACGTATTCTTAGAAGGAAAAAAATTGGATATGTAGAGTTTGGCTAAGTGCCAACAGTCCACTGTAATGATATGTTGAACTAAGTGCAGCATCAGATGACCTTATGATAAAGTAAAAGCAAGTGTTTTGTTTAGTATACAAGACTTTAACCTGCTGTTGACAGGTACGGCTGGTAGGACTGGAGCCACAGGGTCGAGGGGAGCACAGGGTTCCAGAGGCTTCGATGGCTCCGCTGGACGTACTGGGGCGACTGGAAGTAGAGGAAGCAGTGGGTCTACTGGCCCTTCTGGGAGGCAGGGAGTCACCGGCAGCACAGGTGAGGGAGTCGGGTGTGTGTGTGTGTGTGCATCTGTGTATAGTGTGTGTGCACTTGTGTCTGTGTGTGCATGTATGCGTACGTGTGCATGCATGCATGCATCTGTTTGTGTGTGCATCTGTGTGTGTGCATGCATGTGTATATTAGTCAAAGCTGTTGGATTATATCATAGTACCATGTACAATGCCATTGGTCGAAGGACTGACTAGTTATGAGTGCTTGCAATATATTGCATATCTTCCAGCATACACATGCATGAATGCGAATGACTACATGCAAGAATGCACTCACATGCACGTAGTCACCTCACCAAAAAGAACACACAATTGTGTCAAAGACAAATTAATAATCAACCCAAATTTGGGGTAGAATTCTTTCTTCTAGTTTATATCATCAGGTGGAACAAGTCATTCAGGACAAGCCGCACTATACAGTTCCCAGAATTGGTGACTCCAGTAACGCTAACTGCTGACAGACTACCCATGTTTGCCAGATTGTAGTCGCTGTAACCCATCATTAGCTGACCTGCTATTGTTGGATGCAGGTGCGATGGGATTGAGAGGAGACCGAGGATTCGCTGGAGCCAATGGACGCACAGGAGGGACGGGAGCCACGGGACAGCGGGGGTCCCAGGGCAGTCAAGGGGCCCGTGGATCAACAGGATCAACAGGTTGGAGACATCTTCCCTTGTTTTTACACAAGAGTTTCCAGGCCTTCATTTTTAAACAGTTTGTAATATTACTTTTATCAATTAACACTGTTACACTTTATTACAGCCGGGATACAGTTAATCTATATTACAGCCATAACACTGGTACACTTTGTTACAGCCGGGACACAGTTAAACTATGTTACAGCCATAACACTGGTACACTTTGTTACAGCCGGGACACAGTTAAACTGTGTTACAGCCATAACACTGTTACACTTTGTTACAGCCGGGATACAGTTAATCTATGTTACAGCCATAACACTGTTACACTTTATTACAGCCGGGACACAGTTAATCTATATTACAGCCCACTATTACACTTTGTTACAGCTGGGACACAGTTAAACTACGTTACAGCCATAACACTGTCACACTTTGTTACAGCCAGGACACAGTTCAACTATATTACAGCCATAACACTGTTACACTTTGTTACAGCCAGGACACTGTCCTTATAAACATTTTGTAGTAACACATTTAAAGTGTTTGCAATAGTTTATTATGTATGGCCCACCAGATGGCAGCACAGCTTTCACACGAGCCAAGTTCTGTCAGACCACCTGTCTATATATGAAGCTGTCACTCCATGAAGGCCTAATACCTGTACTTATCGTTAAATGTTCATTTCCTACTATTTCAAAACTTGGACAATTTTATTAAATCCACATTGCCTGTGTCTTTTGGAAGAGACACTAGAAGCTGTTGGTCCCTTCTATCTGCCGCATGTGCCAGGGAAAGTAAAACATCCCAGATGGGGTAAATTTGTAATGGAAAACTTCTGCAATATCCCAAGAATGAGTTGCGTGTTTGGAGTATACAAATTGAAATTTGAAATTGAGAATTGACAAGCTAAATAATAAACAGGTGATAGGTGAATGCTACTGAGATAAGCTTTCTAAAGGTAAACCACATGTGCACTACGAGCCATGGCAACACTAATATGAACAAAGAAAAAAGCCATCAATTAATTAGAGTGGGGTGTATGCCCTCAACGTGTAAGAAATCACCCCACCAACTCATGGTAAGTGACTCTACTATATGACTAGTTATGTACATTTGATGTGTGTTTGATGTTTAACATAAACTGTGGCTTTTGTTTAGGTTCTGCGGGCAGCACAGGAAGAACGGGATCGACTGGGAGACAGGGAAGGGATGGCCTTGCTGGGAAGACAGGAGGAACGGGCAGCGTAGGCCGGGCAGGGAATACAGGTAAGGACAGTGGTCCCCTCTTATATAATTGCCCTTGATCTCACCAGAGGCCACCACCTTGCCATGCAGTAAATAAGGCTTTCACATGATAATGAGACCACCTCTCTTATATGGCCATAGTACCTTTGCAAAAACCACGGTCTCATAAGTGTACTGTACTAGGTTACTAGGAAATAACTCACCTTTAACTAGCATATAATTTGCATTTGTGTTTATAAATTATTTGTTTTCATGGTAGAATCTCCAGACAATATCCAACTGCTTTACAACCTAGTTTTACAAACACACATCTGCTCCCAAACAGGTGCCACTGGTCGCCAAGGCAATCAGGGTCCTCGAGGAAACTCTGGGATAGCAGGGTCCACTGGAATGACTGGAGCAACCGGCTCCGCTGGACAGAGAGGGTCCACTGGAGCTAGTGGACGCCAAGGCTTCTCAGGCCGCACGGGCGCTACAGGTCAGTTGTCACTGTGGTCATTTCACAGCAGTTGGACATTGGGGTTTTAGTGTTTATGAAATTGTAACTTATAGTGCCCTATGTTGATAGCTTTGATTTGTTTTAATAGGGAGGCTTAACTTTTCATTGGATTGTGAGTCATGTACACTTCTGCTGTGAGTTATGTACACTTCTGCTATGAGTCATGTACGCTTCTGCTGTGAGTCGTATACTTCTGCTTTGGGCATTATTGGCAATTTAAATCAAGTTGATTAAAATCATTCCAAGATGTTATAAATAAAAATTAATTCAATGACACAATATCCCATGAGACTAGTCAACGAATGAAAGTCGTACATTCCCTTTAGATTTGATTTTAATATTGTTGTTACTTTTTAAGGAATTCAGAACTGACATTCTACTGAGGTTGACATTGTGAATGTTTTTCTTCAGGGACGGCTGGCGCCACTGGCCGGGAAGGACGTCAAGGGTTCAGTGGTCGTACTGGAGGAACTGGAGCAACGGGGACGCCAGGTCGCCAAGGACAACAGGGGGACCGTGGAGCTACGGGAAGCTCAGGTGAGAGGACCACCTCATGGTATCTTGGTCCATAGACCAACTACTGCAGGCTGAAACCTAGAGACTAAGACTGGAAGATGTCCATGTATCATCAGATTTACAGATTTTCTTATTTTTACAATGGAGAAAATTCAAGTTAACAATAATAAATAATAATAGTAAAGTGCCACGGGTGACCATCTTGTTAGAAAAATGGTCTAAATTATATTATTATTATAACCTAAACTCAGTATATAATGAAAAAAATATGTTTAACCTATTTTATCTTGGTTTGATTTTTACAAAAATACCACCTCAAGCAAAACGAAGTCTTGCTAGATGCCTATCGTATGCAGACTGTATAATTATAGGTTCAACAAGTCAGGAGTTTAAAGCCTGTTTAATCAAGCATTCATAAGATCTTTCAGCAGGTGTGAATTGTTGCTAAATATGTGACTTTCTGGCATTCATGCAAAATTGACCACATAACTTCAGACGGTATGCTGCGCATGATCTGATCTATTGTTGACTCCCACAATGGGTCATTATCCAACACAGACATTGGAATGTGCAACTTGGTTCTTTATACACATATTCACAGATGATATAGATCTCTGAATGTAACTTTGTTTCATATACTTCTTAGAATTCACATTTAACTATTATCATCTTTGACCAGTAATGCTTAGAATAACATCTTAGAATCTATTATTGACTGATATGAATCTGAGTGTGCATCATTGACTTTTAATGAGTTTTATCATGCAAGACATCCTTCTCTAGTATGAAACATGTCACATCAGCTACGTTCATAACCCATTCATTTGTATTGATGGTCTTTGCAACGCCACAAACATCCATATTCAAAGCCAATAAAACAGCTACTAATTTATGTCCAAATGCCCTCCGGTCTATTATTTATCCTCATTTAAAAATGTTACATTGGTATCTAACATCTGAATCACACACATACACCTGTATGAATTAAACACATACACCATAAATAGATATGTTATAAATATGTGTTTTAAATCATGACATTATTAATTGTGGAGTGCAGTAGTGAAGCGGTTAGAACGTCCGTCTCTAAATCGAGAGAACCCAGGTTCGAATCCTCCTGCTGCTGTTTCGAAGCTTTGGTAATTTTTTTCATCCCACGTTGCCATAGTTCACTCAGCTGTATAAATGAGTACCTTGGTACAGACAGAGGTGGATATCTGAATGAATAGTCTTCTTGCAGTAATTGCAGCATGGCTGAATGCTTCCCAGAGAAGTTGGGATGGCGTTGGAATGAACAGGTTTGCCAGGGGAAAAGTGTAAAGCGCTTTGAGCAGTGCCTAAGACTGGATGCCGTGCTACATAAGAACATACCTTTACCTTTAAGCATATTGTAAGGGAAAAATCTTACACTATAATGAAAGAAAACAAAAAAGTATATATATACCAACATTGAAGAACCTTGTAGTAAGCCATTATAGACCCAGAAAGACATTAGACTGTGTCACTGACCCCAGGATTCATGTTTCAGGGTCTCGGGGTTCTGCTGGGTTCACTGGGGCTACAGGTATGACTGGACAACGAGGCTTCGACGGTGCTCCTGGTACTAGTGGCGCCACTGGCAGGGCAGGTGCTACAGGTGAGTTGACAGTTTGTTCACTTTTTTATTGTTTTATCTTCACTAAACAGTTTAGTATTCAAAGTTTGTATATAGCCTAACCGTAACTCCTATTTGTGAAATTATTATTTATTTTGTGTATTACCAAATTAATTATTTACGTGGGTTTTGCTGATTAGTTAAACAACTATATAAGGATGTATAATGTTACCATGAAACGAACCAGTACAATGGATGATTTTGTATAATTTTTGTTTTATAAAGAAATATATAAGGATGTATAATGTTACCTTGAAATGAACCAGTACAATGGTTGATTTTGTATAATTTTTGTTTTATAAAGAAATATATAAGGATGTATTGATATGAATCTGAGTGTGCATCATTGAAATGAACCAGTACAATGGATGATTTTGTATAATTTCTGTTTTATAAAGCTATGTACTGTTGGACAACCTGCTTTAATTTCCATGGAATGTAGCGCCTAGAAGGTGCCAGTTTACTGACTAGTGATTTGTCAAATGGAAAATAAATGCATTATAGTGGTAACGTTGGTGGGTTTGACATGATGGCTTGTAATCACAAATATGAGTCAGATTTGAAAATACATAGGTATATTGATGTCGATTGTCCTGTAATTCACAAGGGCAAGCGTGATCAATTGTGCCCAAAAACATATATTGGTGTTAAGAAGAGAATGATTGGATAAAGGTGTGTGATACTTGGCCAACATGTCAATCAGGCAATGACACAGCCATGTCAACAAGTGTCATCACATCAACAATGTGTGATGTTTCCCATGAATCGTTTCCAGGGTCAAGGGGAGCTACAGGGCAACAAGGCCGACAGGGTTCCTCCGGGAGAACGGGAGCTACTGGCAGCGCCGGGAGACAGGGAAACACGGGGGCTACAGGGAGTCGCGGGTTCACTGGAAGCCGAGGTGGGTTATTTGTTAATGTTACCAGACCTGCATCCAGAATGCACCATTTCATGCACAGTGAAACAAAGTGTCCCCGCACCCCTTAGCATGCGGGCTGCACCCCTTTAGACAAGATTCCTAGATTTGCCTCCGGTTACTACTTTAGAGATACTGTCTAACAGTGTCTATACTGTTAGAGTAACAGCATTGCTCTGAGGGTTTCAACCTTGCACTGTCAGACTGACACATACACCGACATATAGATGGATGTATGGACAGAAATATACAAAAAAAGGAAGTCGTGCTCACTTACATTGCCAGATAGTTGCATAGTCATGTAATATTGAATCGTAATGATTGTGCATAATGTGGCTACAGCCATCGCACTATACACAATAACCAATTAATTTTCATTGAAATTAATTCATTAATGCAGATATTGACACATTTGTTTATAGATGTTCCTTTGCTGGTGTATTTGATTCATTAGTACATGTAAACAGCTCTGACAGAAGGTAAATATGTGTTAAGATACATTCACAATACCATCCCTACTGCAGCTGTGTAGTGAGCACATATTCTGTGTAGCTGAAAGTATCAGGTATGTATCTCCTAATTATTACTGCTGTAATTGTGATATGATATGTCAACAAAGCATATGTTTGACGGCATCTTCTGCCACTTGTAGGTTCACTGGGTCAGCCTGGAAAGACTGGGGCGACAGGCTTCACTGGGCAGGCAGGAGCCACCGGCAGTAGAGGCTTTGATGGGAGAGCAGGGCGCACTGGAGGCACAGGTAGACACCCTCTTGGCCATCCCTTCCGCTACATCACTCATCAGTCTTGTGCATACAACAGTTGTTGAATGATGACACCAGGTTTTGGCCAACGTGCGTGCGTGTGTGCGTGCATGCGTGCGTGTGTACATAATCACCTAATGACTTGAAATGACATGGAATATTGCAAATTGGTCATTCCAGTCCAGTTCTGTGTAATCTAGTTTGGTCTGGTCCTGTTCCTTACTGTCTGGTCCAGTTCAGATCCGTATGGTCTGGTCTGGTCCAGTTCCATACAGTCCAGTCTGGTTCAGTTCCATATGTTCTTGTCTGGTCAAGTTTTGTACAGTCTGGCTTGGTCCAGTTCTGTACAGTCTGACCTGGTCCACTTCCATATGGTCTCGTCCAGTCCAGTTCTCTATGGTCTGGTCCAGTTCTGTACAGTCCAGTCTGGTCCAATTCGAAATGTTCTGGTCTGGTACAGTCAGTCGTTCAGTCACTTTTGAGGTAAAGTTGCTGAAGTACACTGACATTTAACCATTTCAGTACAATGCCAATCTGTGGCATTGGCTACATTCACCATTTAAATCACTTTTACTCGTAATTATCCTCTACGTGGAGCCACTTGTTTTATACAGTTGTCATGGCAAATGAATTAGCTATTCAGTAGCGACAATCATTGATTATCGCACAATATCATTTTACGGAGATTTTCGTAGTTTTTAATGATGGATTATCAAAATCTACGATGGCCGCAATGGTGAGCGGCATTACTTCAACTGGCGATTTACTGCTGTACATTTTGGACAGATTATTTGATAGTTTTAGTGAAGAATCTTTGCCAGATGTTGACAATCGAAACAGCGATGATATTGGCGAACTGTACGTTGGTATACAACTGTGTTCAGCAACTGCAAAAACGTTGAAATCATGGTGGTCATCTTCGATTGCAGGTTACCATGACGATGCAATGTAAAATGACATGGCTCATTTAACTCACTGATTATCATACTTTCAGAATATATATATAATATTCCTATTCATAAAATGCAGTAGATTTTTTTTGGGCATATTCACTGAGAATGCAGTATTCAGTGGTCACAGCAGATCAGGGCTGTAGTACTGAAATAGTTAAGTCAGTGTGTGTGAGAGCATGCATGTGTGATGCGTGCGTGCATGAGAGCATGCATGTATGTGCATGCATGCGAGCATGAACGTGTGTGCGTGTGTTCATCAATGCTGCTGTTTCCAGGATCAACGGGACTGCGGGGAGGCACCGGGAACACAGGACCACGTGGCTTCCAGGGAGACCAGGGTCGAGCCGGGAAAACAGGAGCAACTGGGTTTAGTGGCCAGGCAGGGAGAGACGGCTCTAGAGGAAGCACAGGGCAGACGGGGGCGTCAGGTGAGGTCAAAATAAACATTTTGGAAATACAATAATCTGTACTGATGTTAAATAATTAGGTTTAATTTCAATGATAGTTGCTAGTATGTTACCATACAATGAGCATGTTTGCAGAAATATGTTCTGATATGGAAATCTGGGAGTATTATAAAGGAACTTGTGTGAACGTTTGACGTAAATTATGTAACTCACAACAATAGGAGTTTGTGGTTATATGTTTTATGTTTTGGGGCAAAGCTGTGTTATATATTAGTAACTTATTACTGTTATCCAAAACACATATATCACAGTAGTCATACACATAGATACAGTGGGAACACAACTTAATCTGAGCAATGACACCATCTAACAGTAAAAGTCAAACTATGAGTTCTCAGCCAGACTCAGTATTCACCATATTCATAAAGGTGCAAGTTCTCAGCCAGACTCAGTATTCACCTTATTCATAAAGGTGCAAGAGGCACTGGTTCAGATTACATTTTGAATCAATGTCCTATGCTATGATCTGTTTTCAGGAAACCCTGGTCCCAGGGGACCTACAGGAAGGACCGGAGCAACTGGAAACACTGGATCACGAGGAAGTACCGGAGCTACTGGTCGCGCTGGTGTCCGTGGGTTAGACGGTAAGACCTGGTCATTGGCATAGCATCAGTGGTAAAAACTGCTAAGTTATTTTTATGTCATTATTTCAATATTTCTCCTGGCTCCAGTTCAGATAATATAGATATAGCTCCCATCTCAGGCCTGAATTATTATGTCTAACCATATTAATTGCCATGGTCATGTATATTTGATCAGGTGGATAGTTTACAAAGATTTAACCACCTTCCACCATGAAATGTTGATATAGTAAGAATTAACCAAGGTAAAATAAACATTCATTGCATGATTGTTGCTTAATCACACAGTAATATATATTTCGCAACATATTTGTGTTTTATGTTACAGATTTTATATGACATGACAACTATAAGAAGTGCTACTATGCCATTGTATAAAAGAAAAAACAAAGGAAAAGATTTGACTGTCAGACTAATTAAACAATAAATGATGATCATTTTCAAGTACTTTACAACTCAACCTGGTGTCAGATTCTTACACAGGCATGTCAAAATTAATTACATAAAAATATTTAGAAGAAATCTGGTAAAGAAATGAATGTCTTTGGGGATCAAAAACATCCAACTGTAGTGCCTTCCCACAACAAAGCTTGTTAGATTTTAAAAAAGATTTTAGAAATTTGATGACCATTTTTGTCCACTGGGTAAATATGATTTAATGTGTCAGAAATAAAACAGGTGGACGAAATGATTGCCAACTGTGAATGGATTGACTCATGGCAGAAACATACATTGCTTCAGGTTTGAATGGACGAACGGGCGTCGCTGGTAGTACAGGAGTGACCGGTCCAGCTGGCCGGTCTGGGAACACTGGTGCTTCAGGGCGCCAGGGTCTTACAGGGGTCAGAGGAGCCACAGGTACACATCCTTTATTCTCTCGCTCACTCAGACTGGGTTTTTTTCATTCATCCAATTTTGTATTTATTTTAACATCATTGCAGACTGCCTGAAAATTTTTCAAACAGATTGACTGAAAATATGTCACTTAAAGGTCCCTTATCAATAAAAATATTTGTTTGTCTTGTTTTAAAATCATTTCATGACAAATAAAACCTATCTAGCATCCACTATGACATCATAGCTCATTTGTGCAGATGTATTATTTAGTTTCAGTGAAATCATTGGACAAACAATTTAATTATTTTTTACTCGATCTGGTCAAAATTCTGCAGAAAAAAGGTGAAATTGGTCCACACTGGCTCTATATACTATGACATAAGGCTGCTTACACTTTTACAAGTTGTCCGATCTATTGATCAGAGTTAATTGTTTTGATGATTTTAACAAAAGTGCACATTCTTTTATTAAGTGCACTGCACATATTACTTATAACTTATAACTATTCTAGCACCGCACATATTACTTAAACTATTCAAGCGCTGCACATATTACTTAAACTATTCAAGCACTGCACATATTACTTAAACTATCCATGCAATGCACATATTACTTAACCTATTCAAGCACTGCACATATTACTTAAACTATTCAAGCACTGCACATATTACTTAAACTATTCAAGCAATGCACATATTACTTAACCTATTCAAGCACTGCACATATTACTTAAACTATTCAAGGACTGCAGATTTTAACATCAACAAGTTTGATTGACAATGGGCAAAATGAAACGGACTGACAATTGTGTTTACAGGAGTGACGGGTCCCGTAGGACCTAGAGGTTCACACGGATCAACAGGGTTGTCCGGAGAAACTGGAGCAACAGGGCGAGTGGGCGCCACAGGTCCCCGTGGCATTGGTAAGACAACATGCACACCATCTAGGGGCAGTCGGAAACTGCGCTACCAAGAATATTTAAACTGCATATTTCTTAATGATGTTTGATTTAGTTATTTCAAATGATGACAGAAAACATCATTTTAGTCATTGAGTCTTTGTATATATCATTTCATAGTTTACGATGGTAAGTGGAACCTTGTTACGCCGGATGCCAATAATACGGAAACTTTGGCATTTGGATATCTTTTCACAGGAACAGAAATTTCAAACACTAACATGCCCCGTTAATTGCATGATACGTTTTATTCAGAAAACTTTAATCCAAATACACACATTGGGTACCAGGTTGTCCAGATTAATGAGGTTCCACTGTAATTGGGTACCAAGTTGTCCAGATTAATGAGGTTCCACTGTAATTGGGTACCAAGTTGTCCACATTAATGAGGTTCCACTGTAATTGGGTACCAAGTTGTCCAGATTAATGAGGTTCCACTGTAATTGGGTACCAAGTTGTCCAGATTAATGAGGTTCCACTGTAATTGGGTACCAAGTTGTCCACATTAATGAGGTTCCACTGTAATTGGGTACCAAGTTGTCCAGATTAATGAGGTTCCACTGTAATTGGGTACCAAGTTGTCCACATTAATGAGGTTCCACTGTAATTGGGTACCAAGTTGTCCACATTAATGAGGTTCCACTGTAATTGGGTACCAAGTTGTCCACATTAATGAGGTTCCACTGTAATTGGGTACCAAGTTGTCCACATTAATGAGGTTCCACTGTAATTGTACAGGAAAATTTCTTGACATGTTTTATGATAAAATGAACTTTACAGATGAACACATCATTATCTGTTCAGTGTAACAATGAGACATTCATCTTGCCATGTGGCGTAGAATGAATTAACATGTTATAATTGCCATTGGACACGTCTGATGTGTAGAATACTTACCTGCACAGTAAACAGTAACAATGTTTTAAACACGGTCTCTGTTCATGTTAGTTTGTTGTGTGTGTTTCAGGTGAGAGAGGACCACCAGGACCTCCAGGAACAGGTCAGTGATGGTCCGTCTTACTCCTGGTGGAATGGATGTGTTGAATGTTAGCACATACGTGTCACTTGAGTGTCATAAATGTTGAAACATTTATCTCTTGTATTAATATATTTCTTGCCTTCATTTGTTTCAATATGTGTTTAGTGATTGTTGTTGTTGCCGTTGTTATTGTTGTTAGGTCAATTCGTAGCTAATATAAGTGCATTGTTTAATTAACCACATATTTATGTTGTTGTTATATTGTATGTCATGCCACAAACACCTTTGAAATTCAAAGCTTTGTTTGTTGTTGTTTTATAAAAAAAATTTAAAGTATCCATCAGCCTAACACAAAATATCCATCAGCCTAACACAAAGCAGTAATGTACATAGTTCGAGGTGCATGTTGTGGCATGTCTGAGGTATGCTACTAACACTGGTATCACTATCATGACATAATGCAGCGATGTTTTGTTTCTTCCAGGTTCTTCATCAGGACGTATGTATTATTTTTTGTTATCTAAATCACTTAATTATCTAAGTTGTGCATGCAAGCAAGCACACATATGCCCGCCCACCCGCCCACCTGCACGCCCGCCCACCTGCACGCCCGCCCACCTGCACACCCGCCCACCTGCACGCCTGCACACCCGTCCACCTGCACGCCTGCCCGCCCACTTGCACGCCCACCCGCCCGCATATCTAGAGACACAGATTTTAACATTTTTCCATGGCCTGATTTTTTTCGAGCATACTGTAAACTTGTTAGGTCAAATGTTGTAGTTGGCCTTCCCCAATTGACAGCAAAATATGCAGAAAGACAACATAATATTATTGCTTTGCAACTGAACAAAACATCCCCATTCGGCCTGTAAATTAAATCAAAACAATGCAGTTTTCATCAGTTCCCACATTGAACTCTAATTAAAGTTGTGTCAATGTAATTAATATTTAGATCTCACTAAGAAGAATCATGCTTATAATCTTTGTAAACTGATGCATGAAGACTGTCTCTGTGTTGGCTAGTGTACCATTCATTATGCTTGCAGCAAGTGGGGTCAACGAATGTGTCACTGCCAATGCGGGTTGTCAACAGAAATGTGTTGACACTTATGACAGCTACTTCTGTCGTTGTAACAGTGGCTACAAGATTGTCAACACGCAGTTTGACTGCCCAGGTTTGTAGATCTGTCTGCAGCTGCTTGTATGACAAGTATTAACAACCAGCAATGTAATAACCAAGCAGTTGAGGCCGGAAAAGCTTTTTAGAATATATGCTTTTAATATGTCAAGTCGATATTTGTCAAGTATTTTTGTGCAAAGTTTGGCGATGCTTTAACATATAGCCACCAAGCTACTCAGTTACATATGTGTTTGTTTGCTAAATAACTCCGTTCTTTCACCGAATGGTTTTGTTTATATTATTTTGCACTCAATAGTTGCCTATATAAACAGAATATGTTGGTTACTAGGGGCGTCCCCACGTGTACGGAGGGCTGCCGTGGAAACGGCCTTGCAACAGCGTGATGAGCCACGGCTGCGCAAGCGAAGAGCAACACCTTGTGAGTGGAATTTAGATGACTGTTGATCTTGTCATTATACAATACAATATAAAAACTTCTATTGGCGGAAATCTTCAAGAGACCCCAGCTCGGCAGCACACCAAAATAAAAGGGGTTAGGCAATTTCTAATCGAAATAGCAATTCCGGCATGGTAACTCAGTGATAGAATGTCCCACTCTCATTTGAGATGAGAAAGTTAAAATGCTCTTGTACGTGCTACTCAAAGGACAAACCTTTTCACTTGACATTGCATCAGTTCACTCAGCTATGTAAATGAGTATTTGGCTTTAGCCTGTGGTAGAATTACATGAATTGACAATTGTTGTGCAGTAATTGCAGTGTGACTGAATACTTCCCAAGAGAATTGAATTGGTGAATAAACATGTCTACCAAGGAGTGAAATGTTAAGCGATAAGAATTATCTATAAGGACAATATAGATGCTGTGTAAAACGTATATCATTCATGTCAGGGCATTGTGGGCTGAAGTATTTTCAGTTTAGAATATTGTCACCTGAAGTAAAGATATTCCTAAAATCCTAGAAAATTTGATTAGACTTTTCTTTTACCAAACTAGAATCTCTGTATATATCTTATTTCCGACAAAAGCTGAATCGTTTGGCAAGCCTATGTCATACATATAATGCTGAGTCAATGTTGCTTTCAGCCTGTGGCATCGACCTTGTGTTTGTCGTTGACAGCTCTGGCAGCATCAACTTTGCTGACAGTGGTAACTGGGACCGCATGCTCAAGGTGTGTACATGTCTTGATTCATTAACATCTTGTGTTACTGCTTTGTGCACTCTCAAAGGAAAACATACATTTATTAGCTGAGAGTTTTGAGAGAGAGAGATTATGCTGTGGGAGATAGAGAGGGAGGGAGATGGTGAAGTGGGAGATAGAGAGGGAAATAGATGGTGATGTCGGAGGTAGAGAGGGAGTCAGATGGTGAAGTGGGAGATACAGAGGGAGGGAGATGGTGATGTGGGAGGTAGAGATGGAATCAGATGGTGAAGTGGGAGGTAGAGAGGGAGAGAGATGGTGATGTGGGAGGTAGAGAGGGAATCAGATGGTGAAGTGGGAGGTAGAGAGGGAGAGAGATGGTGATGTGGGAGGTAGAGAGGGCGTCAGATGGTGAAGTGGGACGTAGAGAGGGAGTCAGATGGTGAAGTGGGAGGTACAGAGGGAGGGAGATGGTGATGTGGGACGTAGAGAGGGAGAGAGATGGTGATGTGGGAGGTAGAGAGGGCGTCAGATGGTGAAGTGGGAGGTGCAGAGGGAGGGAGATGGTGATGTGGGAGGTAGAGAGGGAGTCAGGTGGTGAAGTGGGAGGTAGAGAGGGAGAGAGATGGTGATGTGGGAGGTAGAGAGGGAGTCAGATGGTGAAGTGGGAGGTAGAGAGGGAGAGAGATGGTGATGTGGGAGGTAGAGAGGGAGAGAGATGGTGAAGTGGGAGGTAGAGAGGGAGAGAGATGGTGATGTGGGAGGTAGAGAGGGAGAGAGATGGTGAAGTGGGAGATAGAGAGGGAGAGAGATGGTGATGTGGGAGGTAGAGAGGGAGAGAGATGGTGATGTTGGAGGTAGAGAGGGAGATAGATGGTGAAGTGGGAGATAGAGAGGGAGAGAGATGGTGAAGAAGGAGATAGAGAGGCAGAGAGATGGTGCTGTTGGAGATAGAGGCGGTGAGAGATGGTGATGTTGGAGATAGAGGGGGAGAGAGATGGTGATGTTGGAGATAGAGGGGGAGAGATGGTGAAGTGGGACATTGATAGGGGAGAGGTGGGAATAGGAACAGTAGAGAGAGATATGAGAGGGATAGATAGAAGGGAAGAGCAAGAGAAAAAATAGTTACATGAACATTATGAATGCATTTATTCTATGAATACACATACACAGAAAAAAACTACCTGGAAAAACGCCCTCCTGGCAAAAACCAAAAAAGTTGTCTATTTATTACAAGGTGAGCAAATGGACTTCCAGGATTGCAGTTATCTAAATGGGAGAGAAAGGATGAGTTGCATTGTTGAGCACAAATGAAAGCATTTAATACTCTCTCAATCGTTAGCTCAAAGGGAAAGACAGACTCCACTTTTACACCAAATTGTTCAAGTCCTTTAATCATCCATCACACTAAGGTGAGAAAATAGACTTCCAGGGCTGATTTCCATATTTCTAAAACTCAATCTTATTTGCACTGCCTTATTTACACTGGAAGTCTAGCTACTTAACTCCAGTTATTAACAGCAGACTTCTAGTGTGCATAGTTTCTTGCCTCAGCAAGTCAACCCTACTAACTGGGCATAGCTGCTGAAGCCTGCTATTGTTTCATTGTTTATGTGAACTGATAAGACATGGACTGACTGGAAGGTGGGGGTTCAGCCAGATAAAAAATTAGGATCAATTCCTTTTCATTCAATTCCAATTCCATTTGCTCAAAATCTGTCAATTCCAATTCCAGAATTGAATTGAAAGGAATTGAATAAAACCAATTCCTTTTGGAATTGACCCCAGCCCTGGTATTAGTTTACCTTGGGTTATCCCAGCTATGACAATGTATCCACTATAGGGCTGTGCACCATCTGCAATGCCAACTTTTTGTTTTGTTATTTGCAGTTCATGTCAGACCTCGTCAAACAGCTGTCCATTGGTTCTGGCAGTACACAGACCCAGGTTGGTTGTGTCATCTTTGGTAACAGTGCCTCGAGTGTATTCTACCTAAACAACTACATGACCCAAGAAGATGTGGTGGCGGCCATCATGGGCATGCGATATCTGTCTCAAGACACCAACACCCAGCAGGGCCTCGTCGAGATGCAGGACTTCCAGTTTACGGCAGCAAATGGTGACCGCGTTGGCAGCCGGAACATTGCGATCGTGCTCACCGATGGCGAGTCAAAGGTGAATCCTGAGAAGACGATACCAGAAGCAGAACGTGCTCGGGCAAGTGGGATTGACATCCTATCAATTGGAATTGGAAGCAGCATCAACGAAGACGAGCTGAGGAGAATGTCTTCAGAGCCACAACAGAAAAACTTGAACTATTTCCTGTCGACATTTGCAGAACTCAGCACAATCAGTAATGTGATCATCAGTGAAGCCTGCGGCGTATCCCCAAGTATGTCTAAGCTTTCATCTTCTTTACTTATGGCTTAACATTTTGATATTGATCACAAAGTTTGTGACAGCCTTGCTTGTCTACCAGATGTGTTTTGAAGGCATTAGTGCTCCTTTTTACTCATGTTTCAAATCGGTTGTTTTTCTTTCTTCTGCGTTGTTGTCTCCAGTTATACTATGACATGTGACAGTTGTAGTGGACCACAGATGGCTTGTGTGACATGCCACAGCATTTGCACCTAAAGAGATTTAGTGACACAATGAGACTGCTATTGCCAATGAGACTGCTATTGCCACATCATTGTTGGACCTGCTTGTTTTCCAGCCGTGTGTGAGAAAGTGATTGACATCGGCATCGTGCTTGACTCATCATCTAGCATCAGTAACAACTGGGAGACCCTCAAGTCATTCGTCAAAGACTTCATCAAGACACTGAATGTTGGCATGTCAGCCATCCGTGTCGGCCTTGTTCGCTTCAGCACCAGTGCCAATGTTGAGTTCACACTCAGCCAACACTACACACAGGAGGAATTGTCCAATGCTATTGACAACATACAATTCGCCGGTCAATCATCAAATCTCGCAACTGGCATCGAGATGTTACGTCAGCGCATCTTCAATGGCATCGATGGTGACAGGACCAGTGTTGTCAATGTTGGTGTTATCATTGCTGATGGAAACCCTGACAACCCCTCGGAAGCAGTGAGGCAGGCGGACATCACGAAGGCAGCCGGTATTACCTTGGTAACAGTTGGCATTACAACAGAAATTAGCACAGATCTTTTGAAGCAGATTTCAAGCGACCCAACAAAAGTGTTGAAGGCTGAGACTTTTGGTCAACTGGGAGATGTTGTGCCAGTACTGGCTAATCATATCTGCATCTCACAGAGTTACCAACAATCAGGTATGTCTACTTATAAATAAAAATAATATGTTTTTTTACCTTAACATGAAGAACTTAAATAAAGCTGCTCTAAAATAGAGTAGTAATCTTTTTGGTGTTGAGAATGTCTGTGGCTGCTCTGTTCACTGTTATTTAGTTATTTAATTGGAATTGGTAATTTTTATGTGAAATCGGTATAATGTAATTGACCCCCAATACTTCTACCCACCAATGACAGGTGGGTAGAAGGACAAATGGGTAGAAGGGTGGGTGGGTAGAAGAGTGGATGGGTTGAAGGACAGGTGGGTAGAAGGGGCGGGTGGGTAGAAGGGCGAGTGGGTAGAAGGATGGGTGGGTAGAAAGGTAGAAGGCCGGGTTGGTAGAAGGGTAAGTGGGTAGAAGGGCGGGTGGGTAGAAAGGTGGGTGGGTAGAAAGGTAGATGGGTAGAAGGGTGGGTGGTTAGAAGGATGAGTGGGTAGAAAGGTGGGGGGGTAGAAGGGCAAGTGGGTACAAAAATGGGTGGGTAGAAGGGCAGGTTGGTAGAAGGATTGATGGAGAAGGTTGCTGGAGGGTAGGTGAAGAAGTGGGAAGGTGGTTGGAGGGTAGGTGAAGAAGTGGGAAGGTGGTTGGAGGGTGGGTGAAGAAGTGGGAAGGTGGTTGGAGGGTAGGTGAAGAAGTGGGAAGGTGGTTGGAGGGTAGGTGAAGAAGTGGGAAGGTGGTTGGAGGGTGGGTGAAGAAGTGGGAAGGTGGTTGGAGGGTAGGTGAAGAAGGGGGAAGGTTGTTGGAGGGTGGGTGGAAAAGGGGAAGGTGGTTGGATTGTAGATGAAGAAGGGGGTGGTTGGGTGGTGGATGGAGAAGGGGGAGGTGGTTGGAAGGTTGGTGGAGAAGGGGAAAATGGTTGGATGGTTGGTAGAGAAGGGGAAGGGGTTGGAGGGTGAGCGGAGAAGTAGAAATGTGGTTGGAGGGTGGATAGAGAAGGGGTATGTGGTTAGAGGGTGTTGAAGGGGAAAGGTGGTTGGAAGTTGGGTGGAGAAGGGAAATGTTGGAGGGTGGGTGGAGAAGGGGGTGTGGTTGGGTGGAGAAGGGGGAAGTTGGTTGGAGGGTGGGTGGAGAAGGGGGGTGGTTAGGTGGAGAAGGGGGTTGGAGGGTGGGTGGAGAAAGGGCATGGTTGTGTGGAGAAGATGGGTGGAGAAGGGTGAAGGTGGTTGGAGGGTGGGTGGGTGGAGAAGGGGAAGTGGTTGGAGGGTGGGTGGGTGGAGAAGGGGAAGTGGTTGGAGGGTGGGTGGGTGGGTGGAGAAGGGGGAGGTGGTTGGTGTGTGGGTGGCAAAGGGGGAAGGTGGCTTTTTGTGAGGCTCATACATATCAAAACCAGATGGCAACTATACAAAGCGACAACACAAAATCAGATGAGATGAAGATTGCGTTTAATTGTAGTGCCGGGTTGGGTGGCAAGGACAAGTGATTGAAACGATGACATGTGGCTGTGACTAATTTGATAAAAATGATCTGAAACTATGTTGGCCCACCGGGCCAGTAAAGTATGGAAACTTGTGGCCTGAACTGGCCCGACAGCCCCAAAAAAGGCAGTGGGCCAGTGTTAATGTCGAGGCCTGTATCAATTGTAAAAATGTGTCCATTCTAAACGTGTCCATTCTAAACAGGTGTCTATTATAAACAAGTCTGTCATAAATAGGTGTCCTTTATAAACATGTGTACAAATTATTAACATGTCCTCTATAAACAAATTTTTACTATAAACATGTGTCTGTTATAAACAGGTGTCTGTTATAAATAGATGTCCATCATGAACAGATGCCCATTATAAACAGATGTCCTCATAAACCACTGTATGTGTGTATTGCCTTGTCCCTCCAGAGAACTTCTACTGCCGCTACTATGCCGAGGTTGGAGTGATCTGTTTCTGTCGGGTCAACAACAAGGTGGTCCCAATCAACGGAACGGCCTGCAAAGGTATATTAAGAATACTTTCGATTTACTGCAAAAGTTCTACGAGGAAGCTCATGTAGAATATGCTTTCTGTCAATATATTAAACCAAATATATGTTTATGGAAATGTTATTTACATTTTAAGATGTCTCCCCATAGTCTACATACTAAAAATAAAAATATGCTAATATCATCCATGTTACTGACACTGGTTTTCATATCTGCATTGAAACATAAGCTAATATACCCTTTCCATTAGAAGGTTAAGATTTCTTTAAACTGACGACATCACAAAATTAATGCATTGACTGTCGGAAGAAGATGTATTGCATGCCTCCAAATAACCAAATGTTTTCTGATGATCAAAGAGAAAGATTTTATCAGTCTAGATGAGACATTGTTTGTTACAGACATCAATGAGTGTGACAGTAACAATGGCTTTTGTGAAGACCAATGCTCTAACACCATTGGTAGCTTCTCCTGTCATTGTCATGAAGGCATGACCATCGCAAAGGATGGACAATCGTGTGAAGGTTTGTCAGCATCAATGCTTTGTTTCTTAGTCATAGGAACATCTCCTCTTTGTTCCTTGCTTTTTGTTTTCCTTCTTCCATCATTGATCCTGTTTCACTAAAAGTGTAAAAGTATTTATAACGGAATACTCACTGTCACAGAGTATCATAAGTGTAAATGTATTTATAATGGAATACTCACTGTCACAGAGTATCATAAGTGTAAATGTATTTATAATGGAATACTCACTGTCACAGAGTATCATAAGTGTAAATGTATTTATAACGGAATACTCACTGTCACAGAGTAGCATAAGCGTAAAAGTATTTATAACGGAATACTCACTGTCACAGAGTATCATAAGTGTAAATGTATTTGTAATGGAATACTCACTGTCACAGAGTATCATAAGTGTAAATGTATTTATAATGGAATACTCACTGTCACAGAGTATCCTAAGTGTAAATGTATTTATAATTGAATACTAACTGTCACAGAATATCCTAAGTGTAAATGTATTTATAATGGAATACTCACTGTCACAGAGTAGTATAAGTGTAAATGTATTTATAACAGAATACTTACTGTCACAGAGTATCGTAATTGATAGGAACAAATTACCTGCTGACTGTGAATGGTAGCAGTATATATATTTAAGACTCGGGTCAACAGAGATTTGACTACAGTTGACAACATGTAGATTAGAAATGGTGATACTCAATAAGTGGCTTCCTTGTGTGTATGTTAGCTTAGTGGTTTATTAGATGGAAATCCTGTTAAAATGTGATCTATGGACATGACATGCTACAGAGATGTAAACACCAATGTCTCTGGCAGTGCATGGGAGGGACACAGTTTTGTGGAGTGTGTTTTATGGAACATGATGTTTCACCTGAATATGTTTAAATCTGTTTCCAGTTGAGTGATGATACAACAGGTGTGGCTGTTCTAGCGATGATACAAGAGGTGTGGGTGTTCTAGGGATGATACAACAGGTGTGGGTGTTCTAGGGATGATACAACAGGTGTGGGTGTTCTAGGGATGATACAACAGGTGTGGGTGTTCTAGTGATGATACAACAGGTGTGGGTGTTCTAGGGATGATACAACAGGTGTGGCTGTTCTAGTGATGATACAACAGGTGTGGCTGTTCTAGGGATGATACAACAGGTGTGGGTGTTCTAGTGATTCAACAGGTGTGGGTGTTCTAGGGATGATACAACAGGTGTGGCTGTTCTAGGGATGATACAACAGGTGTGGGTGTTCTAGGGATGATACAAGAGGTGTGGGTGTTCTAGCGATGATACAACAGGTGTGGGTGTTCTAGTGATTCAACAGGTGTGGCTGTTCTAGGGATGATACAACAGGTGTGGGTGTTCTGGGGATGATACAACAGGTGTGGGTGTTCTAGCGATGATACAACAGGTGTGGGTGTTCTAGGGATGATACAACAGGTGTGGGTGTTCTAGTGATGATACAACAGGTGTGGGTGTTCTAGCGATGATACAACAGGTGTGGGTGTTCTAGTGATTCAACAGGTGTGGCTGTTCTAGCGATGATACAACAGGTGTGGGTGTTCTAGGGATGATACAACAGGTGTGGGTGTTCTAGGGATGATACAACAGGTGTGGCTGTTCTAGGGATGATACAAGAGGTGTGGGTGTTCTAGTGATGATACAACAGGTGTGGGTGTTCTAGGGATGATACAACAGGTGTGGGTGTTCTAGGGATGATACAATAGGTGTGGGTGTTCTAGTGATTCAACAGGTGTGGGTGTTCTAGGGATGATACAATAGGTGTGGGTGTTCTAGTGATGATACAACAAGTGTGGGTGTTCTAGTGATTCAACAGGTGTGGGTGTTCTAGGGATGATACAACAGGTGTGGGTGTTCTAGTGATGATACAACAGGTGTGGGTGTTCTAGCGATGATACAACAGGTGTGGGTGTTCTAGTGATTCAACAGGTGTGGGTGTTCTAGGGATGATACAACAGGTGTGGGTGTTCTAGTGATGATACAACAGGTGTGGGTGTTCTAGCGATGATACAACAGGTGTGGGTGTTCTAGCGATGATACAACAGGTGTGGGTGTTCTAGCGATGATACAACAGGTGTGGGTGTTCTAGCGATGATGCAACAGGTGTGGCTGTTCTAGCGATGATACAACAGGTGTGGCTGTTCTAGCGATGATACAACAGGTGTGGCTGTTCTAGCGATGATACAACAGGTGTGGCTGTTCTAGTGATGATACAACAGGTGTGGCTGTTCTAGTGATGATACAACAGGTGTGGCTGTTCTAGTGATGATACAACAGGTGTGGCTGTTCTAGTGATGATACAACAGGTGTGGCTGTTCTAGTGATGATACAACAGGTGTGGCTGTTCTAGTGATGATACAACAGTTCTAGTGATTTGAAAATGAATGAACCATTGTATGTTATGCACAATAGGACAGTAATAGAGCATTAGACTCTCAGTCCAGAAGACTGTTGTTCAAATCCTCATGGTACTGTAAAAAGCCTGGGCAATGTTGCACACTCAAGCAGTTGCCCAGGTTCAAGCTGTTGTGTAAATGAGTACTAAGCTACAGACAGTGATGTAATTATGTAAGCAAACAGCCTTTGTGCAATAATTGCAGCATGGCTGAATGATTGTGAAGTACACTAGGTGTTCAACTGTACGTGCCTGCAATGATGAAAGATAAAGTGCAATTAGGTAGATAAGCACTTCATAAAAAATCTACCTTTACCTTTTTGTCTACCTTAATTTACCGACAGAATGAACTATAGCTGAAAGGTATAATCCTTGACGACAGCAGGCACGGATCACAGATTCGCCTCTCCTGCACCAACCTTCACCCTTGCTCCCTCGTAGGCCTACCAGCTTCAGCTGTGTTACAGAGATAGGGGCTGTAACACTTAACATCCACAGCACCAGACTCTATATGACATGGACAAGAAGAAAGCTATTGGCTGTTGAGAATCCAGTCACATCTTATCTATGCATGGCCTGCCCATTCAAATATTTCTCAATTCTTTATTTAAATTTACTCATTCAGTTAGCGCTTGCAGTCATCATGTAATTTGTTGCAATAATTTAGCATCCTCTGCGAGAATGGCCACTTTGTTATTGTACAACATAAACTATGATGGAATGTTTAAACATGGTTTAACAAGATTTAACAAGATTTGCCATCCAAGCCAAAGCCCCAGATGGCAAGTGGACAAGGAAGCCATTGGCTTATCGAGAGTCCAACAATGTTCATCTACTTATAAGCCGCCCTCCTGAGATATGTGTCAACCTTGTTTTTAAACATATTCACGCTGCTAGCAGTTACACAATCCGTAGACAATTTGTTCCATTCATTTATTGTCCTCTGTGAGAACGAGTGCTTCCTGATGTCCAATCTACATTGATCCTTTACTAATTTTACCTCATGTCCTCTAGTTCTGCTATCCTTCTTGAATGGGTATGATATTTTCATACCCATTCAATATCTTATAAACTTCAATCTGATCTCCTCTTAACCTCCTTGTCTCTAGAGTTGTTAAACCACATTCTTTCAGGCGTTCTTCATAACTAAGGTCTCTAAGTTCTGGAATCATTTTAGTTGCTCTCCTTTGTATGCGTTCTAGCGTATCTATATCCTTCTTACGATATGGTCTCCATGCTTGTATACAGTATTCTAAATGAGGTCTAACTATTGCTTTATAAAGAGGTATAATTAACGTTTTTCCCTTGTATGTTATGTTTCTTCTAATCAATCCAAGAATTTGATTACCCTTTGAAGCTGCAATACCACACTGCTCTGAAACTTTCATATCAGCGCTTATTGTAACTCCTAAGTCCTTTTCTTTTACAGTAGTACCCAGAACAGTATCTCCCATTTTATAGTTTACATTCAAGTTCCCATGTCCTGTATGTAGGCATTTACATTTCCCAAAATTGAACAGCATCTGCCATTTCTCAGACCATTTCACTAATCTGTCTAGATCGTTTTGTAAATGTTGTTTATCACCATCAGTATTAACCTTTCTAAACAGTTTTGTGTCATCCGCAAATTTCAGTACGTTACTTGTTATACTGTCGTCCAAGTCATTGATATAAATTAAGAATAATATAGGTCCTAATACTGATCCTTGAGGTACCCCACTCAAAACCGATTTCCAATTTGAAACTTCTCCATCTACTACAACTCGTTGTCTTCTGTCAGTCAGCCATTGTTCTATCCAGTCAGTTATGCTATCCCCGATACCATGGGCTTTTAATTTAAGTAGTAATCTTTGATGTGGCACTTTGTCAAAAGCTTTCTGAAAATCTAAGTAGATAATATCTACTGGCGATCCCACGTCTATCCACTTAGTGATTTCTTCCAAAAAACATAACATATTTGTTAAGCATGACCTCGCTTTAAGGAATCCATGTTGAGATGAATTTAATAATCTATGCTTAACGAGGAAGTCCACCATATGGTCTTTAATTAACCTTTCTAATAATTTACAAATCACTGACGTTAAACTCACAGGTCTGTAATTCTCTGACTTATTTCTCGAACCCTTTTTAAATAATGGTATGATGTTTGCTTCTTTCCATTCAAACGGAACAACTCCCTCTTTTAATGACAAGTTGAATACTCTTGCAAGTGGTATACTGATTTGTTCTACTGTTTCCATTAGTAATTTTGGAGGAATCCCATCCACTCCCGGTGATTTGTTATCCTTCATTGCCTTTATTTTCTTAGCTACCAATTCTGGAGTTACAACTAACGGACCTAAATAGTCAGATTTAGCCCCCTGAAATTTAGCATCAGCAACTGGTAATGAACTAATATCTTCTTTGGTAAACACTGAACTGAAGTAACCATTTAGGTCTTCCGCCATTAAAAACCCCTCTGATATTATATTTCCAGCACTGTCTTCTAGAGGTCCAACCTTGTCTTGTACGTTTTGTTTACTCCTGACATATGCATAAAAACTCTTGCTGTCATTTTTTATGTTACATGCTAGTTTTTGCTCATAGCTTCTTTTAGATTGTCTGATTTTAGTTGTAGCTGCATTAAGTGCCTCTTTGTATTTTGCATAGTCTTCTTCCTTTCTGGTACGCCTATAAACCCTCCACATAGTTTGTTTTACCATTATTTTTCTAATAGCCTCTTTTGACAAGTGTTTCTATCTACACCATTTTCCTTGTTTTTGGAAGGGAAAAAATTTATCGATGATACTCTCAATTTCATATTTTAGAATATTCCAACATTCAGTTGCGGTCTTATTCATCAGCATGTTATTCCAATCTAGCTTTGCTAAGTATTTTCTCATATCTTTGTAGTTACCTTTATGGAAGTTTCTCTTGTACGTTTTCTTATTTTTACTTTCTGATTTTACATTGATGTCAAAATGTATTTGATTATGGTCACTATTACCCAATGGTTCAAATATTTTTACATTGTCCACTAATTCTTTTTGTGATGACAAAACTATATCTAATACATTTTCTCCCCTGGTTGGTTCTAGTACGTGCTGAGTAAGAAAGCTATCCTGGATTAAAAATAGAAATTGTTGGTCCTCAATCCCTGTGCTCTCTAGAGAATTCCATTGTATGTGTCCATGGTTAAAATCTCCCATTATGATACATTCCCTTTTACTAACTTCCTTTATAGCGTTTTTTATTTTTGTGTTGTCCTCTTCGTTTATGTTTGGACTTCGGTAAACTAATCCAATAGTTAATTTTGAATTTCCTGAAACAATTTTGCACCAAACAGCTTCATCGCAATCTGCTTCCCTTTCTAGTTTTATTTCATAAGCCTGAATAGATTCTTTAACATATAAAATAACTCCCCCGCCCCTTCTTCCTATTCGATCTTTCCTAAACATTACATATCCTGTGAGTCCTAATTCAGCATCTGTTATATCTATGTTGGCCCATGATTCAGTTATACCAATTATGTGAGGGTCAATATCTTCTACCATAATGTTTAATTCATTTTTCTTATTTACTATGCTCCTTGCATTTAAACATACGCATCTATAACCTTTTTCAGATATCTGAATGGGGCAGGCTTCGCAAAATTGGAAATTGGTTTGACTTTTGATAAGCCAATGGCTTCCATGTCATCCACATGCAATCTGGAGTGTGTAGCTTTGGGTGGCAATTATTGTGTTCAATCTTACACTGTCCTGTTCCTTATCTACTTGCTTTCAATGTCTTCATATCCTAGTTATTTGGAAATTGTTGTAGCTATTTGAAAATGATACAGATGTGCTTGCTGCTACAATTGTTTGTAAGGAGTGTATATGTGTAGTGATGATGTTCCTTGTTTTGTGATGATGCTGTTCCTTGTTCTGTAGTGATGATGTTCCTTGTTCTGTGGTGATGATGTTCCCTGCTCTGTGGTGATGATGTTCCTTGTTCTGTGGTGATGCTGATGCTTCTTGTTATGTGGTGATAATGTTCCTTGTTATGTGGTGCTGATATGTTCCTTGTTCTGTGGTAATGATGTCACTTGTTCTGTGGTGTTGATGTTCCTTGTTCTGTGGTAATGATGTTCCTTGTTTTGTAGTAATGATGTTCCTTGTTCTGTGGTAATGATGTTCCTTGTTCTGTAATGATGATGTTTCTTGTTCTGTGATGATGATGTTGCTTGTTTTGTGTGTTCCAGACATCAATGAGTGTCAGTTGAGTGGAGCTTGTGCCGCAGGTAGTAACTGTGTCAACACTCATGGCAGTTTCTACTGCATCACCGGTGTTCAAGGTAACAACAAATTCACATTTAATTTGGGGTTGAACAAGAGCTGTATTAATTATACACCCTTCCAGTAGTCTGTGTTCTAGAAGTGTTCTAGAGTGTTCTAGAATGTTCTAGAGTGTTCTAGAGTGTTCTGTGTATGGCCTAGTTTTCAAAGTAACAAATGATGTACATAATGATAAATGGCATTGTCTTTTATTTACACATCGTAAAATAGTTGTACACATGTGTTAGTGGTCATTGCTAGGGATTAAACTGGATGACAAAGGCAGATATGTATATACACATGCCAGGAAGCATAGTATTGTATGTTAAGTGAACTAAATAATAGGCTCAGAAAGCCACAATATGACCAAGTTTGTAACAGTTAAGTCATTGTCGCTACAAACACCAATGGTGCAGACAAAATATCAGTATATAAATTTGCACTTGTACAGAAAAGTGTTATGTGAAAAGTTAGACCTACAATATTATTGACAAAGGTATACAGATTGTGTAGTTCATAGTTATGACAATGCTATTATGAAAGTGCTGCTTTGTATCAAGCAAACGTTTTTATGCTATGCACACACGCACGCATGCACCCATGCACACGCACACACTTAATAATTATTATTTTAACGTTCACATGTTATCATCTGCTGTGTACATTGTGTATTAATGCTAATCTAATTTGTTGCTATATGTGACTATTTCTCTGCATGGTAAAATTATTTGTTAATTATTTGTTAATTTCACAGACAGAGCAGCGCTTCAACAACTGTCGCCCGTGGAGACAACCTCCAGTGCTGTCACCTACACAGTCATCGCAGCAGTTGTAGCATCGGCAATCAACGCGGTCATCTTCATTGGACTCGTCCTACGCTGCATTCATAGGAGGCACCACCAGCAATCACTCGAGACGAACGTGGCATCAAATGAAGGATTTGTTCGTAACAGCAGCTACAGTTCAATCTCAAGTGGTGCCCCATCAACAGTGTCGTTTCATGACGCCGCAGCTGATATCCTCTATTGAAGTAACATTCAAAATTGGGGATATAGTGCATCTGTCAGATAAAGATGTCCTCTGCACATGAGACACTTGGTCTTATTTAACTCCCAGTACTAAATTCATGATGCATAATCTACAACGTTTTTTCTGTGACCACTTCTTGGCTGCAATGGAGATGCAGTATGTTTGTCATATGGTCTACAAATCACCTGGTCTCATATTAGATAGCTCAGAGCCATGTGCCACCATCAGCAAGACATACAGCCCCCCTGCAATGAATTTTGACACGACTGAGTCATGTGACCAAGTGTGGTTAGGTGTACTAAAGTTGTTGTTGTCAACAAAAACAAACTACGACCCAGTCTAGCTTTTGGTTGATGGTTTCACTTGTAAATGCAAAGATTAAGATATGTTGTTCTTTGCTATGCGGACAAAGTGGAAGTTTATAGCGGATGTCAGGGTATTATGACAGGGCGCTTTTGCACTGCAATTCTTGGTGTCTACTCACTAGTATAGTTGTAGCTTTTCATAACAGTGTGTGACAATATGTCTTGTTGACAATATATCGTAATTATTGATGTGTTTACACCCATGTGGTACCTTTACTGCAGTCTACAGTATATGTCAGTAGATTACATGTGTTGATATGAGATTTATTTTTTAAGTAAAGAATAGTATACGGGTAAACGTTAAATGCAATTTAATTGTAACTAATATTTTAAATTATACCAGTGGCAATACAGCTGCTGTTTTATACAGAATTAGAGTTTCTAACCTTTAGAATTTTATACTGATACTTTGTACGTGGTAGTTGTTAGAAAATATAACGGTAGAGTTTGTAGATATATTTTTACGTGTTAAGTAACACAGTGTTTTAATAATGATTCAATACTACAGATCAGAGGTCAAATTGGGAGGCATACCTTTGAAGATGGTTGGTGGGTATTAGTGCTGGCAGCCCCCCATGGGTGTGGATAGGATCATGTTCACATGGGAGGGTTTGTGTAGAATATGTTGGACTGGCATGGATAGCTTTCTATGTTAATCAAATAATCTACCAGTAAACTGTGAATGGAAACAATTTTAAACAAATGGTAAACACATTTACTAAAATAACTATGCATATTTTAAACAGGCAAAGGTTAATTTTGTGACACGTTTATGGGTATGCAGACATGTCATGTGGTAGGTGTGGTTGTGTAGGTACAGGGCAGGTGCAGATGCAGGCACATCATGTCTGTGGGCTCGGTACAAACGGATGGTCTGTGTTTGGTGGATGCAGGGGATAAAGGTATAAACATGCTCACCTTATTGTAGTTGTTCAACATCAGATGATGGTATTTGTGTGGCAGATGGCTACATAGCACTATGGTGGAGAGTGCTTTAAGTGCTAAGGCGGAGAGTGTGCTTTAAATGCTGAGATGAAGGGCGTACTTTAAGTACTGTTAAGGTGGAGAGTGTGCTTTAAGTGTTAAGGTGGAGAGTGTGCTTTAAGTGCTAAGATGAAGAGCATGCTTTAACTGCTAAGGTGGAAAGCAAGCTTTAAGTGCCGTTAAGGGGAGAGCATTCTTTAAGTGCTGCTAAGGTGGAGAGCAAGCTTTAAATGTTGCTAAGGTGGAGAGCGTGCTTTAAATGCTAAGGTGGAGAGCATGCTTTAAGTGTTAAGGTGGAGAGTGTGTTTTAAGTCATGTTTGGTTTCATCCTGCTGTAAAAGATTTCTGAGGTTCCATTCCTTTATGAATATATAGGGTTACTAGAACAGATATTTTACATCAGTAAAGAAATTGATGCTTTCATTATTTTGTAGATATGATGTGCTGTGAAATTCCAGACATGTCTGATAGTGTTGTCTACACATTTGTACATAGGCCTGGACTGTGCATCATTTCAATGAGATATCAGGTTTTTGTGGTGGTGTTTTGTTGATGAATGTCGTTCTGTACAGATCACTGCCTTAGACAAAACTGCCAAACAAACAGTGACCTATGTTATTGCATTCATGTCTATCATATAGTCTTTCTTTGGAATCTACCTGAAGTGTCTCCACACCAACCATCTGCAACATCAATGTAGCATTAAGATAGTATCAGACAGTCGATATGATGAGATGATACTAACCTGCTTTGTAAATCTATGGTGTACCTCTGTAGGTGTGTTTGTCAGTTAGAATACAAACGCAAATGTACACTTGTAATGATTCTATACAGTTATCAGATACATATGATATAGTTATGAAACTGACTGACTGTTTCTTGTACTGTCAACCAGATATACCTTTCTTGTAACTTTGCCAACTCATCACTATTCGATGTTAAAATTTTGTCTAAAATATATATATTATATATATATGTATATATATATATATATATATATATATATATATATATATAATATCTAATATTTATCTATAAAAATCCTACTTCATGAACTCTGATTTTTTTACGTATTGTATATTAAAATAATACATTAACAACACAGCATTGTAATTGTCGTTATCATGTTCTATTTACCAAAAATGGATAATGGGGCTTACAACTGTCATCTTTCCCCACACATGCATGCCCATGCACACTACCCATAGAACTACATCTTCTGCCACCTGTAAAATCCACATAAATGCAGGGTCCTCCAAACATGTTTGTTACAATCAATATTTTAAAAGACACTTTATTTCTAAATGTTTGTCATAATTCTATATGCTATTAATTTCCAGTTTTAGACATTTGTGAAATGGTAAAAATTTATTTCCAGTCCTGGTTATTGGAAGATAATTCAAATTAGAGGCCCCTGCTGCTGCAATGTTTTTTTTATTCCCCAGGGTATCATTTTGTCAATGGGTGTAAATGTCTAATGATTGCTAGTGGTGACACCAACACTTATGATAGTGATTACATATGTCAAAGATTCACAAAGAATTCAACAAAGAAAGCTTGTTGTTCCACACATTCAGTGTTTTCCTATCCTTTCCCTTTTATCCTCCATTGTCCACGCCCCCCCCCCTGTAAATAATCATGGCTGATGGCATCCTATGCTGGTCCTCTGTTCCCCTCTTAACTACCCCACATCAAGTACAAAGTCTGTCCCACCCAGTAATTTGCATTGCCTGGAGCCATCCTCTCTCCCTGATAACACCCAGCATTTTGTGTAATATATTATTAGTGTGACCAACCAAATAGCAGGGTGTGTTGATAGAATATGTCCTAATGACACTAATGCTGTAACTTTGGTGAAATCTTGCTGTAACTTTGGTGACATCTTGCTGTAAGTAATTTTGTTTCATATTTTCTCTTGTCAACTGTGGTGCAGTGACTCATTTTTAGCAAACAGATATCAACAGTTTTTCTCTGTATGTGTGTCTCTGTTTCCATTGCCTGTATATATTTGTCTCTGTCCGTCTTCTTCTCTCTCCCTCTTTATCCCTCTCTTTCTCCATCTCTTCTTCTCCCTCCATCTTTCTCCCTCTCTTCTTCTCTCTCCCTCTTTCTCCTCTCTTCTTTCTCTTTCGCCTTCTCTTTTGTCACCCTATTTTCCCTCTCTTCTCTCTCCCACTCTCTTCACCTCTCCCTCTTTCACCCACTCTTCTCTCATCCACCTTGTTTCTCCTCTCTTCTCTCTCTCTCTCTATCATTCTCCCCCATTCTCTCCACTCTTTCTCTCATTCTCTTTCACACCCTTCCTCTCATTTTCCCTCTCTCTGTCTTGCCTTCTGTTTCTCCCCTCCAACCACGCCAGGCTCCCACACTCCTTATTTCCTCTATCTCCCTCCTTTCCTTCTTGCTCTCGTCTCCCCTCTCACTCTTCGTCCCATGCTATATGCCTCCATCATTCATCCACTCCCTCCTCCTCAATGCCGCCATTCCTCCTTCCCTTGTATGACATGCTCAACCATTTTTCTTCCTGTTGTTCTTTCATCTATTTTACTTTCCCTCCCTCACCAACTATCTTCTGCCTTCCACCCTTTATTCCTTCTATCCCTCCTTTGCTTCCCCTGTTTCTTTGTTATCATTCTCCCCAATACTCCTTCTCCCTCCTTCAGTCTGTGTGTGCTTATTTCTTCCCTCCCTGCCTCCCTTTCTCCCTCCATCCATTCCTTTTTCCCTCTCTCCAGCCATCACTCCCTTTCTTCCTTCCTTCACCCATCCCTCCCTTTCTTTCTCCATCCATCCCTCCTCTTCTCCCTCCATCCACCCCTTTCTCATTCCCTCCCTCAGTCCATCCCTACCTTTCTCCTGCCCTCCTTCCTTCCCTCCATCTATCCCTCCCTTTCTCCCTCCCTCCATCCATCCCTTTCTCCCTCCATCTGTCCGTCCCTTTCTCCCTCCCTCCCTTTCTCCCTCCATCCCTCCCTTCCTTTTTCCCTCCATCCATCCGTTCCTTTCTCCCTCCATCCTTCCTTCCCTTTCTCCCTCCATCCATCCGTCCCTTTCTCCCTCCATCCATCCCTCCCTTTCTCCCTCCATCCATCCGCCCCTTTCTCCCTCCATCCATCCGCCCCTTCTCCCTCCATCCGTCCCTCCCTTTCTCCCTCCATCCATCCATCCCTTTCTCCCTCCATCCATCCATCCCTTTCTCCCTCCATCCATCCGTCCCTTTCTCCCTCCATCCATCCGTCCCTTTCTCCCTCCATCCATCTGTCCCTTTCTCCCTCCATCCCTCCCTCCCTTTATCCCTACATCCATCCATCCCTTTCTCCCTCCATCCATCCCTCCCTTTCTCCTTCCATCCATCCCTCCCTTTCTCCCTCCATCCACCCGTCCCTTTCTCCCTCCATCCATCCGTCCCTTTCTCTCTCCCTCCCTTTCTCCCTCCATCCCTCCCTTCCTTTCTCCCTCCATCCATCCGTCCCTTTCTCCCTCCATCCATCCTTCCCTTTCTCCCTCCATCCATCCGTCCCTTTCTCCCTCCATCCATCCCTCTCTCCCTCCCTCCATCCATCCCTCCCTTTCTCCCTCCATCCATCCGTCAATTTCTCCCTCCATCCATCTGTCCCTTTCTCCCTCCATCCCTCCCTCCCTTTCTCCCTCCATCCATCCTTCCCTTTCTCCCTCCATCCATCCCTCCCTTTCTCCCTCCATCCATCCCTCCCTTTCTCCCTCCATCCATCCCTCCCTTTCTCCCTCCATCCATCCCTCCCTTTCTCCCTCCATCCATCCCTCCCTTTCTCCCTCCATCCATCCGTCCCTTTCTCCCTCCATCCATCCCTTTCTCCCTCCATCCATCCCTCCCTTTCTCCCTCCATCCATCCGTCCCTTTCTCCCTCCATCCATCCCTCCCTTTCTCCCTCCATCCATCCCTCCCTTTCTCCCTCCATCCATCCCTCCCTTTCTCCCTCCATCCATCCCTCCCTTTCTCCCTCCATCCATCCATCCCTTTCTCCCTCCATCCATCCATCCCTTTCTCCCTCCATCCATCCATCCCTTTCTCCCTCCATCCATCCATCCCTTTCTCCCTCCACCCATCCGTCCCTTTCTCCCTCCATCCATCCCTTCCTTTCTCCCTCTATCCATCCCTCCCTCCCTCCTGTTACCATCTAAATGGTCAGTTCATGTAAGAAGACTTGCGCAGTGCTACAAGTGCCAAACACCTCGACCGTCTGTTCCCATACATTTCTCTTTGTAAGCATCTTTCTTTGTTTACAGTTCATATATCTTGAATTCTGTTTCATTCACTGACATGACATGTTAACTATGTCTCTATTAGCAACAAAGAACGTATACAAGACATGTTAACTATATCTCTTTTAGCAACAAAGAACGTATACATGACATGTTAACTATGTCTATTAGCAACAAAGAACGTATACATGACATGTTAACTATGTCTCTATTAGCAACAAAGAACGTATACATGACATGTTAACTATGTCTCTATTAGCAACAAAGAACGTATACATGACATGTTAACTATGTCTCTATTAGCAACAAAGAACGTATACATGACATGTTAACTATGTCTCTATTAGCAACAAAGAACGTAGACATGACATGTTAGCTATGTCTCTATTAGCAACAAAGAACGTATACAGGACATGTTAACTATGTCTCTATTAGCAACAAAGAACGTATACATGACATGTTAACTATGTCTCTATTAGCAACAAAGAACGTATACAGGACATGTTAGCTATGTCTCTATTAGCAACAAAGAACGTATACAAGACATGTTAACTATGTCTCTATTAGCAACAAAGAACGTATACATGACATGTTAACTATGTCTCTATTAGCAACAAAGAACGTATACATGACATGTTAGCTATGTCTCTATTAGCAACAAAGAACGTATACATGACATGTTAACTATGTCTCTATTAGCAACAAAGAACGTATACATGACATGTTAGCTATGTCTCTATTAGCAACAAAGAACGTATACAAGACATGTTAACTATGTCTCTATTAGCAACAAAGAACGTATACATGACATGTTAACTGTGTCTCTATTAGCAACAAAGAACGTATACAAGACATGTTAACTGTGTCTCTATTAGCAACAAAGTACGTATACAAGACATGTTAACTGTGTCTCTATTAGCAACAAAGAACGTATACAAGACATGTTAACTGTGTCTCTTAGCAACAAAGAACGTATACATGACATGTTAACTATGTCTCTATTAGCAACAAAGAACGTACACAAGACATGTTAACTATGTCTCTATTAGCAACAAAGAACGTATACATGACATGTTAACTATGTCTCTATTAGCAACAAAGAACGTACACAAGACATGTTAACTCTGTCTCTATTAGCAACAAAGAACGTAGACATGACATGTTAACTATGTCTCTATTAGCAACAAAGAACGTACACAAGACATGTTAACTCTGTCTCTATTAGCAACAAAGAACGTAGACATGACATGTTAACTATGTCTCTATTAGCAACAAAGAACGTACACAAGACATGTTAACTCTGTCTCTATTAGCAACAAAGAACGTACACAAGACATGTTAACTATGTCTCTATTAGCAACAAAGAACGTACACAAGACATGTTAACTCTGTCTCTATTAGCAACAAAGAACGTACACATGACATGTTAACTATGTCTCTATTAGCAACAAAGAACGTACACAAGACATGTTAACTATGTCTCTATTAGCAACAAAGAACGTAGACATGACATGTTAACTATGTCTCTATTAGCAACAAAGAACGTACACAAGACATGTTAACTCTGTCTCTATTAGCAACAAAGAACGTAGACATGACATGTTAACTATGTCTCTATTAGCAACAAAGAACGTACACAAGACATGTTAACTCTGTCTCTATTAGCAACAAAGAACGTACACATGACATGTTAACTATGTCTCTATTAGCAACAAAGAACGTACACAAGACATGTTAACTGTGTCTGTATTAGCAACAAAGAACGTACACATGACATGTTAACTATGTCTCTATTAGCAACAAAGAACGTACACAAGACATGTTAACTGTGTCTGTATTAGCAACAAAGAACGTACACATGACATGTTAACTATGTCTCTATTAGCAACAAAGAACGTACACAAGACATGTTAACTGTGTCTGTATTAGCAACAAAGAACGTACACATGACATGTTAACTATGTCTCTATTAGCAACAAAGAACGTACACAAGACATGTTAACTGTGTCTGTATTAGCAACAAAGAACGTACGCATGACATGTTAACTATGTCTCTATTAGCAACAAAGAACGTACACAAGACAGGTTAACTGTGTCTGTATTAGCAACAAAGAACGTACGCATGACATGTTAACTATGTCTCTATTAGCAACAAAGAACGTACACAAGACAGGTTAACTGTGTCTGTATTAGCAACAAAGAACGTACGCATGACATGTTAACTATGTCTCTATTAGCAACAAAGAACGTACACAAGACAGGTTAACTGTGTCTGTATTAGCAACAAAGAACGTACGCATGACATGTTAACTATGTCTCTATTAGCAACAAAGAACGTACACAAGACATGTTAACTGTGTCTGTATTAGCAACAAAGAACGTACGCATGACATGTTAACTATGTCTCTATTAGCAACAAAGAACGTACACAAGACATGTTAACTGTGTCTGTATTAGCAACAAAGAACGTACGCATGACATGTTAACTATGTCTCTATTAGCAACAAAGAACGTACACAAGACATGTTAACTGTGTCTGTATTAGCAACAAAGAACGTACACATGACATGTTAACTATGTCTCTATTAGCAACAAAGAACGTACACAAGACATGTTAACTGTGTCTGTATTAGCAACAAAGAACGTACGCATGACATGTTAACTATGTCTCTATTAGCAACAAAGAACGTACACAAGACATGTTAACTGTGTCTGTATTAGCAACAAAGAACGTACGCATGACATGTTAACTATGTCTCTATTAGCAACAAAGAACGTACACAAGACATGTTAACTGTGTCTGTATTAGCAACAAAGAACGTACGCATGACATGTTAACTATGTCTCTATTAGCAACAAAGAACGTACACAAGACAGGTTAACTGTGTCTGTATTAGCAACAAAGAACGTACGCATGACATGTTAACTATGTCTCTATTAGCAACAAAGAACGTACACAAGACAGGTTAACTGTGTCTGTATTAGCAACAAAGAACGTACGCATGACATGTTAACTATGTCTCTATTAGCAACAAAGAACGTACACAAGACAGGTTAACTGTGTCTGTATTAGCAACAAAGAACGTACGCATGACATGTTAACTATGTCTCTATTAGCAACAAAGAACGTACACAAGACAGGTTAACTGTGTCTGTATTAGTTTTCAACAAAGAACGTACGCAATTTAGACATGTTAACTATGTCTCTATTAGCAACAAAGAACGTACACAAGACATGTTAACTGTGTCTCTATTAGCAACAAAGAACGTACGCATGACATGTTAACTATGTCTCTATTAGCAACAAAGAACGTACACAAGACATGTTAACTGTGTCTGTATTAGCAACAAAGAACGTACGCATGACATGTTAACTATGTCTCTATTAGCAACAAAGAACGTACACAAGACATGTTAACTGTGTCTGTATTAGCAACAAAGAACGTACGCATGACATGTTAACTATGTCTCTATTAGCAACAAAGAACGTACACAAGACATGTTAACTGTGTCTGTATTAGCAACAAAGAACGTACGCATGACATGTTAACTATGTCTCTATTAGCAACAAAGAACGTACACAAGACATGTTAACTGTGTCTGTATTAGCAACAAAGAACGTACGCATGACATGTTAACTATGTCTCTATTAGCAACAAAGAACGTAAACAAGACATGTTAACTGTGTCTCTATTAGCAACAAAGAACGTAAACATGACATGTTAACTATGTCTCTATTAGCAACAAAGAACGTACACAAGACATGTTAACTGTGTCTGTATTAGCAACAAAGAACGTACGCATGACATGTTAACTATGTCTCTATTAGCAACAAAGAACGTATACATGACATGTTAACTATGTCTCTATTAGCAACGAAGAACGTATACATGACATGTTAACTATGTCTCTATTAGCAACAAAGAACGTATACAAGACATGTTAACTATGTCTCTATTAGCAACGAAGAACGTATACATGACATGTTAACTGTGTATCTATTAGCAACAAAGAACGTATACAAGACATGTTAACTATGTCTCTATTAGCAACGAAGAACGTATACATGACATGTTAACTGTGTCTCTATTAGCAACAAAGAACGTATACAAGACATGTTAACTATGTCTCTATTAGCAACAAAGAACGTATACATGACATGTTAACTGTGTCTCTATTAGCAACAAAGAACGTATACAAGACATGTTAACTATGTCTCTATTAGCAACAAAGAACGTATACAAGACATGTTAACTGTGTCTCTATTAGCAACAAAGTACGTATACATGACATGTTAACTATGTCTCTATTAGCAACAAAGAACGTATACAAGACATGTTAACTGTGTCTCTATTAGCAACAAAGTACGTATACATGACATGTTAACTGTGTCTCTATTAGCAACAAAGAACGTATACAAGACATGTTAACTGTGTCTCTATTAGCAACAAAGAACGTATACAAGACATGTTAACTGTGTCTCTATTAGCAACAAAGTACGTATACAAGACATGTTAACTGTGTCTCTATTAGCAACAAAGAACGTATACAAGACATGTTAACTGTGTCTCTTAGCAACAAAGAACGTATACATGACATGTTAACTGTGTCTCTATTAGCAACAAAGAACGTATACATGACATGTTAACTATGTCTCTTTTAGCAACAAAGAACGTATACATGACATGTTAACTATGTCTCTATTAGCAACAAAGAACGTATACAAGACATGTTAACTGTGTCTCTATTAGCAACAAAGAACGTATACAAGACATGTTAACTATGTCTCTATTAGCAACAAAGAACGTATACATGACATGTTAACTGTGTCTCTATTAGCAACAAAGAACGTATACAAGACATGTTAACTATGTCTCTATTAGCAACAAAGAACGTATACATGACATGTTAACTGTGTCTCTATTAGCAACAAAGAACGTATACAAGACATGTTAACTATGTCTCTATTAGCAACAAAGAACGTACACAAGACATGTTAACTGTGTCTGTATTAGCAACAAAGAACGTACACATGACATGTTAACTATGTCTCTATTAGCAACAAAGAACGTACACAAGACATGTTAACTGTGTCTGTATTAGCAACAAAGAACGTACACATGACATGTTAACTATGTCTCTATTAGCAACAAAGAACGTACACAAGACATGTTAACTGTGTCTGTATTAGCAACAAAGAACGTACACATGACATGTTAACTATGTCTCTATTAGCAACAAAGAACGTACACAAGACATGTTAACTGTGTCTGTATTAGCAACAAAGAACGTACACATGACATGTTAACTATGTCTCTATTAGCAACAAAGAACGTACACAAGACATGTTAACTGTGTCTGTATTAGCAACAAAGAACGTACACATGACATGTTAACTATGTCTCTATTAGCAACAAAGAACGTACACAAGACATGTTAACTGTGTCTGTATTAGCAACAAAGAACGTACACATGACATGTTAACTATGTCTCTATTAGCAACAAAGAACGTACACAAGACATGTTAACTGTGTCTGTATTAGCAACAAAGAACGTACACATGACATGTTAACTATGTCTCTATTAGCAACAAAGAACGTACACAAGACATGTTAACTGTGTCTGTATTAGCAACAAAGAACGTACGCATGACATGTTAACTATGTCTCTATTAGCAACAAAGAACGTACACAAGACAGGTTAACTGTGTCTGTATTAGCAACAAAGAACGTACGCATGACATGTTAACTATGTCTCTATTAGCAACAAAGAACGTACACAAGACAGGTTAACTGTGTCTGTATTAGCAACAAAGAACGTACGCATGACATGTTAACTATGTCTCTATTAGCAACAAAGAACGTACACAAGACAGGTTAACTGTGTCTGTATTAGCAACAAAGAACGTACGCATGACATGTTAACTATGTCTCTATTAGCAACAAAGAACGTACACAAGACATGTTAACTGTGTCTGTATTAGCAACAAAGAACGTACGCATGACATGTTAACTATGTCTCTATTAGCAACAAAGAACGTACACAAGACATGTTAACTGTGTCTGTATTAGCAACAAAGAACGTACGCATGACATGTTAACTATGTCTCTATTAGCAACAAAGAACGTACACAAGACATGTTAACTGTGTCTGTATTAGCAACAAAGAACGTACACATGACATGTTAACTATGTCTCTATTAGCAACAAAGAACGTACACAAGACATGTTAACTGTGTCTGTATTAGCAACAAAGAACGTACGCATGACATGTTAACTATGTCTCTATTAGCAACAAAGAACGTACACAAGACATGTTAACTGTGTCTGTATTAGCAACAAAGAACGTACGCATGACATGTTAACTATGTCTCTATTAGCAACAAAGAACGTACACAAGACATGTTAACTGTGTCTGTATTAGCAACAAAGAACGTACGCATGACATGTTAACTATGTCTCTATTAGCAACAAAGAACGTACACAAGACAGGTTAACTGTGTCTGTATTAGCAACAAAGAACGTACGCATGACATGTTAACTATGTCTCTATTAGCAACAAAGAACGTACACAAGACAGGTTAACTGTGTCTGTATTAGCAACAAAGAACGTACGCATGACATGTTAACTATGTCTCTATTAGCAACAAAGAACGTACACAAGACAGGTTAACTGTGTCTGTATTAGCAACAAAGAACGTACGCATGACATGTTAACTATGTCTCTATTAGCAACAAAGAACGTACACAAGACAGGTTAACTGTGTCTGTATTAGCAACAAAGAACGTACGCATGACATGTTAACTATGTCTCTATTAGCAACAAAGAACGTACACAAGACAGGTTAACTGTGTCTGTATTAGCAACAAAGAACGTACGCATGACATGTTAACTATGTCTCTATTAGCAACAAAGAACGTACACAAGACAGGTTAACTGTGTCTGTATTAGCAACAAAGAACGTACGCATGACATGTTAACTATGTCTCTATTAGCAACAAAGAACGTACACAAGACAGGTTAACTGTGTCTGTATTAGCAACAAAGAACGTACGCATGACATGTTAACTATGTCTCTATTAGCAACAAAGAACGTACACAAGACATGTTAACTGTGTCTGTATTAGCAACAAAGAACGTACGCATGACATGTTAACTATGTCTCTATTAGCAACAAAGAACGTACACAAGACATGTTAACTGTGTCTGTATTAGCAACAAAGAACGTACGCATGACATGTTAACTATGTCTCTATTAGCAACAAAGAACGTACACAAGACATGTTAACTGTGTCTGTATTAGCAACAAAGAACGTACGCATGACATGTTAACTATGTCTCTATTAGCAACAAAGAACGTACACAAGACATGTTAACTGTGTCTGTATTAGCAACAAAGAACGTACGCATGACATGTTAACTATGTCTCTATTAGCAACAAAGAACGTACACAAGACATGTTAACTGTGTCTGTATTAGCAACAAAGAACGTACGCATGACATGTTAACTATGTCTCTATTAGCAACAAAGAACGTACACAAGACATGTTAACTGTGTCTGTATTAGCAACAAAGAACGTACGCATGACATGTTAACTATGTCTCTATTAGCAACAAAGAACGTACACAAGACATGTTAACTGTGTCTGTATTAGCAACAAAGAACGTACGCATGACATGTTAACTATGTCTCTATTAGCAACAAAGAACGTACACAAGACATGTTAACTGTGTCTGTATTAGCAACAAAGAACGTACGCATGACATGTTAACTATGTCTCTATTAGCAACAAAGAACGTACACAAGACATGTTAACTGTGTCTGTATTAGCAACAAAGAACGTACGCATGACATGTTAACTATGTCTCTATTAGCAACAAAGAACGTACACAAGACATGTTAACTGTGTCTGTATTAGCAACAAAGAACGTACGCATGACATGTTAACTATGTCTCTATTAGCAACAAAGAACGTACACAAGACATGTTAACTGTGTCTGTATTAGCAACAAAGAACGTACGCATGACATGTTAACTATGTCTCTATTAGCAACAAAGAACGTACACAAGACATGTTAACTGTGTCTGTATTAGCAACAAAGAACGTACGCATGACATGTTAACTATGTCTCTATTAGCAACAAAGAACGTACACAAGACATGTTAACTGTGTCTGTATTAGCAACAAAGAACGTACGCATGACATGTTAACTATGTCTCTATTAGCAACAAAGAACGTACACAAGACATGTTAACTGTGTCTGTATTAGCAACAAAGAACGTACGCATGACATGTTAACTATGTCTCTATTAGCAACAAAGAACGTACACAAGACATGTTAACTGTGTCTGTATTAGCAACAAAGAACGTACGCATGACATGTTAACTATGTCTCTATTAGCAACAAAGAACGTACACAAGACATGTTAACTGTGTCTGTATTAGCAACAAAGAACGTACGCATGACATGTTAACTATGTCTCTATTAGCAACAAAGAACGTACACAAGACATGTTAACTGTGTCTGTATTAGCAACAAAGAACGTACGCATGACATGTTAACTATGTCTCTATTAGCAACAAAGAACGTACACAAGACATGTTAACTGTGTCTGTATTAGCAACAAAGAACGTACGCATGACATGTTAACTATGTCTCTATTAGCAACAAAGAACGTACACAAGACATGTTAACTGTGTCTGTATTAGCAACAAAGAACGTACGCATGACATGTTAACTATGTCTCTATTAGCAACAAAGAACGTACACAAGACATGTTAACTGTGTCTGTATTAGCAACAAAGAACGTACGCATGACATGTTAACTATGTCTCTATTAGCAACAAAGAACGTACACAAGACATGTTAACTGTGTCTGTATTAGCAACAAAGAACGTACGCATGACATGTTAACTATGTCTCTATTAGCAACAAAGAACGTACACAAGACATGTTAACTGTGTCTGTATTAGCAACAAAGAACGTACGCATGACATGTTAACTATGTCTCTATTAGCAACAAAGAACGTACACAAGACATGTTAACTGTGTCTCTATTAGCAACAAAGAACGTACACAAGACATGTTAACTACGTCTCTATTAGCAACAAAGAACGTACACAAGACATGTTAACTACGTCTCTATTAGCAACAAAGAACGTACACATGACATGTTAACTACGTCTCTATTAGCAACAAAGAACGTACACAAGACATGTTAACTACGTCTCTATTAGCAACAAAGAACGTACACATGACATGTTAACTACGTCTCTATTAGCAACAAAGAACGTACACAAGACATGTTAACTACGTCTCTATTAGCAACAAAGAACGTACACATGACATGTTAACTACGTCTCTATTAGCAACAAAGAACGTACACATGACATGTTAACTACGTCTCTATTAGCAACAAAGAACGTACACAAGACATGTTAACTACGTCTCTATTAGCAACAAAGAACGTACACAAGACATGTTAACTACGTCTATATTAGCAACAAAGAACGTACACAAGACATGTTAACTACGTCTATATTAGCAACAAAGAACGTACACAAACAAAGGACAATTAAACATACAATATTCACTACCATTGATTGTCACATGAATTAATTAAAAGCCACAATGCACATAGTCATGACAATAACATCTGTCTTACACATGTGGGAGAGTACCATATGGTGTTACTGACAGCAGTAATCTTGGCATCACTGACAGCTGCCGGGACATTTGTATCCCCAACGGGAGTATTCAGAAGTGTTGACTTACGTGCTCAACTAAAGGACTAACAGAGATGTCCTAACTCTAATAACTACCATTTGGACATTTTGTCCTATTATATCATTCAATCAGTGTTTTTAACGTTGTGTTACTCATTGTACCGTATCAACAGTGTGGCTACTGTCCAATTATTCAGTACAATATATTATATCAATAAGGTGTTGTTAGTGTCCTAGTATTTGGACAGGGCTGTTAATAAGCCTATTAAGGTGACATCTGAAATACAGTTAACATATATCACTATCGACAATCACAATTGACAGGAAGTAAACAACATTAGACAGTTATTACAAACACAGCAGCTTTTGATAGCTACAATGGAACTTTTCAGTAGCCGTGTCGTGACGCCGGCACTATTGAAAGCATATAAAAAGACTGGATATGATGTCAGCTGGTTTTTATTAGACCGACTTGCAAAAATATTTGCTAATTCTGCCCCACTCCCAGTAAAACTAAAAAGATATATTACTGCCTATTTTGTTGTGATTCGTGACTTGTAATTGGTGCATTACTCGATATCTTGCCTCGTGTGCTGTGACACCCATGACCGCATGTATTACTGTTCAATATCTCACCACGCCCACGATTTGAACTCAGGATGTCCTGCTTGTAAAGGCTGTCATTCCTGATGCGAGCGAGCTGACCACTGTCATTAATATCGGTGTCCTGTTGTAGACAAGACCCGGTAGATCTTATCAGGCAGGATGTTTTACAAAGCCGCTAATGCAGCGCCTATCTTATTTTCAGATTATAGGGCCTACTTAGTTATACTTATAATCGCACCCCTGGGATAAAGTGAACCCCACCTATCTCGGCAGATGCCACTTCTATTGGCACAACATTCCAATCAAACAGTGCAACATGATGCCAAACCAATTGGGTAACGTTCGGTTTTAGTAGAAACATCACACCAAGAAAGTTACAGCAATTTCAATTTTGTTACCCATGTTATTATAACAAATGGAACAGTTTCAAACGACCCCATGACGTAGGTACTTCAACAACAACAACAACAACAAAATTAAATTGTCATTTAGATGTCCCCCACGAGCAATGATATTGTTACGTTTGTAATTCGATCGACCCATGCAATACCTTTGAAAAAAATGGCAGGTAATATAAAAAATTACAGCAAGAGTTTCTATGCTTATGTAAGGAGTAAACAAAAAGGTCGAGATAAGGTCAGTCCACTGGAAAATAACAGTGGAAACATAATTTCAGACGGGTTTCAAATGGCAGAGGTCCTGAATGAGTATTTCAGCTCAGTTTTTACCACAGAAGATATCAGCTTACTCCCAGTTCCATTTACTAAATTTAAGGGCAATAAATCAGAACATTTGGGGCAGTTATTTGTAACTCCTGAAAAGATAGAAAAGAAAATTAAGAAGATGAAAGATAATAAATCACCTGGAATTGATGAGATACCACCAAAACTGATTAAGGAAATTGTTGAGCAAATTAGTACACTACTTGCAAAAGTGTCAAAACTTGTCATTAGAAGAAGGAATAGTTCCTTCAGAATTGAAAGAAGCAAACATTACACCGCTATTTAAGAAAGATTTGAGGAAGAAACCAGAAAATTAAACATTAATTAGAGACCACATGGTGGAATTCCTGGAACATAAATTAATAAATACATCTCAACATGTTTTCCAAAAAGCAAGGTCATGTCTAACCAATTTCTTGTTTGTCTGGAAGAAATTACAAAGTGGGTAGATGACAGATCATCAGTGGATGTTGTCTATTTAGATTTTCAGAAAGCTTTCGATAAAATGCCACATCAAAGAATGTTACTTAAACTAAAAGCCCATGGTATAGGTATTTATGTAATCAACTGGATAGAAAAGTGGCTTACACACAGAAGACAGAGAGTAATAGTAGATGGTGAGATTTCAAACTGGAAATCTGTTTTGAGTGGGGTACCACAGGGATCAGTATTAGGCCCTATACTGTTTTTAATATCTATAAATGATTTGAAAAATGACATATCTAGCAAAGTACTGAAATTTGCAGATGACACAAAAGTATTCAGAAAGGTTACTAATGTTACAGATAAACAAAGTTTACAGGATGATCTAGATAAATTAGTTAAATGGTCAGAAAAATGGCAAATGTTATTAAATTTTTGGAAGTGTAAATGCATACACATAGGACATGGAAACATGGACGAAGAATATAAAATGGGGGATGCTATGCTAGGTAGCACAAAACACAAAAAAGACTTAGGTGTAACATTTAGTGCTGACATGAAAGTTTCAGAGCAATGTGGGATTGCTGCTTCGAAAGGAAATAAAATTCTAGGGCTTATTAGGAGAACTATCACGTATGAGGAGAAACAGCTAATTGTACCCCTGTACAAAGCAATAGTTAGACCACATTTGGAATATTGTATTCAAGCATGGAGGCCGTATCGTAAAAAGGACATAGACAAGCTAGAAACAATACAATGAAGAGCAACTAAAATGATTCCAGAATTAAGAGACCTTAGTTATGAAAGCCGCTTATTACAATGTGGTTTGACAACACTAGAGACCAGGCGACTAAGAGGAGGCCAAATAGAAGTGTTTAAAATAGTGAATGGTTATGAGGATGTTGATAGGAATATGTTCTTCAAACTTAAAGAAGGCAGTAGAACCAGAGGACACAAAGCAGCATTAGTTAAGGAACAGTGTAGGTTGGACATGAGAAAGTACTCTTTCTCACAGAGGGTGATAAATGAATGGAACAAACTGCCAAATGATTGTGTTAATGCTAGTAGCGTGAATATGTTTTAAAACAGAATTGACAGATATATGATAAGGGCGGGCTACACATAGATGAGAAAATTGTTGGACTCTCGACAAGCCAATGGCTTCCTTTTCCACTTGCCATCTGGAACTTGTTGTTTGGGATGGCAATCTTGTTAAATATGGGGGAAACTGCATCCCATTGACTGCTGACCAGTCGTTGTCGTAGGAACACTCTTTGAAGTTGTACACCACTTTGGACATGGGGGCGTCTAGTTCCCAGAAACATGTGACCAAGAGAGGAAGTGGGACAATGTACAAATAATTCAGCGTACATCCACACGTGGCGAGGGATAAACTGAAAAATCCACAATTCCACGGGTTTATCTACCATGAGTACTGTAGTACTACCACCCTGGCTAACGATGATGGGCACACATAATTTGCAGCCTTTTTCGGGTGCCACTGCAGGCTTCACCGATGCATGGTAGAATCCGCATTCCTTTTTCGTTCAAATTCAGTTGAAATATACCCCAAAACTGGCACTATACAGCAATGAATGCTGTCAGTCTGATATCGACAGCTAGACGGGCAAAACAATGTTTTAATAAGGAATGTAATGATCGCCAAGACACACAACCCATACCATGTAACGCATCCCAGGGGCATAGCTAGGCATACATTCATGTGGAAACGCATATCTAAGAGGGGGTTGGAGTGTAAATTTTTTTTAAGCAGCCTTTAAACATTTGAAGTCAAAATAAAACTGAAAAATAAATGCCCTTCCTGCAATGGAGAAAAACACAACCCACCTTCTCAACACCCATCCCTGGTAAGAGGTGAATGTCAACTTTCAACTTCTCGGCACCCATCCCTGATAAGAGGTGGACTTCAACTTTCAACTTCTCAGCACCCATCCCTGATAAGAGGTGGATGTCAACTTTCAACTTCTCGGCACCCATCCCTGGTAAGAGGTGAATGTCAACTTTCAACTTCTCTGCACCCATCCCTGATAAGAGGTGGATGTCAACTTTCAACTTCTCGGCACCCATCCCTGGTAAGAGGTGGACGTCAACTTTCAACTTCTCAGCACCCATCCCTGATAAGAGGTGGATGTCAACTTTCAACTTCTCGGCACCCATCCCTGGTAAGAGGTGAATGTCAACTTTCAACTTCTCTGCACCCATCCCTGATAAGAGGTGGATGTCAACTTTCAACTTCTCTGCACCCATCCCTGATAAGAGGTGGATGTCAACTTTCAACTTCTCTGCACCCATCCCTGGTAAGAGGTGGATGTCAACTTTCAACTTCTCGGCACCCATCCCTGATAAGAGGTGGATGTCAACTTTCAACTTCTCGGCACCCATCCCTGGTAAGAGGTGAATGTCAACTTTCAACTTCTCGGCACCCATCCCTGATAAGAGGTGAATGTCAACTTTCAACTTCTCGGCACCCATCCCTGGTAAGAGGTGGATGTCAACTTTCAACTTCTCGGCACCCATCCCTGGTAAGAGGTGGATGTCAACTTTCAACTTCTCGGCACCCATCCCTGATAAGAGGTGGATGTAAACTTTCAACTTCTCGGCACCCATCCCTGGTAAGAGGTGGATGTCAACTTTCAACTTCTCGGCACCCATCCCTGATAAGAGGTGGATGTAAACTTTCAACTTCTCGGCACCCATCCCTGGTAAGAGGTGGATGTCAACTTTCAACTTCTCGGCACACATCCCTGGTAAGAGGTGGATGTCAACTTTCAACTTCTCAGCACCCATCCCTGGTAAGAGGTGGATGTAAACTTTCAACTTCTCGGCACACATCCCTGGTAAGAGGTGAATGTCAACTTTCAATTTCTCGGCACCCATCCCTGATAAGAGGTGGATGTAAACTTTCAACTTCTCGGCACCCATCCCTGGTAAGAGGTGAATGTCAACTTTCAACTTCTCGGCACCCATCCCTGATAAGAGGTGGACATCAACTTTCAACTTCTTGGCACCCATCCCTGGTAAGAGGCATGGACTCGTTTACTGTGCAACAGCACAATTCATTATGAGAGCTAGTGAAACATTATCGCAATACAATCAAAATCATTGGAAAACTTGCACAATGATGACCATAAAATGTGTACTAAGAATTACTCCTGATAATTATATTAATAGACAAATGCAAAACCCTTTGCACTAATAGCAACCCTTTAATCATAAGCAAAGATTAGTTATGTTGTTCATACCAGCTTGTGCATCCTCGTCTATTTCGAGCTCAGCCTGAAGGACACGCAATCTTTGGGTTGTGTCCATCATACTTCTAACTAGTAACTCTCTTGTGGCATGCACAATTTAACAAGATTTCACAAGATTGCCATCTCGAACAACAAGTTCCAGATGGCAAGTGGACAAGGAAGCCATTGGCTTATCGAGAGTCTAACAATTTTCTCATCTATGTGTAGCCCGCCCTGATCAGATATCTGTCAATTCTATTTTTAAACATATTCACACTACTAGCATTAACACAATAATTTGGCAGTTTGTTCCATTCATTTATCACCCTCTGTGAGAAAGAGTACTTTCTCATGTCCAACCTACACTGCTCCTTAACCAATGCTGCTTTGTGTCCTCTGGTTCTACTGACTTCTTTAAGTTTGAAGAACATATTCCTATCAACATCCTCATAACATAACCGTTCACTATTTTAAACACTTCTATTTGGTCTCCTCTTAGTCTCCTGGTCTCTAGTGTTGTCAAACTACATTGTAATAAGCGACTTTCGTAACTAAGGTCTCTTAATTCTGGAATCATCTTAGTTGCTCTTCATTGTATTCTTTCTAGCTTATCTATGTCTTTTTTTACGATACGGCCTCCATGCTTGAATACAATATTCCAAATGTGGTCTAACTATTGCTTTGTACAGGGGTACAATTAGGTGTTTCTCCTTATATGTGATAGTTCTCCTAATTAGCCCTAGAATTTGATTTCCTTTCGAAGCAGCAATCCCACATTGCTCCGAAACTTTCATGTCAGCATTAAATGTTACTCCTAAATCCTTTTCTTGTGTGGTTCTACCTAGTACAGCATCCCCCATTTTATATTCCTCGTCCATATTTCCATGTCCTATGTGTATACATTTACACTTCCCAAAATTGAATAACATTTGCCATTTTTCTGATCATTTAACTAATTTTTCCAGATCATCCTGTAAACTTTGGTTATCTGTATCATTAGTAACCTTTCTGAATACTTTTGTGTCATATGCAAATTTGAGTACTTTGCTAGATATGTCATCCTCCAAATCATTTATATATATTAAAAACAGTATAGGGCCTAATACTGATCCCTGTGGTACCCCACTCAAAACAGATTTCCAGTTTGAAATCTCACCATCTACTATTACTCTCTGTCTTCTGTGTGTAAGCCACTTTTCTATCCAGTTGATTACATCATTGCCTATACCATGGGCTTTTAGTTTAAGTAACAATCTTTGATGTGGCACTTCATCAAAAGCTTTCTGAAAATCTAAGTAGACAACATCCACTGGTGACCTGTCATCTACCCACTTTGTACTTTCTTCTAAAAAACATAAGAGATTGGTTAGACATGACCTTGCTTTTAGGAATCCATGTTGAGATGTATTTATTAATTTATGTTTTATGAGGAATTCCACCATGTGGTCTCTAATTGATGTTTCGAGTAATTTACATACAACTGATGTTAAACTCACTGGTCTGTAATTTTCTGGCTTCTTCCTCGATCCCTTCTTAAATAGCAGCGTAATGTTTGCTTCTTTCCATTCTGAAGGAACTATTCCTTCTTCTAGTGACAAGTTAAATAAATTTGCAAGTGGTGTACTAATTTGATCAACAATTTCCAGTAGCAGTTTTGGTGGTATCCCATCAACTCCAGGTGATTTATTATCTTTCATCTTCTTAATTTTCTTTGCTATCATTTCAGGAGTTACAAATAACTGCCCTAAATGTTCTGATTTATTGCCCTCAAATTTAGTCAATGGAACTGGAAGTGAGCTGATATCTTCTGTGGTAAAAACTGAGCTGAAATACTCATTCAGGATCTCTGCCATTTGGAACCCATCTGAAATTATGTTTTCACTGTTGTTTTCCAGTGGTCCGACCTTATCTCGAACTTTCTGTTTACTCCTTACATAAGCATAGAAACTCTTGCTGTCATTTTTTATATTACCTGCCAATTTTTTTTCAAAGGTTCTTTTAGATTTTCTAATTTCAGTTGTAGCTAGGTTAAGTGCTTCTTTGTAGTTTGTGTAGTCTTCTACATTTCCAGTGTGTTTATAGACCCTCCACAGCATCTGTTTGTGAGCAATTTTTCTAATAGCTTCTTTTGACAGGTGTTTTTTCCTGGATCTTTACCGTTGTTTTCTTAATGGAATAAATTTCTCAATAATGCCCTCAATCTCATATTTTAAACAAGTCCAGCATTTTGTTGCTGTCTTGTTCTTCAGCAAGTTATTCCAATCTATATTTGCTAGATATGTTCTCATCACTTTATATTTGCCTTTGTTGAAGTTCCTCCTCCATTGTTTTTTATATGTATTCCCTGTCTTTACTTTTATATTAAAATGGATTTGGTCATGGTCACTTGAACCCAAAGGTTCGTGTACTTTAACATTGTCAACTAATTCATTTTGAGAAGACAAAATTAAATCTAACACATTCCCACCTCTGGCTGGTTCCAAGACATGTTGAGTAAGGAAACAATCCTGTGTTAGAAGTAGAAACTGATGGTCGTCCCCTCCAGCACTCTCTAATGATTCCCATTGTATATGGCCATGGTTAAAATCACCCATTATAACACATTCTCCTTTGCTCACCTCCCTTATCGCCTTTTGTAATTTTACATCTTCCTCTTGTCCTATGTTAGGACTACGATAAACTACTCCTATTGTTAATGTTGAGTTCCTGGTAACTATGTTACAACAAATTGCTCCCACACTATCTGCTTCACTTTTCAGTGTAATTTCATATGCTTGGATAGATTCTTTAATATACAAAATTACTCCACCTCCCCTTCTTTCTCGTCTATCCTTCCTAAACATTACATAGCCTATCAGTGCAAACTCAGCATCTACTATATCTTCATTTGCCCATGATTCTGTGATGCCTATTACATGAGGATCAATATCTGCTACCATAATGTCTAACTCACTTTTTTATTTACTATGCTCCTGGCATTTAAGAATATACATTTAAGTTCATTGTCTGAAATTATTGGTGAACATTTCTTTGGATGTGTATTTGTAGTAGTACTTCTTTGAGTTTTCTCTGTCAGTTCCCCCTGCGCATCTAGTTTAAATAATTTATGGTACCTGTGCCCTCATCGACAACTCTGACAAACTCACACGCAAGAACTGCAGCGCCCTTCCCTGTCAGATGTAGTCCATCTCTAATGAAAAAGTCACCTCTTCCCACAAAGTTTAACCACATGTCTACGAAGCCTACTCCCTCCTCCATACATATCTTCTGTACCTGTGTGTCGATCGCCATCCTTCTACAGTTCCTATATTCCTCACCCCTGCCTCCCATTATTGGTAATATCCCCGACAATACGATCTGCCCAACTCGGGCAATGGTCAAGTTAACCTTGTGTTCTTTGCAGTAGTGTAGATGTCGCCATATCAACTGTTTGATTCCATGGTGGATGCCAGCCAGTTTAGGGATGGATCATTACATTTCTGGAGGCAGGTTGAATTCTTTATTTGTTTGCCGTATTGATCTGAAAACACGTGCGTGGTTGCATACGGTTATCTACGCGCCTGCATCCTAACGCTAACCGAACACCCCGCCCACCCCCTGAGCGTTACGTACTTTATGGATGGCCATTAAGTTGGAGACGTTAACCGGTTTAATACGTGTACGGTATTTTCACGACTGTGTGGAATAAACGCTACATTCACGTCAACTAAACAGGAGCGCTGACCATGCGCAGGTTCGGACATTACCTTACTAACTATATTCTTATATATGGCGCCATATTGTCCGAATGACGCCATATTGTCCGAATGACGTCGTATTGTCCGAATGGCGCCATATTGTCCGAATGACGTCATATTGTCCGAATGACGCCATATTGTCCGAATTACGTCATATTGTCCGAATGGCGCCATATTGTCCGAATGACAATATGGCGCAGTAATTATAATAACAAAAATTATATAGCGCCCGATCAATCAAGATTGCGCTTAGGTGCTTTACATGCATGCAACTGTGTCGACACTTGACCTGTTCAATAAACTACCAATCGTGATAAAACACACACAAACCGTATGCAATGAACCATACCAATACTTCATGTTATATCACTGACTGCGTGAATTCATGGGTTTAGGCTAGTTTTTATTCTTGTTCTACAACACAAACCTCTTATTACCAGGTGACACGCATGTACAACACAAACCTCTTATTAACAGGTGACACGCATGCACGCGCACGTGCACAGAGTGTATGCAACAACATGGCCTTCGTGCGTGCAGACGCCAACAAATTAAAGACGTACGCAGACATGCGTGATAATAGTCGAGAACGGGCGTTCACTTTAAAAAAACTGAATTCAAATTGTAAAGATAACGTTTCCCGGAGGTACAAAGTCATCGAACAGCCGGTTTCAATCTATGCAACTCTGCACATATAGTGTATGCAATCACTAAAGAGCTTCATCAGATAGGTAATTTGAAATTCAGAACTTATTTCATAGGTGCACGACCTAAACGTAGTCCCTAATGTGTGAAGATTGGCCGCCAGGTGAAGTCACCGTCCATTTGGCCGGTCCTTTCTAATGTAGACGACCTCACTTCCCTGGTTCGTTTTTCTTGAGTTTGGATTGTCTGCCGGTTTCGTCAGTTTACGTCTTAATGCAGTTTTCACACAATGTGTTCTGTAAGCGTTGAAAACAGCCACTCGATCTACAGCACATTCTGCTTTTGCCAGATCTGCACATCTACACCTATCTGACCAGTCTCTCTAATCAGGCCACCCCTTTAATCGGACAACTTTATCTTACTCACTTGGGTGGCCTCTTTAGAGGGGTTCTGTCGTATTCTGCACAAAAACGACGTTCGAAATAAGGGAGTCCTCCAAATGTTATATTCTGCTTACAAATAATTCTTCGTCAGAATCCCCCATTGTCACATGGGAGTTTGCGATGCTTCATTAATAGTAATAACAATGATCATGTCTTATTGAAATTAGATTGGACTATATGCCATGATTAATCACCTGGGTACATTATCAAACACCAGGATGGCAACTTTTAAAAGTAGCACCAACATAATTTTCTGTATCTAATTATTCCGGGTTGTTGATTCAAACAATTGCTATGTTGCTTGTCCTTTTAACCTTTCCACAGCCACATTACTGGTACTACTGTTGTTCTACCATTGTCTACACTGCTACTAGTGTAGCGTTAATAGGGCTGTTGACTCCGAGGCTTTTCACTTTGCTGTAACAACAGGAACAAGGTCGTAAGATGTTGTCGACGCATCCTTGGGTAATGACTTGGCTGACAAGTAGTCTGACCTTTGGGGACTATTGGAATGGGGAATTGAATGGAGTTGGTGGTGGTGGTCTCGCATTTATATATGTGCCATTAGGTGGTCATCATTATCATCGTCGTACTGTTGTTGTCATCGGTGGTTGCCTTCGTCGTCGTTATCATCATCAGCATCGTGGTGGTTGTGATAATGACGATGATGAGGAGGAAAAAGATTGTTGATGGTAGAGATGATTTTACACTCTGGAGAAAAGTTAATATTACGATTAGTTATAAAGTATGATTACTTATGACGTTCTTTCTAAACTTAGCATCGGAATCTCAAGTAATCAGACAAACCACAGGTAAACGTTATTTCATACGGCACATTCGCCCGCATCCAATTACATTTGGAAGACGTCGTCGGTCTCGTAAATGCTTGTTGACGGGAATTCCGACAATGTAACATGTCGGTCGGAATCGGCGGGAGTCGGCGACGGGTGATGCATTGCAGTGCGCCGCCTTTGATGGAAGTAGCGGCCAGTGCCACCCTACGACTCCACCGTCGCTTATCCAGCGCGGCAGACGCGACAACGGTGAATGGAGGCGGCCATGTGGAACCGTCGCGTGTCCGCCCATGCGGAACGCAGCTGCCGGAAGACCGATTCAAGGGTGCGACGAAGTGGAGTGACTGAAGCCGGCTTGTGCAGGTAGGCCCTCTTAGTTTCCATCGACAACATCCATTCAATTCCATCCCTCGAGCAGGTTCACGTGAATGTGTGATGGATGTCCCCGCGGAAGGCTCGGATGATCGCAGCACATAGAAGCCGCAGATTTTCATTCGATCGCTCCCCGAACGCTGGGCGTACAAGGGCCTACTACTCCGAGCAATACCATAACGCCCTGGTCCAGCTCTTCGGTGCAGTCGACAATGACTGCGCATCGAGCGACTGTAAACCGGTTTACTTGGCGCAGCCGAAAGAATAACAATTCACGAGTGGAATAGTAGGACATTTTAGAACGTAATGGCTTTCTGCGAGCTGTCACATAGATCTTGTCGAGGTGTATTGTGTTTATGTCGTACTGGCGTAGAGCGAGGGGGTAGTCGTTATCATTGACATAGCTACGGGAATGCTAGTATGGCCTATGGCTGACAAGATTAGCCCATGCCAATTTCTGATTGCGGTTCATTTCGTATCTGGCTATGTTCCATAAGGGTTACCTATGGTCTACGCATGGTTGGCTAAAGTGCCGACGTGGTTGTGTTTGTATATGGCGCTTACATATAAAAACAACACACAGTGCTACACAACACGAAACTGTCAATGTTCATCTTAGCATCTACGTCAAACTCAGAATGTCTGGAAAACGACATGCTCTCCGTTGCCACGACTTGTTTAAGAGCTGCAACGGATAACGTAAATTACTTTCTTCTTCCCACCTCGTAACATCAAGGAGCAGGGAGCAGGCGCTTAAGTGGGCGAACAGAATTAGTCGTAATGTATACACAGTGCAATAAACGACGGAAATACAGTGTGTGAATTAACAACAGTATGTGCACAAAACATTTGGGGGTTTGTGCAGATCAGATAGGACAAGCATCTTCACCTCTGAATCCATCACATATGTCACCAAACACAGAAGACTTCGGTGGTTTGGACACGTTCGCCGTATGTCAAGAGATAACATCGTTAGACAAGCACGAACACGACTTCAAAGGACAGCGGAAGAGAGGAAGACAATTGACGAGATGGAGTAACCAGATCAGAAGTGATACTGGGTTCCTGCTTGACAGCGAACGGTATGCGATGAATAGAACAGGATGGAGGGGTGCAACCTCCTGGAGGCCAGCGAAGGGTGCAACCTACTGGAGGCCAGCTAGAAGTGCAACCTCCTGGAGGCCAGCGAGGGGTGCAACTTCCTGGAGGCCAGCGGTGGATGCAACCTACTGGAGGCCAGCGAGGGGTGCAACCTCCTGGAGGCCAGCGAGGGGTGCAACCTCCTGGAGGCCAGCGAGGGGTGCAACCTACTGGAGGCCAGCGAGGGGTGCAACCTACTGGAGGCCAGCGAGGGGTGCAACCTCTTGGAGGCTAGAGAGGGGTGCAACCTACTGGAGGCCATCGAGGGGTGCAACCTCCCGGAGGCTAGAGAGGGGTCAATATGGCCTACTCGTTTAGGTCAAGATTAACCATGTCTTGGGACATAGGGAGTTTCACAGCCGAGGGAAATGACTACAAGTAGTAATTGCATACAAGTATTTATATTTGTTCAGACGTGTGAAAACGTCGCCTATTTATAAAGTCCCATATCTCACGAGCGAGTCATGACTCGATTAATGTCCCATCGTCGTATATTTATACTGTCCTGTATGTGTCACGGATTGCGACAGAGTACGGTACAGTCAAACGGGGTGTGGCTTGACGCCAACCGCTCTGACGTCAGGCTCCAGGTGTCCATAGCTTCAGATCTAGTCACAGGTCGATTAGCGACCAGCGGGTGGATGTATATTGTGATCACATACCGTCCGTGCCCACGAGCGTCACGTATGGTTCATGGCCTTCGTTGCCCTGAGCGTCACTGCGGGTGTGTAAAACAGCGGGCGTTCAGAGATAAGGCATCGTCCCGTGGGACCGTGACGCACACGCGTGGAACCGTGACACATGTGGGACCGTGACACGCGCGCAGTCAGCGTTTACTGCACTGAGTCACACGTCCGGGTTAATTCGCAAAATGAAACCGCACATTCGGCGACTTTTTTTAATAATGCCTAATGTAGTCTCCAATATATAGACTTATACCGCAATCTCATTCATTGTGTTCCATAATGTACAATTTCAAGGACAATAAACAGAGTTTCCGGAGCATACCCAGAAGCCCTTAGCTAGATCCACTCTGGTTATACACGCGACTACCCTGGTTATACACGCGGCCACCCTGGTTATACACCCTGGTTGTACACCCTGGTTGTACACGCGACTACCCTGGTTATACACCCTGGTTGTACACGCGACCACTGCATGGAGCACTCTTTGTCTACAGTCCCACAAAATTAAATATCAAGTAAACGTATGATCCACCCGGAGAACCATCCCGTGACAAGACACAGACACAGACAGATGGACGAGGCCTAACCCAGATAACGAACCCCTCAGCCGATAGGACCAAGGTTCGGATCATCTTGTATCCGTTCTAAGCCTAGACAATGTCCTTCACTCTGTGAACATGTCGTGCGTCGCTCCCAAAGGTGCCACACCTTGAATTTAATGTATTTCCCGATAAACCTAGTGGGTAACTGCACAATTACACATTCTTGTGGCTAAATGTTTGTGCCGTGTAAAATACAAACTTAAAGCGTCGAAGGGTTTTGCCTGGCTGGTTCCAGACATCCTGCGTTTTGGAGGTTATGCTATATGCCTACATAATCGTCGTTATTTTTATTATGTTCAAAACAAACCTTGTCACCGGCGACGTTAATGTCCGATTTTTTGTGCTAATGACGACATGCAAACATTTGCTTTGTGTGACAGTCACCCGTGTCGCACGGTCGCGACATGTGTCTCTAACTGCGGTCACCGCCACAATCACCGCCACAATCACCGCCACAATCACCGCCACAATCACCGCGGCTCTGGTTGATTGCTTCCGCTCGTCGGTTTGATTGCCTACTTACCAATGATTGCCTGTCGTATTCAAAGAGGAATTTATGTTGTGGCCAAACAGCAAAAACATAGAATAACTATTGGGGGTGTTTGGAGAACATGAGCCAACATGGCTGGTTGCAGTCATTAGCTACAGGTGCGTGCTCGTTAGCACCGATCGACATTTAATTAAAACAAATTCCCACGACGAGAATTGTGCCACTTGTGCCCGTAGGTTGAGTTTCTCACGACTGCAGACTTGCTAAGCGAGCGCCAATAATAATTGTTAGCAATAATAGCCCCGAATGCTGCACCACAGTGTCCGACATGTTGGTGTTGTGCATGTTCAATGTCATAGCTATTTCTTGATTATTTTGGAGCAAGAATGGAATTGTTTTGGATGTGAACGAGCTCTCTGACGAAGTGGACGAGCTCTCTTCTCTGACCACCGTAGCGTGGTCTTTGTGTAAGTGAAGCAATGTCCGATCTCTAAGATTGAGTTCCTTCTAAAATCTAATATGTAACATATTTGTGGACCCACAATGATGCGGTCTCCACATAATACACTACCAGTGGTTTACTGTGAGAGGAAAGATCACGTTCACTTCGACCACGCACGGCCAGAAAAGAAGCAGACGAGAGAGCGCGGGATTAAGGGAGAAACCTAGCGAGAAAAAACGAGATATGTCCATTCATCGCTGTGTAATATGGCCACATACCACATGTAAGATCCGTCTGCTATTACCCACATGTAAGATCCGTCTGCTATTACCCGCATGTAAGATCCGTCCGCTATTACCCACATGTAAGATCCGTCTGCTATTACCCGCATGTAAGATCCGTCCGCTATTACCCACATGTAAGATCCGTCTGCTATTACCCACATGTAAGATCCGTCCGCTATTACCCACATGTAAGATCCGTCTGCTATTACCCACATGTAAGATCCGTCTGCTATTACCCACATGTAGGATCCGTATGCTATTACCCACATGTAAGATCCGTCCGCTATTACCCACATGTAAGATCCGTCCGCTATTACCCACATGTAAGATCCGTCTGCTATTACCCACATGTAGGATCCGTATGCTATTACCGACATGTAGGATCCGTCCGCTATTACCCACATGTAAGATCCATCTGCTATTACCGACATGTAGGATTCATCCGCTATTACCCACATTTAGGATCTCGGGAAAGTGAGCATTAGGCGTGATGAGTGATTTTGATTTTTTTTTCCAGTTTCCAGATGTGAAACAGAAGAGTTTCACATCGGATTCATTAGAACAGTTAATGTGTTCTGTGCTACTGCGTTAGATCTTTCATTTGATGGCAACAGACAGGCACTGACCGCTCGCGTATCAATACACTGACTACTCTGCAGAACACCCGAATATTTCAAAATCATTCACAGGGTTGAGCCGAAATTTAGGGGTATCAGCTTTGGGTGCTTATGGCATTGTCACGAATTTCACATGCCATGTGTGTCAATAGAGGATACATGTGCTGTGAAAAAATATCAAAGAAAATCGTAGGATAAATTTATCAGGAATCCAAAGAAACGCTATAATGGCGGCCTATGGGAACATCAAATGTGGTCTAACCCCATATTACCGCCAAGTGATCACGCAACAGTTTTACCACAACACCTATCTTATCGGAAAGGTCTGGTGTGTTTGCACTGAGGCTATATGTGCGTGCGCACGTGTGTGTGAGTTCGAGCGTGCGTGCGTGCGTGCGTGCGTGCGTGCGTGCGTGCGTGCGTGCGTGCGTATGAGCCTGGTACTTTTCATTCGTTCGCGAAAACTGTCAGGATTTTGTGTTTTCTGCCGCCATGTTGTCTGGTGATCTCTGCACCTCGAGCCTAGTCCTCGTTTACGCGAAACTCAAAGCCCTAAGCACGGGGTTTGTGTGACGGGCACCCAACGACGCATTTACCCTCCCCTTCCACCTGTGTTATTGTTATTTAGTCACCACCATTTGTCGCTTATCCGTCTGCGTCCATGCGGCGTGACCAGGAGGTCTGTGCTCGGAATGTCAACGTGCAGACGTGCGCCCCTGGCCATTGGGTCTCGTGAGAACCACGCCAGGTTATGCTTACTTACCATTCATACTTCGGCTTGATTTAGTCATTAAGTTTCCGGTGCCGAACAATAGATTTTATGTTTACGTTTCTTTTTGCCAACTGGGTTGGTTTAAATCTTTTAGAGCAAGTATGGATTATGTCCTTCCCTACATGGAGGTGGACGAAACACCTGCACTAGCAAACAATCTCTTGAAACAATGCGACCGAGCATTTATGATTAATTTCTCACCACTGGTAGTGAACTATCTCGATATCTGCCGACTGAAGGCGATTTACGAAGAATTGCCGCGTCTTGAACGCGCCATTGAATCTGTGCGCTGTCGGCGATACACACAATGTATCATTAATCGACAAACGATGGAATTCTACAGCAGGGTCCATGATGTGTGGCACACCTCGCTGCCGCGCCGATCTTAGTGCGCCAGGCCTGAGGCTAACGTTTTCAACTGCTGACCTCTCACAAATCTACAGCAGGTCCCTTTAATTATAGAGCAGCGTAGCGTTGTTAGGCCTAATTCTAAAGTACACCTATTTAAGCCGTGTTATTTTAGCCCCCACCCACAGACAGACAACAAAACGAGAGTTTAATCGCATCATCATCGTCATCATCGTCATCATCACCATCATCATCATCATCACCATCATCCCTATGAAAGGCATTCCGGATCTGTTAAGATGGTATTTGTGATTTGTAAAATATGTAAAATGTTTGCAGCCAATACGGCCTGTAGCAGGTGGTTTAAAATGTAATTAATCGCGTGTTGAGTCGCACCACATACAACAGATCTTGTGTGATTTATCGGAAAGGGGCATGAAAGTCATCCCCGATCTGTGTGCCACAAATCATCTGATCATCATCATCCAGTCGTCCGGAGGAAAGTTGTTCACGATACGTGTCCATCGATGTCTGTCTGCGTCACTTTTTCAAGTTCGGAAACTGTTATCCCGAATTCAGACTCGAGTAGGTTTGGATAAGGTCTCCATATAGTCTTCCTGGTCTACATGGTCTCCATTATCTTCCTGGTCTACACAGTCTCCATGGTCTACCTGGTCTCCACGGTCTCCCTGATCTACACGGTCTCCTGATCTACATGGTCTCCCTGATCTACACGGTCTCCCTGATCTACACGGTCTCCCTGATCTACACGGTCTCCCTGATCTACACGGTCTCCCTGATCTACATGGTCTCCACGGTCTCCCTGATCTACATGGTATCCCTGGTCTACATGGTCTCCATGGTCTTCTCTGTCCATGCTGTAGTTGTCAAGTAACCAGCTCTCTCGCCACTTCTTTACTCGTGGACCAGTGACCGGCGAACTGGGCTCGCCCCGTCTCATTGTCTCCGATATATTTAGTATTTCCATGTATAATTCTCTATTTGTCACGATATGTGTCCGGGAGAGCTGTATGTAGTAGTAGTCGTGTTCCACCCAAAGTACCACCCAGACCTTCGTGATATCTATAAAATGGGCGGGGTGTTTGGCGAATAAAACTGGTAGGCCCTATAGCATAACTCGTGGCATATCTTACTGTTCACAATACGCATTAGTTACCAGCAGTTAATTGTAACCAATTGACAAGTTCATTTAACACATATGACATATACAACAACGGACACAGCCTACTTGTGAAGAACTTAGTGCCGTTCTTGCCCCCAATACATGGGTGTTTCTACCCCCCCCCGCACATGTTGATAACACAAGTCACGTGGCTCACCAACTTTTTACCACACGAGGCTTGCAAAATGGCAAGTCACGGAGACGTTTGTATATTTGCAGTGCCAACAAATGGTTTGTGAAGTATTGTGTTTGGAAAGCGAAACATTATTGTCCCAACATTATCTCCAAATATTGTCCCAACATTATCTCCAAATAGCCAGTAACGGCTCCGTAAGACCGCGTGACCTCGCAGTGTTCAAGGACAAGGGGATATTCAGTTACGAAGTGAGTGCCTATCAGTTGGCGTCCGCCCCCTGTATGGGGCATATTTCTGGAATTTCAAAACGATTCCGTGCGTTTTTACATTGCCAACATAACATGGCGTGACTTAGAACCGGCATTCCTCGCTGCTTTGTTCGCGTGTCTGCGACAACTGGGGTAATTCATACATAGCTGAATACACAATACATCACTAGACAGCTCACCCGTCACTGAACAGGGTGCAAGGCCACCCTTGCCGGTTTAAACTGACAGACTGTTCGCGATAATGCCGTATTCGGTTACCTCCCGTCCGGAGTGTCCTACCTTTGATTCACGCTAGGATAAATGCTCACCTGTCGTTTGATAAGATCAACTAAACATTCCACCGTGTAAAGGAAGACGCGCCATAACGTTTGTTGAATGCTGGCTTTGCGAGTCTGAGACCATCGCAACAACGTAGCGAAGTCGGCATTCCCGAGATACGGTCGTAGTCATTACAATGCTATCGCATGCCACACAGAAAATAGTAAATAATAAACTTTTTCATAGTAGGAAAACAAATGTATGATACTAAAATAGCATGCAGGTCCTGTATGCTATGGGTTACACCTCTGTGTACAGGTGTCAACGTACACAGTTAACATCGACACATTAAAAGTGTGATCAAGCTAAACAATAAGTCACAGTGCATATTTACTTTACCATGTGAGCAAGTGTTCACACTAACGTTGACCACAGACCTAGACATGACACAGAGACAGAGTATGCATGTAGATGTAGAGCGACAAATTGGGAAACGTGGGTTTAATAAAAGAGAGCGTACTTTTGTTAAAATCATCGAAATAATTGACTTTTGTATGTTGCCGTACAATGGTCCGCACAACATCTGCTGCGACTAAAACGTCTGATATTTGAGTGACAGTCTATGTTACAGATGCTACAGATGTAAGCAGCTTGATGTAGAGGCGTGGTAGTTGATGGCCTTCCGACGTTCTCTCTTATCCATCCATAGTTCGTTTCGTCTTTCCTCGGCATGACCGTCCTCAGAGTGGCTTCAATCGAACACCCTTTTTTAGAACAGGACAGGCCTGTTCTGCCTCCCCGATACCATTCAGCACAGCCTGTGATCAGTTGTTGCCGTCTCTTGCAGTAAATTCCCAGGACTCGAGGCCGACCTGAGCAGATTTCATATCTCGCTTGTAAGTGTTGTTCCTGAACCGCATAGATGGACAGTCGACACGCTTTGCACCAGAGGCAAACTCACCAACGGTAATTTAAACCATTTAAATACAAAACAGGTCGTTTCACGGCCAGTTTAACTCGTGTCTTGTCGTATGATGCATCAGGTAATGGTCGATCAGTCACAGCGATCTACATCGTTTGGTAAATCATTATGACCACCCAAAGCATGTTACGTTTCCCTGACACCGTCTGACAGATCCGATGCAATTGAACACTTTCGTCTTCAATCTGATCAGTTTTCTGTTTACTTGGTCAGACATTGCTGATCAGATACGCATGATATCGACCATATCGACCCGAGACCGTAACACCAGTCTTCACACGGGTGCTGGTGTTATCTGCACGGCGCTCGTCCAGTCACGCACTTCGTCACGACGTCCTCGCCCGTGTAACGTATTTAGATGCACATGGCGGCGTTATGTTAGGTTAAAGGCAGAAGTATGTTTAATGTACTGGCTTTTATTATGATCGCTTAAAGTGCTTTATACTTCGTCCCCTGGCATACTGTTCATTCGAACACCACCACCACCACCACCACCACCAACAACAACAACAACAACAACAACAACTTGTACGTCGGGTAAATATATCGATTGCTGGGATGTCAGTAAACTTAACATTAAACTAGCACGTCAGGTCGACGAACTGACTGCTCTGGTCTGGTTGTTATATTAAACTTGTACATCAGATATAAACTATCACTCTGCACAGGTTGCAATGTTATATTAAACCTAGCACGTCAGGTAAATATTTGGATTGCACTAGTTGGGATGTCGTATTAAACTTGGACGTGAGGTAAACACGCTGACTGAAGTAATGGGGGCGGCATGTTTACCCGCGGTTCCATGTCTGTCAGTGTAACCACGTCAAAGCGGTCACAGTGCTTTGTTCGTGTGTTTGTCAACGTCTGTCTGGAGTGGTAGACGCCCCTGGGAGGCACGGAGCGCGACACGGCCAGACAAGCCTCACAGTTCCATATAGTCTATGTATTGAACGTCACGCTGATAAACCTGTCTCACTTTCGTGTGTAACTCAAGAATAGACCACATTTCGTATAATTACTCAGGAATGTTTTAGAAGACGAGAGAAAGTAATGTAACTTGCCTTCAGCATTCCTGTGAGAAAAACATTACGTTCAACGTAATGCATCGGGTCACATATTCAAGCCTGGTGAAAAAAAGATTGAATAGATGTAAACACTCCCGTAAGATTGAATGTTCTACTGATAATATATATGACGGTAGCTATATCTACCAGTTCACACGGGGTGTCTGGAACCAGGCGCGATTGTGCAACCTTCATGCGTCATACTGTTCATAATTTAGTGTTCGGACCAAAAAAGGAGGGACGGACGGACGGACGGGGATAGGGGGAGGTGGAGGGGGAAGGCGAGGGGGATGGACAAGGACAAGGAGAGGGACAGGGAGACGGAGACGGGGGAGGGAGAGAAAGTGGGCGTTGTGTTGTAAAACGTGTATGCGGTGTTGGCTGTTGCCCTGTTTATTAAACTCACTTTGATTATATATAGTCATATTATATATCGTGTCGTCGCTACCGTGATATCACAGTCCTACGAACACCTATCATATACCGGTACCATGGGTTGGTACCGGTACCATGGGTTGGTACCATGGATACCATTTACCACGTGCGGACACTACGTGAGGACACCATGTAGACCCTACAATAATATTATACTAGTACTATGTCGTGGCACCTTGTACCGATACTAATGTACCTTTATTGGTACTATGTTCCGATACATATGTACATGTACCATATACTGATGCTATGCGCCGATACCTAAGTACCTACTACCTTGCTACGTGCTGGTACTACTGGTTCACATTATGGAGGGCATTTTAAAGTCATGGACCTAACGTCGCATTTATCCGGCATCAAGCAACCTGATCACTGTCGCTGTTTCGACCTGATCACTGTCGCTGTTTCGACCTGATCACTGTCGCTGTATCGACCTGATCACTGTCGCTGTTTCGACCTGATCACTGTCGCTGTTTCGACCTGATCACTGTCGCTGTTTCGACCTGTTCAACGCCGTCTTATCAGGCTTCCTTTGGCAGAAAATGTTGGGTGTCTGGTCTAAACCACCGACAAAGGGGCCAGTACTTTCAGCACACATTGCTGTTGAATATCAATGTGCAAGACATCAGTAGTCGAAGCGTGAATACTGATAACTCCTGGAGAATAAGCGATAGACTGGCTCGCACAGAGAGGATGTTGTTCTCCGGGGAGTGTCGTCCTGGAGAAGATAGTCAACAGTGACGTGATCGAATAGAGATTGAAATGAAGACGATTACGATGTTACATTTGCCTGGCTATCTGTGTGTCATCTTAAAGAGTTTGTATGGGGTGGGACGGTCAAGTGTAGAACATAGGTCTATATCCTTGTGATTTTTGTCATCAGAAGGTCAACTTAGACAGACACGTACGCCAAAACACAAAACAGGTGTTACATAAACGCTGTGTGTAATATTGTGTACTCCAAGAGCAAACACTACACAACACTATACTATTTAATTGCTGTATTCGTTTAAATCACATTTTGTATGCATTCATATTCTGTAAAAAATATTATTTAACTCAATATTTCTACCGTCACGAGTCTAGTGTGTAATTCGGCGTACACTGGTAAATATAAATCAGGGATACACAGTTCACACGCCTTCAAACGTACAAAAAGACAACATTTAATTCACCTGTACAACTTCTCATACATGACTATTACACTACGCTGTATGTTTGTGTATATTGTTTGTGTGTACGTGCGTATATACATATGTGTGTGTGTGTGTGTGTGTGCGTGCGTGCGTGCGCGTGTGCGCGTGTGTGCGTGTGTGTTTATGGTATATATATATATATATATATATACACACACACACAAGCACGTACACACGCACGCACGCACGCACACACACACACACACATCCATCCCGTCAGTGAACACCTGAATGAAGGTAGGGATGTACCAAGTAGTTAATGATCTCTACCTTCAGTCAGGTGTTCACTGAAGGGTTGGATGGGGTACCGCATAAAATCATCAAATAAATGATTGACATTGTCTTTTATCAGTTCTTGAATTTTACATTATGACTATCGGTTTTTTCATTTATTTTTTAACCTTTAATACTGCTTCTAATCACTGCTGCCTTTTAATACTGCTGCCTTTTAATCACTGCTGCCTTTTAATACTGCTGCCTTTTAATCACTGCTGCCTTTTAATCACTGCTGCCTTTTAATCACTGCTGCCTTTTAATACTGCTGCCTTTTACTAACTGGAAAATGCTCGCTCCGCACGTTTTTCCTCATGTAGAGTTTATTCCTCGATACTCGGGGTATCTACAGTAATAGAAAGAAAGAAATATTGTATATAAGTTGACATATTCAGTTACTGCGCCTGTTGACACACGCACATACGTAAATGTGTGCACGTCGCAGTGCAGTCGTCCATGCACTGCCATAGAACGAATCAATAGGCTGCCCGATCAAGCGTGACGCACCTGCGCTCGCCGATAAACTACATCCTGCTGCCGCCGCTGTTTATCGGCGCCGTAGCAGAAAAGAATTTCACTTCCCTTCTGACCCCCAGATGGGAATAGGGAGATACGGCATTGACACAGTCTCATCCATTCATACCCTGGATGTTGTGACGACGAAACCTACCAAGCGGCCTTAAAGCGTCGCTGATAAGATAACGGCCGTTCATAAGACTTTTTATTTATTATAAAAAGAACCCGCGAACAGCGTACGACAGCAGTGTATGAGCGAGCGGCTCGCAGTAAGGCAGTCTCCTCTGTGTCCACAGGCCGATACCTCTCTTCACGGACGCCGTCGTTATTCCGGGCCACTCTTGACCAAGTCGTGACAGCGAGAAGCTCCTCAATCGTTGTGCTTCGGTGAGTCAAACTTTAAACGAAACGAATATATCATACATTGGCAGCTCTTTTTGCATGTAACGTCTACTATAAACTCGAAGAAGCAGTCAATTTACTCCCAGCCTTGTTGGTAAACGGTGATCACGGGACAGCATCTCACTAAAAATGCGGGAAAGTCGTCAGAGTTTTTCCAGTTGAGCATCGGGTGGCGTATTCTGATTGCCTTCCTAAATTGTCCGGTACTAGATTGGTTACTTGTTCTCGTAAGCTGCACACGCAAAATATGCGACTTAAAAAAAAAACAAGTTATAGCAGTAATCTGTTTTTTTAATACAAAAGTGTCTGATATTCGTGTTGAGATAGCAATAACACAACCTCATTCACTCGTCATTTTCTATCGATTCGTGAATGGAAGTTACCTCAGGTTTGTCCTCGTTCTCAGTGTACGTTCTCAGTGTACGTTCTCAGTGTACGTGGTCTTACTTCATTGAGGTAACTCCGCAGCACACTTAGCACGTTTGCACAGTGGCTTTCTTACTGGCATCTATTGTAAAAACATTAACTTATATTTATTCGCAATGTATAGGTTAATAACGATTTTCGCTGTACAGGTTTTCAGACAATACAGACACAAGCCACGTGACATAAACACCGCAGCGTGGCTGATAATGATGGTAAAAGTGTACATTTTGCTTTTAAAATCGCTACGAAATATGCGTCTCGAAACCTGTATATCGTTTGTTGGCGTCACGTTTCAACGACCCATCGTTACTGGCCCATCATTCAGCAAACGACACCTCGTAATACCCCATGATCACCCGGCGGTAGATCGCACCAAGTCATACAGACAATACATTACTGTGCGACAAATTGACATTGACGACCAAAGCAATTAGTACTTATGAGATAGACAAAATGACCCTTTCATCGACATGTTAAGTAACAAGATGGAACCTGATAGCATAATCACACTCGTTTTCTTATCTTGTTTACGCGAACTCACTCGACATTTAAGCAAGTAGTGTCGTAATCGAAATGATCGAGTGAAATGCCCACGGCATTGGGGTATGCGGAGTAGGCGACATGCGACCGAACCGTTCGTGAGGTCTTGTCCATCACAACGGCGTTCAGACGATGGAACCCGTATACATGTATCGGCAATCTAAAGCATACACGTCACGACGCGACAACTTATCGGCGAGGGGGAGGGGGAGGGGGAGGGGGAGGGGGAGGGGGAGGACTGGAGTCCAGCATGGCGACGTCTCGCTCTAGAAAAGTTGTAGTAACTGTGAAGAGGCAGAAGGTTATTATGCTCTGCCAGTACTTTAGCTCCGACGCTAGCTTTTCCTCGCGTTCAACGTTCTACTCCAACTGCGCCATTTTAATTTTTTTACAGACAGTCACCTGACTATGGTGAGGCTCCTGATTGGTCAAGGGCCTCAAAACATTTCAGGAGGCAGAAAACTTGTCGCCGACGAGGGTGTACCGACATATACGTCACGACACGACTCGTCGGCGATGATTTGTCCCCGACAACTTGTCTTTAATATCAGACATGTTTGATATTCCACGACGCGACAAAAACTGGATAAACTTTTTTTCGACAAGTGTTGCGTCGTGAGAGTGCATACACATCACGACAAACTCGTCGACGACTCAAAAGTTTTCGTAGACCAGTGGCGTCGTGATGTGTATGCCGGGCTTAACTACCCCACACGCACACGCACGCACGCACGCACGCACGCACGCACGCACACACGCACACACACACGATGCGTATACTTGCAGACGTACTTCCGTATTTTGATTTAAGGATTTGTCTGGTTTTTTGTATAGAAGAATGTCATTTGTTTGGCCAGTTCATTTAATTTAATTCCATTAGAAAAGGTGGCTCCTCGATTGCGACTGTGTCAGTCTAAGACGAGTCCTCTTACCCTGTTTTGTTATGTACGTCTATAGAACGGGACGAACTAAAAGGCGGGAAGGAAAGGGCGCACAAGGCGGGAAAGAATTAACGCTCCCTCTTTACCTGCGTTGTTGGTGTTGCTGTCGTTTCCTATTGTGCGTGGGTCTGTGCATTAATTCTGATTTATTTTATCAACATTTAAACAACTATGAAATAAAGGTTAAATAACAAATATACATTTGTAGTTAGAATGTTACCGATCTATTAATTGTGCAGTGTTTTTGCAGCGTTATTGTCCAAATACTAAAAGGTTGAATGCTTCAACAACAACTGACCCTTGGAATACAACCAATAACGTGACAATTCTTGTTTTGGTTTTGCAAAAGACTAACAAAGCCTCCAAATTCCTCACCTTACTGTTTGGTAATTGTGTCCAATTACAATGGAGTTCCATGAAAAACTTCACCATTAGCCAAGTGATTATATCCTTTCCTTCCCTTAATAGATCGGTAACATTCTAACTACGAATGTATATTTTGTTATGTAGCCTTTATTTTTTAGTTATTCAAATGTTGATAAAATAAATCACACAATTAATGCACAGACGCACGCACAATAGGAACCGACAACAACAACAACAACATGTAAAGAGGAAGCACAGAGATCGTATATGAATTCTTATTCATTCCTGCTCGCTTTGTCCGCCCTTTCTTGCCCGCCTTTTAGTTCGTCCCATTTACCAAATATCTACGTGTAAAATTATGATTTATAATACGTTGCTGTATACCACATGTTTGTTACACTGATGGGGTCAAACAAAATAATTCTTCTTCATTTTAACTAAAAACCGTAATCGTCGCCTTAAAAATGTTGACCGGCTGAGAACTGATAACTTACCAACCATCGAGCACCCGTCTCGATACCGTTGACGTGGTCACCTATTTCTTGACCAAACTACCTGTACCGTGTAGATCAACTCTCACAAAAACTATAATCAGACGTTGTCGTTTTGGACGTACGGGTGTAGTCTAGGCAACTTCACCGAAACCATTATGGACGGACAGCAATGTCATCGTGAAAACCCAAATAAGATTGCGGCGGGCTCTCGTCATATCTCTGTGTTCCCGAGACAAGGTCTCTAACAGCAGTGCTTAAAAGAAGAATACAATCGATGGAGATGAGATACTACCGTAACATGTAACGTAACATCTACCGTAACATCTAACGTAACATCTAACGCATCCCATACACGAACCATGACAGCAATAGAGGAGTACGCAAAACAGTCAGCCAAAACATTGGGCGACGATCTCCCATCTGCAGTAAAAAGAAAGGCGTGAGAAAGAAGACAAATAGAGAAAGAACTGAACAGATAGCATCAGAGAATGGACAATAATTGACTTCCGCAAGTGGTAGCAAGGGACCGACAAATAAGGCGACAGTTTGTCAGAGCACCGACTATTCACGACGACAGGTGAAAAATAGCATCACAGCGTTTGGGGTGTTTTGATCACCAGATCGTCACAGCTACTCGGGTAGCTCTGGTGTCTGGGTATATCAGTCGCTGTTACGTTATTTGCTTAGTTCTTTATCGTGTCGGGGGGGGGAGATATGTATTTAATAACTCCAGGGTTGTGTTTTGTATAGAGAAGATTGTTGTGATACTATACGAGTCACGTGAAAACATGCTATGTTACGTAACATCACCGTTATCATGTAGTTTCAGATAAAATACAAAGAACTAAATTACATCGTCATCGGCAATGCATACGTCACACCTCCATTAGCATCCCCGCCGCCGCCGCCGCCGCCGCCGCCGCCGCCGCCGCCGCCGCCGCCGCCGCCGCCGCCGCCGCCGCCGCCGCCGCCGCCACCAACAGTAGCAGTGTCAAGACTATGATCAGAACAACACCATCAAACAAAAGTTCACTTGTATGATGGCCCCGTGCAAACGACAGTTAAAGGCCACAAGGCACGTAATTTGTGGCAGTTGTAGTAACTGGGTAGATTTCGTCAAGTCTGGGTGCGAAAAGTCCTGGGCTGAGGTCCAGGCAGATAGTTTTAATTTTGAGTGTAGGGGATGCGCAAGGATGAAGGAAATAGAGGTGGAGTTGAAAGAGCTGAGACTGCTCGTTGTGGCAATGGTGGGAAGGGATCAGGGGAGTTGTGCCAGTAGTTCCGGTGAGGGAACAGTAGACGATAAAGTGGGGAAAGACACAAGAGATGCTAGGGAGAGCTCACCTCAGCCTGGGAGGAAGCTGAGAGGAGGGAAGGTGACAGGTCATAGGGAGACAGGACGCAAGGAGACGGGAAGGAAAGGAACGGGAGGGAAGACAACCGGGGTGAAGGAGAGGGGAGTAGGGGAGACAGGAGGGAAGGAGAAGGGAGTGGGGGAGACGGGAGGGAAGACAACCGGGGTGAAGGAGAGGGGAGTAGCGGAGACAGGAGGGAAGGAGAAGGGAGTGGGGGAGACGGGAGGGAAAACAACCGGAGTGAAGGAGAGGGAGTAGGGGAGACAGGAGGGAAGGAGAAGGGAGTGGGGGAGACGGAAGGGAAGGGGTCAGGACAGAATGTGATGGAGGGGATCGAAAGGAAGAGTTATTCTGCAGCAGTGATAGAGGGGTGAGGAAGAGAGCGAGGGTGTTTGTGGGGGATTCGATAGTTAGGAAGACCGACAGAGTCTTAAACAAGGGAGATGATGTGGTGGTCTGCTTGCCTGGAGCCAAAATAGAGGCGATAACTGAGAGGGTAAAAAACATCGTAGGCTCGGGTAAGGGTGGATCTGTTTTAGTACATGTAGGGACAAATAACGTAGAGAGGAGGGTACAACTGCCATAGTTAGGAAATATAGGCAGTTGGTCAGAACACTAAAACAGACGCGGGTTGAGCAGGTAATACTGTCAGGGATTTTACCTGTGATGGGCAGGAGGGGTCATAAATATCGAAATTGTCGGGGATGGCAATTAACATGTTAGTCCAGAGGCTGTGTAGGGAAGAGGAAGTTGGATTTGTGGATTTATGGGAAAGTTTTGTTGGGAGGGGTGATATGTACATGAAGGATGGGCTTCATTTAAGTGGAAAGGGGCGGCAGTATTCGCGGACAAACTTTCAGCAGCAGTAGATAGCGACTTGGGTACAATGACAAATATTTTTGAAAGTAAACATTCTTTAAACTAGAAGTGCAGGGGGGTTACCTAGAGGTGTCTCAAGCAGAACAAGAGACCACTAGCACAGATAAACCAATATCAAATCATCCGAAAAACATCTCTGAAAAAGGTTATAGATGCGTATGTTTAAATGCAAGGAGCATAGTAAATAAGAAAAACGAATTAAACATTATGGTAGAAGATATTGACCCTCACATAATTGGTATAACTGAATCATGGGCCAACATAGATATAACAGATGCTGAATTAGGACTGACAGGATACGTAATGTTTAGGAAAGATCGAATAGGAAGAAGGGGCGGGGGAGTTATTTTATATGTTAAAGAATCTATTCAGGCTTATGAAATAAAACTAGAAAGGGAAGCAGATTGCGATGAAGCTGTTTGGTGCAAAATTGTTTCAGGAAATTCAAAATTAACTATTGGATTAGTTTACCGAAGTCCAAACATAAACGAAGAGGACAACACAAAAATAAAAAACGCTATAAAGGAAGTTAGTAAAGGGGAATGTATCATAATGGGAGATTTTAACCATGGACACATACAATGGAATTCTCTAGAGAGCACAGGGATTGAGGATCAACAATTTCTATGTTTAATCCAGGATAGCTTTCTTACTCAGCACGTACTAGAACCAACCAGGGAGAAAATGTATTAGATATAGTTTTGTCATCACAAAAGAATTAGTGGACAATGTAAAAATATTTGAACCATTGGGTAATAGTGACCATAATCAAATACATTTTGACATCAATGTAAAATCAGAAAGTAAAAATAAGAAAACGTACAAGAGAAACTTCTACAAAGGTAACTACAAAGATATGAGAAAATACTTAGCACAGCTAGATTGGAATAACATGCTGATGAATAAGACTGCAATTGAATGTTGGAATATTCTAAAATATGAAATTGAGAGTATCATTGATAAATTTGTTCCCTTCCGAAAACAAGGAAAACGGTGTAGAAAGAAACACGTGTCAAAAGAGGCAATTAGAAAAATAATGCTAAAACAAACTATGTGGAGGGTTTATAGGCGTACCAGAAAGGAAGAAGACTATGCAAAATACAAAGAGGCACTTAATGCAGCTACAACTGAAATCAGACAGTCTAAAAGAAGCTATGAGCAAAAACTGGCATGTAACATAAAAACTGACAGCAAGAGTTTTTATGCATATGTCAGAGTAAACAAAACGTACAAGACAAGGTTGGACCTCTAGAAGACAGTGCTGGAAATATAATATCACAGGGGTTTTTAATGGCGGAAGACCTAAATGGTTACTTCAGTTCAGTGTTTACAAAAGAAGATATTAGTTCATTACCAGTTGCTGATGCTAAATTTCAGGGGACTAAATCTGACTATTTAGGACCGTTAGTTGTAACTCCAGAATTGGTAGCTAGGAAAATAAAGGCAATGAAGGATAACAAATCACCGGGAGTGGATGGGATTCCTCCAAAATTACTAATGGAAACAGTAGATCAAATCAGTATACCACTTGCAAGAGTATTCAACTTGTCATTAAAAGAGGGAGTTGTTCCGTTTGAATGGAAAGAAGCAAACATCATACCATTATTTAAAAAGGGTTCGAGAAATAAGTCAGAGAATTACAGACCAGTGAGTTTAACGTCAGTGATTTGTAAATTATTAGAAAGGTTAATTAAAGACCATATGGTGGACTTCCTCGTTAAGCATAAATTATTAAATTCATCTCAACATGGATTCCTTAAAGCGAGGTCATGCTTAACAAATGTGTTATGTTTTTGGAAGAAATCACTAAGTGGATAGACGAGGGATCGCCAGTAGATATTATCTACTTAGATTTTCAGAAAGCTTTTGACAAAGTGCCACATCAAAGATTGCTACTTAAATTAAAAGCCCATGGTATCGGGGATAGCATAACTGACTGGATAGAACAATGGCTGACTGACAGAAGACAACGAGTTGTAGTAGATGGCGAAGTTTCAAATTGGAAATCGGTTTTGAGTGGGGTACCTCAAGGATCAGTATTAGGACCTATATTATTCTTAATTTATATCAATGACTTGGACGCCAGTATAACAAGTAACGTACTGAAATTTGCGGACGACACAAAACTGTTTAGAAAGGTTAATACTGATGGTGATAAACAACATTTACAAAACGATCTAGACAGATTAGTGAAATGGTCTGAGAAATGGCAGATGCTGTTCAATTTTGGGAAATGTAAATGCCTACATACAGGACATGGGAACTTGAATGTAAACTATAAAATGGGAGCTACTGTTCTTGGTACTACTGTAAAAGAAAAGGACTTAGGAGTTACAATAAGCGCTGATATGAAAGTTTCAGAGCAGTGTGGTATTGCAGCTTCAAAGGGTAATCAAATTCTTGGATTGATTAGAAGAAACATAACATACAAGGGAAAAAAGTTAATTATACCTCTTTATAAAGCAATAGTTAGACCTCATTTAGAATACTGTATACAAGCATGGAGACCATATCGTAAGAAGGATATAGATACGCTTGAACGCATACAAAGGAGAGCAACTAAAATGATTCCAGAACTTAGAGACCTTAGTTATGAAGAACGCCTGAAAGAATGTGGTTTAACAACTCTAGAGACAAGGAGGTTAAGAGGAGATCAGATTGAAGTTTTTAAGATATTGAATGGGTATGAAAATATTGATAGAAATATGTTTTTCTCACTCAAGAAGGATAGCAGAACTAGAGGACATGAGGTAAAATTAGTAAAGGATCAATGTAGATTGGACATCAGGAAGCACTCGTTCTCACAGAGGACAGTAAATGAATGGAACAAACTGTCTACAGATTGTGTAACTGCTAGCAGCGTGAATATGTTTAAAAACAAGGTTGACACATATATCAGAAGGGCGGGTTATAAGTAGGTGAACATTGTTGGACTCTCGATAAGCCAATGGCTTCCTTGTCCACTTACCATCTGGGCCTTTGGCTTGGATGGCAAATCTTGTTAAATCTTGTTAAATCTTATAGCGTTACTGGCCCGAATGTTTTTTATATAAAAAAAAATTTTTTTTTTGCAATACATCGCATTACAAGTCGAAGTATGTGGGTGTGGCCGTTATTTATTTTGCCGTTGGTGATTTACTTTCATGCTTTCAGTCAGTATTCCGTATGGCAGACAATTTTGCTGCAGGAATCGTTTGAGAAACAGATGCCCTCTGTCGAAGCCGCAGCAGACCGTGTTTTGAAAACGACGGTTAATGCGTTACAGCTGGTTATACTCGAAAATACAACAGGCGAACCAGACCTGACACTGTATATAACCATGACTGTTACATGGGTTTATTTCTTTCGTATATACATTTTTTGACTGAAGTACAACCTTACGATAAACTTAGCTATCTGCGCCCTAGCGGGTCCTGGAATGTACGTTAGGCGCTGTGACACCTAGCGGACAGTCCGTGAACCAGTCGGTTTATATTAAATCGGTACGTCGAAGGCGTATCACGATAGCCGAAGAAAATGCAGCGATATACCGATGTTATACTGGTAACACGGCGCAACCCTGGTAAAATAAAGGCGTACGCAATTCACAAAAAGTCCGCACGTCGTCGCTAGTAGTGACGTAATGCGGACTTTTTTGTGAGGCTCGTACATATCAAAATAAGATGGCAACTATACGAAGCGACAACACGAAAACAGATTAGATAAAGATTGTATTTAATTATAGCGCCGGTGTCAATGGCAAGGACAAGCGATTGAAACGATGACCTGTGGCTGTGACTAATGGGAAAAAAACGATCTAAAACTATGTTGGCCCACCGGGCCAGTAAAATATTGAAACGTGTGGCCCGACAGCCCCCCAAAAGGCGCCTGGCCAGTGGGACAGTGTTAATGTCGAGGGCTGTATAGAAATATCATACAGTGCAGTGAAGATAAAGTTCTTCGGCACAAGTCCGACACACCCGCGTATATAGTATATACCAAGAATTAATGAGCAAACGGAATGAAATTATCGCATACGGAACGGTTTCTTCTTTTGGAAATGTCTTCTCAGTAAACATATCTGTACATGTCAATAATGAGTCCGGAATGTTACTTTCTTTGTGTATTAACATAGTCCGAACTGTCTGCCACACTGTGTTGTCCCCTCGTGTGTGCTTCAACGTTTGCCGTCGCACGGTGTGCAACGAAGGGTTTGGTCGTTGGTCTTTAGTAGGCAACTGTTACGTATAACTCAAATTCACACAATGATCGGTTGCTACGCCAGGACAGACTGTATAATAACACCAGGTGTGACACGGGTGACTTTGAGATATATCTCGATGTGAATAGACGAAGAAATTCACACTCTGCGTGCACTCGACAAAACTCGCCAATGTTGTGCCGCTCTACTTTGAAAAGCTTTTCAACGGACCTTTGGAGGATTTCGCTATCTCCATCCACAATCATCTGCAGCCATCTGATTTGAATTCAGACTTTTTGATGCGCAATTCGGTGGACAACGATAACTGTGTGTGAGGCGTTAGCAGGATTTAAACGGCTGATCGAGGCTGACTGGAGCTTGACCTGTTCCTTGATCTATGTTCACGCTTACGAATCTAAACACAAGACAGTCACTTGCTCACGTATTATCCAACCCCAATCTTACCGACAATGACGCACATGCCGTGCAAGTTGCGAAAAGGAGCAGCCATATTGAACAAGCAAGTTTTTTTTATGGTATTGAATACTAGTGATAAGGGCGGAATTCGGCGCATGTAATCTCTGTCCGGTTGGCAAGCGTACCCAAGACTGGCGGTTTTGTCGAATCGTGTTTGTAAAGCGGTACGATCTGTCAAAATCGATCACTTAACGATCATCTGATTTTCATGGAAAATGATTACTATGAAGAATATGTAACGGAATGTGCAGTCACCGTTTTCGATATAATGGAACATGCAATTTTTCGTGCATAAATGTCATATATAAAGCTAAAGGTTCTGTCGACTGTTCGATATGGCTCTCTGTGCACGACTGTGGTCCAGTGATGTCATGCGTGAGATGGTTGTCGACCTGTGATCGAATTTCTGCCTGTCTTACTCTGTTTGACGTACCATGGGTAGGGGGTTTCTCTTGTACCATGGGTAGGGGGTTTATCTTGTACCATGGGTACATGTTTCTCTTGTACCATGGGTAGAGGTTTCTCTTGTATCATGGGTAGGGGTTTCTCTTGTACCACGAGTAGGGATTTCTTTGGTACCATGGGTAGGGGTTTCTTTGGTACCATAGGTAGGGGTTTCTCTTGTATCATGGGCGGGGTTTCTCTTGTACTATGTGTGGGGGTTTCTTTTGTACCATGGGTACGGGTTTCTTTGGTACCATGGGTAGGGGTTTGCTGTTTTACTTCGACGAAAGATGAGTTTGTTGTATTATTACGTTAATATACGTCGAAAGATGCACATAGATAGAGCGTCCGTGTCATTGTTGTTCTATACAAGGCGTCTACAGAACAAATTGGTCGGCACAATCAGCCCTTATACATTTGCTTTTACGCATAGGCCTATACATACGTAAACATTCGAGAGCATTTAAGTCAGCCAAAAATCACACAGTGAATCTGGAGGATATAGATAAAGCCTCCGACGAATCCAAACATCCTGAATATGAGAATCTCATATGTCTTTGACCTATGCATGTCCTAGGACATAATAATTATACGTCCTAGGACATAATAATTATATGCATGTACGCCCTGTTTGATGTGTCTTATATTTACGAAAAATTTAAATCACAGTAGGCAGTAAACTCTATCATACAAAATTAAACTAACCCTCTTGGTGGTTGATTGCTGATGAGATTGTGCAGCACAGAATAAGCACTGCCTCCTCTTGTTTGACCAAACTTCTTACATTGCAGAAGGAATGATCGCGTAGAACATGACGGGAAGACAGATAACACGCCTGCCGCTGGTGGCGCTGCTGCTGTTGATCGCGTCATTCGTGCAGACGACGTCGGCAATATGTCGAGCAGGCGAGTCATATTGGTCACTTATCAGTGTAGTTACGGACGACGGGTGACATCTCGGGATGTCAACACCTGTTATAATTGTATTACTTTTATTCTTATAAGTATACCATTGTTATGTGTGTGCGTGCGTGCGTGCGTGCGTACGTACGTGCGAGTGTGCATGCACGTGTGTTTACGAGCGCTTCGTGCGTAACGTGCATGCGCGCACATATGCATGGGCGCGCGCGCACGTGTGTCCGTTGGCGCGCGCCTATCAGCCAGTGTGTGGCATGGGAGTGTCAGTAAGTGTATGCCTGTGTGGTTGGGTGAGCATCAGCATGTGCGTTTGTGTGAAAGTTATGTCTACGTGGGTTCAATGCGGGTAGTGTTCAAGTTTGGTTATAATTTCGTTACGGTGATTACGCAAAGGCAACGTAGGCGTTTTTTTTAACTACGAGCATTGATTACTTAACCCCAAGTCATCCGGTTTCGTGCGTGTTTCTGATCGCCACTTTATCTAGTATAGACATAGACTCGTGACGACAAGCTTGTGAACATATTCAAGCGAAAGGCTGCGTTGAAAAACATATTTCTTTGTTATAGTAAGCAAGTCGGTCCGCATTTTAGTTCGCCTGATGCATTCTCTTAGACCATACAGAAGGCCAAGTGGATGTTGCTCCTTCGCACGAATCATTGCAATGGTGAAGATAAGTCAACCATACCGGTGTTTGGGTGCTTGGCCCAAACTGCTTTATCCAGACTGGATACAAACTGGATACAGACTGGATACAGACTGGATACAGGCTGGATATAGACTGGATACAGGCTGGATACAGACTGGATACAGATTGGATACAGCTCGGGTGGAGCAAATTGTTTTATTAGGGCGTCTCTTACTCTCACATCGTGTAGGGTTCTTAACGTGTTTACAGATACGCAGGTCACAAGGTCACACAAACTTTCCAGCTAGCAGTCCAGAATGTTCATTATAATATCTAAACAAAAACTCAATCCGAAATATCGCATATCGATCGCGCTTGAACGTATCCAACCGCAACCGACGTCTATGCATTACTACTGGTACGTACATGCATGTACGTCCATGCATGTACGTACATGCATGTCCTGCGTAGCGGGTGGCGTACATAGAACCACTCCGTCTAACTGACGACGACTGTTGTCTCCACAGACTGCCGAGACCGGCCGATCGACTTGGCGTTCGTCATCGACTCGTCGGGCAGCATCCAGGACCGTGACATTAACTTCAACTCCATCCTCGACATCGTCAAGCTTGTTGTGCAGGGTCTCCGCGTCGGCTCGAACGGCACACGCGTCGGTCTCGTCTACTACAGTAACTTGGCGACCGTCTACTTTAAGCTGAAAGACTACGACACGGCGGCCGAAATAGTCAACGCCGTCGTCAAAGTGCCGTACGTCGGCGGCACGACCAACGTGGCGGTGAGTCGACGGTACTTGTAGTCCAAGCGATAATAAATAATAATTATGAATTGCTCCTACCAGTTGTGTGATAATAATCTAGCTTCACTCACCAATTTCGTTCATGATTTCCCAAGCACTGGCAGTTTTTCAAAATATATCTTGCCACTGCCATATCTTGCCATATCCCAAACAATACATATGTGACATTTATTTGATATTGGGACACATCATAAGTTTTGTCTGAAATGTTCACAAGTTTCTTTTATGTATAAGCGTATCTGACAAACTTTAGACATGAGTGAATTACCTACCACTGAATAATCGAAGACGAAGAAGTCCAACCCACGGCGCATTTTCCGTCTGCTTACGCGGATTAATCGACTGCGGCTGCGCGTGACGTCTTTCCAAAAATGGAGAAACGCTACTTTGACTCTCTTCTTTTTCGTGTTTAATACTTATTTACAAAACGGGTTAAGTATTAAACACCTACATACTGTAAAGTATTAAACGCCTACATACTGTAAAGAGTAAAGGTAGATAATAGTGGCATAAAAATCAATGCGTTGTGTTGTTAGTGTTGTCTATGTTTTGATGATTTGTTGACCCGTGCGTTCGGACAGGTTACGACTCTACGTCCCGGACTCACGAGGCTGAAAGCGGAAGGCTAGCCTCTAGAGTCTTGCCTACCGTTATGGTTGCATTGTTCGTTGTCTACCGTCTAACGTAGGCAAGAGGCGTTCCAGTATACCTATGTCTTACGCAAATCATGCCCACGTATTTGTGTTTGTTGCGTGCAAATCGTGCCGGGTTGTCAACATAAATAAATGTTAAGATAAGAGTCTTGGACAGGTTTTCGAAAGGCAATGAACACTTTTGTAATGTGTTTTTTAAACATTAGTTAGGTATTGTCCTTGTATTCAGTGAACAAATGCTGTCAAACCATTGATTCCCTTGAACACTACCCTCTCTTTAAACTTTTTGTAGGAATTTGTTTCTACTTTATTACCTTATGATTCTGGGGGAGTGAAGAGGACTGAGTGAGTAAGTACTTTATTACCTTATGATTCTGGGGGAGTGAAGAGGACTGAGTGAGTAAGTACTTTATTACCTTATGATTCTGGGGGGGTGAAGAGGACTGAGTGAGTAAGTACTTTATTACCTTATGATTCTGGGGGAGTGAAGAGGACTGAGTGAGTAAGTACTTTATTACCTTATGATTCTGGGGGAGTGAAGAGGACTGAGTGAGTAAGTACTTTATTACCTTATGATTCTGGGGGAGTGAAGAGGACTGAGTGAGTAAGTACTTTATTCTGATATATGCAGGCTGGTCTTCGGAGGGTCCGAGATACGATCTTCCAGCATGCCAATGGTGACCGTCCCGAAGCCCCAAACTACGTAGTGCTGATCTCAGATGGTGAGACGCTCAATAAAGCTGAACTTACCAAGGAGGCTGCATTGCTGAAGAAGCGGAGCAGTGCGACCATCATAGTCATATCAACGGGCGAAAGTGGGAGTGTCAACCTGCAGGGTATTGCCTCGCGTGCCGATGACATCATCAATGCCCAGTGGAATGATGGGACAGGACAGGAAGCGCTGCAGACCCGACAAGTAGGGATGGATTGGTAGTGGATTGTTTTTCGGAGAAATTGTTTATAATTGCTATTATTATGTTAATCCATAGCTGGTGATAATCTGTAATATTTTTGTTTGCACTCGCTATAAAATAGCTTGGCCATGAATGTTGTAATTGTAGCAGATGCAGAAATGCAACAGCATTACTGGTAAAATCCCTGACAGAACTATCTGCTCCACCCGTGTCTGCTTAAGAGTTCTGACTAAGTGCCTGTATTTCTTAACTGTGGCAGTTGTACCCTCCCTCTCTGCATTATTAGTGTACTAGAATAGATTCTTCCTTCCCAGAACCCATGATTTTCTCTACCCCTTCTGGGATAGCCTCTATTTTACCCCATGGAAAGCAAGCTACCATGTCGTCCCCCTTGTTTAATGCTCTGTCAGTTTTGAAGGAATAACTTGTCGGGAAGTAATAAACATAATATGACATAATATGGCAAAATATGTTTTGACCCATTTAGTCATGCTAATTTTATAAACAACATTGTGGTGTTTAGAGTTATTGCAGTTTTCCCATTTTATAGATTTGTCTCTGTTATTCTCCAATGAAAAATGCAATTTCAACATGCCACTTGCAGTTGCTGTGTTGTGAAGCCTCGTTTGATGCGAGGCAACTTCCAGCCTACGCTGATGTTGGTGGCGTCCTTGGAGTCTTAAGTAAGTAATATTAAATGTGCTATTTAGGAGGATCTGAAGTGTTGCCGCATATTCATTTGTTCCATTTGAGAGTTTGGAAACAGGTGTGATGGTGTGGAGAGATGTGTGGCGTGGTAGTGTACAGAGAGGTGTGGCGTGGTAGTGTACAGAGAGGTGCTGTCAAGACTTGGACCAGGTGTAACACCTGGCTCTCAACATTAGATATATAATCACATGGTGTATCCCGCTTGGCTTGGATGACACATCCTCGCTAGCCAGGGATGCTAGTAGGACTACTGTACCCATGGCAGATTGACCTCTTGAAACGTGGAATTGTCAGTTTATCCCACGCCTTTGTCCCACTTCCTGTCTTGATCTAAGTGTTTCTAGGAACTAGACGTGCATGCGCACAAACTTTACCCATCTGACCAGCGACGATGAGTCAGCTACCTATTAAAGAGTTAAGTTCCTGACCAGCGACAACGACTCAGCTACCTATTATGAGTTAAGTTCCTGACCAACGACAACAAGTCAGCTACCTATTAAAGAGTTAAGTTCCTGACCAGCGACAACGAGTCAGCTACCTATTAAAGAGTTAATTTCCTGACCATTGACAACAAGTCAGCTACCTATTAAAGAGTTAAGTTCCTGACCAGCGACAACGAGTCAGCTACCTATTATGAGTTAAGTTCCTGACCAGCGACAACAAGTCAGCTACCTATTAAAGAGTTAAGTTCCTGACCAGCGACAACGAGTCAGCTACCTATTAAAGAGTTAAGTTCCTGACCAGCGACAACAAGTCAGCTACCTATTAAAGAGTTAATTTCCTGACCAGCGACGACGAGTCGGCTACCTATTAAAGAGTTAATTTCCTGACCAGCGACGACGAGTCAGCTACCTATTAAAGAGTTAAGTTCCTGACCAGCGACGACGAGTCAGCTACCTATTAAAGAGTTAAGTTCCTGACCAGCGACAACGAGTCGGCTGCCTATTAAAGAGTTAAGTTCCTGACCAGCGACGACGAGTCAGCTACCTATTAAAGAGTTAAGTTCCTGACCAGCGACGACGAGTCAGCTACCTATTAAAGAGTTAAGTTCCTGACCAGCGATGACGAGTCAGCTACCTATTAAAGAGTTAAGTTCCTGACCAGCGACAATGAGTCAGCTACCTATTAAAGAGTTAAGTTCCTGACCAGCGACAACGAGTCAGCTACCTATTAAAGAGTTAAGTTCCTGACCAGCGACAACGAGTCAGCTACCTATTAAAGAGTTAAGTTCCTGTCTGCGAACCCTGTAAATTTTAGCAAACACTATTATTGGTTAACACAGCAGCTGAGAGTTCCACGTTTAAACAGGTCGATCTGTCAGGGGCACTGATGTAATCAGTAGCCTCTGGTGACAATGATGGGATGACGATTTGTCAGGGGCACTGATGTAGTCAGTAGCCTCTGGTGACAAGGATGGGATGACGATATGTCAGGGGCACTGATGTAGTCAGTAGCCTCTGGTGACAAGGATGGGATGACGATCTGTCAGGGGCACTGATGTAGTCAGTAGCCTCTGGTGACAAGGATGGGATGACGACATTATTGTCAGTCCTGTCTCGTTAATTGGGGTTATAAAAGAACCACTAAGGAGGGCAGGACCACCGTCACTGAGGAGGGCAGGACCACCTTCACTGAGGAGGGCATGACCACCGTCACTGAGGAGGGCAGGACCACCTTCACTGAGGAGGGCATGACCACCGTCACTGAGGAGGGCAGGACCACCTTCACTGAGGAGGGCATGACCACCGTCACTGAGGAGGGCAGGACCACCTTCACTGAGGAGGGCAGGACCACCGTCACTGAGGAGGGCAGGACCACCTTCACTGAGGAGGGCATGACCACCGTCACTGAGGAGGGCAGGACCACCTTCACTGAGGAGGGCATGACCACCGTCACTGAGGAGGGCAGGACCACCGTCACTGTCAGCATAGAGACTAGTTTGATGAGATGTTGACAAAGTTTCATGGATGTAGTTGCACATAGCAACATTTCTGCAACGAAAATAAGATTTATTAGTAATTAGTTGGTTTCACTTCTGCTTTCTATAATTGTGTTCACACGTAGAGCTTTAAATGTACATTAAACCCCAATCCATTGTTGCCCATAACCAATCTTCTAAACCTGTTACACTCACATCTCTGTGATCTACACACTGCAGGCTGTGATCCACGTGACATCGTGTTCGTCATTGACAGCTCGGGAAGCGTACGTGACACGAACCCCCCAGATGGTAGCACTGATAACTGGCAACTGATGCTGCAGTTTGTCAATGACGTCGTCTACCGCTTGCCGATCAGTGCCAATGGCACCCGTGTTGGTTTCGTTCGCTTCTCAACCTCGGCGTCCAACCTCTTTTACCTCAACTCGTATACAGACAAGAGGCAATTGCAAGATGCCATCACTGCCGTGCCGTACAGCGAAGGAATAACCAACACCGTTGCAGCTTTGCAAGCGCTCTACCAGAACCAGTTTCTTGCAAGTCATGGCAACCGTGTCCCTGTGCAGGATATCGCTATCGTCATCACTGATGGTGACCCGAGTGATACTGCAGACCAACTGCGGGTAACTGGTGAGACTGTCAGCCAAAACAACATCATCACGTATGCCATTGGCATCACCAACCGGGTGTCAGAGATGACTCTGCAGCGTATTGTCGCTGTCAATGACCCAAGCCGCTACTGGCGCACTAATAACTTTGTTACACTCGGCTCCCTACTCGATAACCTGATCGGTACTGGATGCCAGCCTGCCAAGGAGGCGCAGCCAGGTACGTTGTCCTGTTTCCCTACTTGCACTGGAAATTGATCACTAATTTCACAGGCAATTTATAAAAATGTCTTCATATATCGATGTGTTAAAACTGCCTGTAGTTATACTGTCACAGATTAAAACTTGAGGGTACTTGGGGGAGGTACTTATTTTTGTCATTCTGTTGTCCTAAAACATGCTTGTGTGGCAGCAGTGCACATACCAAAGCATCCACGAAGGAATACTAATGCTTCTTTTTAATCTATGTCATGTAAGTGCAATTCTTAGTAGTAACCTGGTGGTTAATAAATATCAGAAAGAAATTCTGACCATTTTCAGTCAATCTAGTGTTGTTGCATTATGTTCTACAGGACTGACTGGAGCCACTGGAGTTAGTGGACCCCCAGGTACGACGGGTGGAACAGGTGCCACGGGTCCTGTGGGAGCAACCGGTCGCCAGGGTTGGCCGGGAGACCATGGAGCAACCGGTCATACTGGGCAGACGGGTAGGACAGGTGAGATGATCCGAGATTAAGAATTTCCACGCATTTTGTAATAAACAAATCTAGCAGAGGTAGCAAACTTTATTTGTTTGACCTGCTTGATGACTTCACGTGTCATGCCCATTATTGTTGGATTCACTAAATTTGTGCCATTCTTCTACCATTTAGCAAAGGGTTTACACGTCACAAGAGTTCATTTTACCTACAGACATACAGCTACCAAATACAACTGGGTCTCAGTAAAATAGGGTTGCAATTATGCCTAGGATTTTATTTCATTTAAAATGTTATAGAGTTACAAATGCATGTTTATTATGAATATACTATGCTTTATTTCATTGTGTGTTTGTTTACTGAAAGACACGTCCTAGCAGCAAGTGATGGTACATGTGTGTCTGTGTTGTATGGCAGGTGAAATGGGAGCAACAGGCAGTCGTGGCCAGCAGGGATCTCGGGGCCAATCTGGGATGACCGGAGGCACTGGACACTCAGGCCCCCCTGGCACCACAGGGGGCACTGGGGCCACTGGAAAGAACGGCTTCACTGGGGCGACAGGTCAGTGTAACCCTTCTTTACATGTTCTTAATGTTCAGCCAAAATGATGATGTCCAAAATGGTCATGCTGATGTCCAAAATGGTATTGGTAATGGTTAAAATTATCATTGTGATAACTGAAATGGTCATGGGGTCAGTTGAAATGACAAAGGGACTAAAATTGCAGTAATTTCCTGCTTAGCAGACAGACAGAGAACTGGACGTTGGTGCAAGTTTGAATGTCCGATCCAACTTTTGCAAGTACCATTGTTTCGAGAATATTTGTGCATTGTTACAAAAGTTATTTTGAATGAGAGATTAGCTCTTTCAGTGAGTTATTACTAGGGGTGTGACAAAACATTGATCTATCAATACATCACAATAGTCAATGTTACAATATAATGCTGTCTATAATACTATCAATAGTAAATTTAACTATTGATAGCTATCGTCGACAGTACGTGAGCTGAACTATCAATAGTATTGATAGTTGGCAAAATAAATCAGCAGAGCTAAAAACAAGTATTTTTCAACTTTATTTAGTAGTTTTATTTATATATCCACCTACCATTCACAATCGTCGATGAGAGCAGTGTGAATCACGGATTCACCATTTTTAATAGCCTGCCTCCGAGGCTATGCAATGGCGCCACCAATAAATTATGGCTTGGGATTGCTTTCTTGGCCATTCTCCTGATACCATCGCATTATTTGTGAAACTATTGCAGTAGTAAAACAACCCCTATAGTGACTAGTTGATGCACATCATTCCAGGTCAGAGTGGCCCAAAGGGACCAGCCGGGAAAACTGGGGCTACTGGCAATACGGGACGTGATGGCAGAGATGGTGCCACGGGAGAGAACGGACAAACAGGCGCCACAGGTAAGTCCAGCAACTCTTGACAGGTGGTCAGGCTGGGTCAACGGTACAATGGAGGTTTTCCAGAATGACATTATAAAATGGATGACAAACCACAGAATATGCAGTAAAGACGTGTCAAATCACTGGTCTAACACCAATTATAGATGAATTCTTTAAACGTAAACTGAAGTGGTTTGGACACATGAAAAGAAGAAGTCTTTCATTCAAAGCCATCTGCGAAGGCATGATGGAAGATAAAAGAAGAAGTCTTTCATTCAAAGCCATCTGCGAAGGCGTGATGGAAGATAAAAGAAGAAGTCTTTCAGTCAAAGCCATCTACGAAGGCGTGATGGAAGATAAAAGAAGTCTTTCAGTCAAAGCCATCTACGAAGGCATGATGGAAGATAAAAGAAGAAGTCTTTCATTCAAAGCCATCTGCGAAGGCGTGATGGAAAATAAAAGAAGAAGTCTTTCAGTCAAAGCCATCTACGAAGGCATGATGGAAGATAAAAGAAGAAGTCTTTCATTCAAAGCTATCTGCGAAGGCGTGATGGAAGATAAAAGAAGAAGTCTTTCAGTCAAAGCCATCTGCGAAGGCGTGATGGAAGATAAAAGAAGAAGCCTTTCAGTCAAAGCCATCTACGAAGGCATGATGGAAGATAAAAGAAGAAGCCTTTCATTCAAAGCCATCTGCAAAGGCGTGATGGAAGATAAAAGAAGAAGTCTTTCAGTCAAAGCCATCTGCGAAGGCGTGATGGAAGATAAAAGAAGAAGCCTTTCAGTCAAAGCCATCTACGAAGGTGTGATGGAAGATAAAAGAAGAAGCATTTCAGTCAAAGCCTTCTGCGAAGGCGTGTTGGAAGATAAAAGAAGAAGTCTTTCAGTCAAAGCCCTCTGCGAAGGCATGATGGAAGATAAAAGAAGAAGTCTTTCAGTCAAAGCCCTCTGCGAAGGCGTGATGGAAGATAAAAGAAGAAGCCTTTCAGTCAAAGCCCTCTGCGAAGGCATGATGGAAGATAAAAGAAGAAGCCTTTCAGTCAAAGCCCTCTGCGAAGGCATGATGGAAGATAAAAGAAGAAGCCTTTCAGTCAAAGCCCTCTGCGATGGCATGATGGAAGATAAAAGAAGAAGTCTTTCAGTCAAAGCCCTCTGCGAAGGCATGATGGAAGATAAAAGAAGAAGTCTTTCAGTCAAAGCCCTCTGCGATGGCATGATGGAAGATAAAAGAAGAAGTCTTTCAGTCAAAGCCCTCTGCGAAGGCATGATGGAAGATAAAAGAAGAAGTCTTTCAGTCAAAGCCCTCTGCGAAGGCGTGATGGAAGATAAAAGAAGAAGTCTTTCAGTCAAAGCCCTCTGCGAAGGCGTGATGGAAGATAAAAGAAGAAGCCTTTCAGTCAAAGCCCTCTGCGAAGGCATGATGGAAGATAAAAGAAGAAGTCTTTCAGTGAAAGCCCTCTGCGAAGGCATGATGGAAGATAAAAGAAGAAGAGGAAGACTGCAAAGAAGATGGAGGGATGACATAGAGCAGTGGATGACATAGAGCAGTGGATGAAGCCGGGTGGAATGAATTAAACATGAAATTGAAGGATCGGTGGGAAAACATGGGCAATGAGGGACAAATCCTGAAAAAGAGGAGAGGATTTTTTTAGAGAAGTTTAGAGGATGGCACAATAAAGTGGATATGTGGAACCAGCAGACATACCCAGTTAGTGACATGACCAGTGAGCAGAGAAGGTTAGTCCTGCCACAGTCCAGTGTTGCTATGATTGTATGGTGTGTTACTATGGTTGTATGGTCTGTTACTATGTGGTTAGGTGGATGGGGAAGAGTAAACGGGAGATTGCAGAGGGAGAAAAGGTTTATGGAGGGGAGAAGGGAACAAGGGACGGAGGAAAGGATGGGGTTATGTGGGTGGATGAAAGGTAAATGAGGGTGCACATGCATAGGGAGGAAGGTGAAGAAAGGTGGATGGACTCAAGAAAGTAGGAAAGAAAGGATGGGGGTAGGAGAAAGGTAACTGGAGAGAGGAAAGGATGCAAGCAATTAAGGGGGTACTGGGAAGTGATAAGGAGGGTGGAAGGATGTTTTGATTTATCCGAACCAACAATTTCAGTGGATTTTCATCGGTAATACTCAATGTTGCCCCTGACAGGAGGGACTGGCCGTGATGGGAGGCCAGGAACTGATGGAGCGACGGGAAGCCCTGGGGCTAGAGGCAATGTGGGGTACACAGGACCCGTGGGTTCAACTGGACAGACAGGTAGGTGATCTTGACACATCGTTACCGTGAAGAGGTGATTGGAGAAGTATGAAGTTGTTTATATGATTGTCACTGTGAACATAACATGCCTAGAGAAGTGAAATGACACAATGTCAACTTATTAAGTGAAATGGCACAGTGTTAAGTTATTAAATGAAATGACACAATGTTAAGTTATTAAATGAAATGACACAATTTTAAGTTATTAAATGAAATGACACAATTTTAAGTTATTAAATGAAATGACACAATTTTAAGTTATTAAATGAAATGACACAATTTTAAGTTATTAAATGAAATGACACAATTTTAAGTTATTAAGTGAAATGACACAATTTTAAGTTATTAAATGAAATGACACAATTTTAAGTTATTAAGTGAAATGACACAATTTTAAGTTATTAAATGAAATGACACAATTTTAAGTTATTAAATGAAATGACACAATTTTAAGTTATTAAATGAAATGACACAATTTTAAGTTATTAAATGAAATGACACAATTTTAAGTTATTAAATGAAATGACACAATTTTAAGTTATTAAGTGAAATTACACAATTTTAAGTTATTAAATGAAATGACACAATTTTAAGTTATTAAATGAAATGACACAATTTTAAGTTATTAAATGAAATGACACAATTTTAAGTTATTAAATGAAATGACACAATTTTAAGTTATTAAATGAAATGACACAATTTTAAGTTATTAAGTGAAATGACACAATTTTAAGTTATTAAATGAAATGACACAATTTTAAGTTATTAAATGAAATGACACAATTTTAAGTTATTAAGCAAAATTACCCAGTTTTATATCATAATTTTTATAAGTGTTATATTTGGGGCATACAAAAATAAACAATTGTCATTCAGTTTGTACCTGTTGTATTTTTTGTCATTGTCAAATGAAGCATGTTGCCAGAAAACTTGACACTGAAATCCAGGGATGTTGGGATTGCAACAGTTAGCCATGTTGGGATTGCAGTAGTTTAAGCATGATGGGATTGCAGCAGTTAGGACAGTCTGCAGGATGGATAGTCTGCGATTGCAGCAGTTAGCAATGATGGGATTGCAGCAGTTAGGCATATTGGAATGGCAGTAGCTAGGCATGCTGGGATTGGAGTTAGGAATGTTGGGATTGCAGCAGTTAGGCATGTTGGGATTGGAGTTAGGAATGTTGAGATTGCAGCAGTTAGCCATATTGGGATTGCAGCAGTTAGGCATATTGGAATTGCAGAAGTTAATGATGCTGGGATTGCAGCAGTTGGGCATGCTGGGATTGCAGCAGTTGGGCATGCTGGGATTGCAGCAGTTGGGCATGCTGGGATTGCAGCAGTTGGGCATGCTGGGATTGTAGCAGTTGGGCATGCTGGGATTGCAGCAGTTGGGCATGCTGGGATTGCAGCAGTTGGGCATGCTGGGATTGCAGCGGTTGGGCATGCTGGGATTGCAGCAGTTAGGCATGCTGGAATTGCAGCAGTTGGGCATGCTGGGATTGCAGCTGTTGGGCATGCTGGGATTGCAGCAGTTAGGCATGCTGGGATTGCAGCTGTTGGGCATGCTGGGATTGCAGCAGTTGGGCATGCTGGGATTGCAGCTGTTGGGCATGCTGGAATTGCAGCAGTTAGGCATGCTGGAATTGCAGCAGTTAGGTATGCTGGAATTGTCGCAGTTGTGCATGCTTGGATTGCAGCAGTTGGGTGGCATATTTAACCAATTAACTATCGTGTTTGCCAAGTCTGCAAGTCGGTCAGTGTTTCTCACTGTCTGTGATATTGGACTTTTACAGGAGCCACGGGACAGCTAGGCCCTGTAGGGCGTGACGGTGCTACGGGCAAGGGTGGCCCAACAGGGGCAACGGGGCGGGATGGCATGACCGGAGGTACAGGGGCCACTGGCAGACAGGGACCGGCTGGAGCGACTGGGCGGAATGGACAGACTGGTAGGTAACACTCTGTGACTAGTGTTTCTGTTGTCACGTAATTCTTCAAAATATATTTTATTTAAATTTTGTGAAACTCAGATACTGACATTTTACTTTAATTTGTTTATTGTATATTTATAGTTCATGCACATGCACACATACACACATGCACGCACGCACACACGCACACATGCACGCACACACACACACACACACACAATTGTAATAATGATAATAATTTTTTTTATTATAGTAATAATCTATTAATAGTGACTTTAATAGCTACAGTAAAATGTTGATTGTAAAATTATGATAAGTCAAGAAGTTAAAAAGCTACTGCCAAGTATGTTGCAAAAATTCATTGTCCAGATTTGACAAGTATTCTGTTTGCATGACTTGCTGTTTGTTTCATCTGAAGATAAATTGTGTTACTTCCAGGTGGTACTGGACGTGTTGGAAGTACTGGAGCCACTGGTAGAGTTGGACCATCAGGATCTACTGGAGCCACGGGTCACTATGGAAACACCGGTCCTCGTGGCAACACAGGACAGACCGGCGCTACAGGTGGACGTGGCAGTACTGGACGCACAGGTAGGTCTGCTGTCAGCTTGCTACAGGTTTAAGTCTCCAATTTCTGGCAGGAGATTCCTGTATTTGATATGCATGTCTCATTCTCTCATGGGGGTGAGGTGAAACATTCTCTCATGGGGGTGAGGTGAAACCTTCCGTGTTTCAAGCATCCTTGTGTGCTTTCTTAAAAATCTTCTATTTTTGTACAGTCTCACATATATTAAAATAAAATCCTGCCATTTTCATTTAAGTTTGCCAGACAAATTATTCATCACAGTTGCTGATGTTGCTCAGTAAAAGTATTCTTATTATATATATATCTTCTTCATTTATATTGTTTGTTTCTAACTAACATTTTTCTTTTCTAACCTGCATTTTTACCTCTCACCTGTAGTTTTTGTATCTCACCTGCGTCTTTAATTTTGCACCAGTAGTTTTCATATTTCACCTGTATTTTCCAAGCGTCACCTGTAAGTCTCTCTCACCTGTGTGTTGTGTTTTCAGGCCGTGTCGGTCCCGCGGGAAGAGATGGCCAGATAGGGGCAACAGGTATTGCCGGGAGCCAGGGACAGCGTGGATACAAAGGGTCACCTGGTGACAGTGGGGCGACAGGCGCAGTGGGTCAGAAGGGTGCACTGGGTGACACGGGGGCGACCGGTAAGTTATCAATACACATCACGAAAATAAAACAAACTTGACTGATTTGGTGTAATTTAGCAAACGAAATGGACAGAATAGTTACAGTTACACCCTTTACATAATTTTTATTGTGTGATTTACATTAACAACCACAATTGAACATAATTCCGGTTTTGATTAAAACTGACTTCAATTTTCAGTTTGTTTATTTTAATAAAACTTTTGAGTGCTAACCTTTCAGGCAGACAAGGGTTCCGGGGAGCAACTGGCCAAGAGGGACCTAAGGGAGACCAAGGGTCGCAGGGAAGAGAGGGAAACACTGGAAGGACAGGAGCGCGCGGGCCCACAGGAGATACAGGAGCAACTGGAAGGACTGGTCCCCGAGGTCAGATGGGTAAGTAATCTTCACACAGTTCTTAGACTGCTTAGTAAAAGAATAACCCATTTCCATAAATATTATTTATTAATTTTCCATTTCTGGCACCTCTATTGTAATAATAGAGGTGCCACAATGCTACATTTCTTGATGCCTGTTTTGTACTTTAAATTTGGAGAGTTAGATTTGTTAAAACACTGTTTTCAGAATAATCATGTATCCATGACAATGCGGACCCAATCATATCCCACAAATATCTAACAAATTATTGTGTCAGGCAGCAAAGAATACATCGCTTACTGATATTTAAAAAAAATCACAAGAGTTTCATCAACATAAAAATGGGTCGATCTAATATTTGAATAATTTTGAACAGGACTGAGCACTATTTCTGACATAATGTATTTTAATATATTTGTTGTACTTTCTTACGACAAAGACCTTAACACAATGCATTTGAGAAAGTCTTCATGGAGGAAAGACAAACAAATATAAGTAATTTATATACTACCTCTTTGTCTCAGGTGAGACTGGTCTCCAGGGTGACAGAGGGTTCACGGGGTACACAGGGGCACAAGGTCGTGAGGGGCGAAAGGGGACCACAGGCTCAACAGGACACACTGGACACACTGGACGTCTTGGACCACAGGGTCGTGAAGGGCAAAGTGGAGCAACAGGTCAGTGACACTTCCACGGGTCAGTCAGTGGCACTTCCACGGTCAGTCAGTGGCACTCCCATGGGTCAGTCAGTGGCACTTCCATGGGTCAGTCAGTGGCACTCCCATGGGTCAGTCAGTGGCACTTCCACGGTCAGTCAGTGGCACTCCCATGGGTCAGTCAGTGGCACTTCCACGGGTCAGTCAGTGGCACTTTCACGGGTCAGTCAGTGGCACTCCCACGAGTCAGTCAGTGGCACTCCCATGGGTCAGTCAGTGGCACTTCCACGGGTCAGTCAGTCATTACCCTGTGGCTGCAATCTACAACACTTAAGTATTTTTGATGTGTGTGCTAATTTCTCTAACCTGTATTTCAGCATTTGTCCTTTCTATTCCTTGTTTTGTATTTTAACATTGTTTTGTTAATGTTCACTACAAGTGCCTTTATGTTTGCTGCACTTGAGAGTTAATACAAAACCTGTACGTGATGTGATATGGTCAGCAATGATAGTTATCAAACATATGATGAATCACAGTCTTTCCCGTGAGAATAAATGACACAAATTGTAGCATTTTCATAGCATGCAGATGTGTAACAGAGTACACGTTTATTCGTGTGTTAGTAATTTTCATAAATTAATAGTTACCATATATTTCATAACATATATTCACAATTTTCTTAGAATACATTTTTGGGACAGAAATCACTCATAGTATAATTTAACAGAATATAATTGTAATTTTGCTGTGGCTTAATTTTCATTCAGATGACATCAGAATATACAAACGTTTTAAAACCATATTTTGAGAGACAAATAACCATGTATACGATTTTTAAATTATTTGAGCCATCCAAAGCTAAAACCCCAGATGGCAAGTGGACAAGTGGACAAGGAAGATCCCCAAATGGCAAGTGGACAAGGAAGATCCCCAAATGGCAAGTGGACAAGGAAGATCCCCAGATGGCAAGTGGACAAGGAAGATCCCCAGATGGCAAGTGGACAAGGAAGATCCCCAGATGGCAAGTGGACAAGGAAGATCCCTAGATGGCAAGTGGACAAGGAAGATCCCCAGATGGCAAGTGGACAAGGAAGATCCCCAGATGGCAAGTGGACAAGGAAGATCCTCATTTATATGTAACCTGACCTTCAAAACAAACAATTGTAGAAGATTTTCCTTCTGAATTCACCGGTTTTTGGTTGTTCTAGGTTTGGTTGGTGCCACTGGACGTTTCGGGGCAACAGGCTTAACGGGTAGACGTGGATCAGTGGGCGCCACTGGCATCAGTGGCAAGAAGGGTGAGACTGGATCAACAGGGCCTCGCGGAGTGAGAGGTCAGTACAGTTTATTGTCACGCCCAGATGGGGCGGGGTAGCTCAGCCCTACCGGCTGAGCTACCCCGATCCACGGCCTGTCAAACAAGAGGACCAGGTTTTGAACCCACCTGCTGCTATTTCAAAACCTGGGCTACTTTGTTCATTCACTTCGCTTTGCCTCCGTTCACTCAGCTTTATAAATGTAGACAGTGATGGGATTACAGTGATGGATTTGTAAGAACAAACAGCTTCTTGCAGCGTGGCTGGATACTTCCTGGACAAGTTGAAATGGTGTTTACGTTAACGGGTCAGCCAGGGGCATGTTGAAGGGGCGCAGTATAAGTTGAACGCTTTGCTTTGCTGGGGCTGACATCAGATTGATTCACTGTTTTCTTTGTGCTAAAGGTTAAACATTGGAAATGTAGTGCTGCAGTATTTTGATTTGTCAGAGTTGCTGGAGTAGCATGCCTAGATGTAAGAAGCTTGATAAATTAACCTAAATGACTTGTTGCAACAGGACTACAATATTTTAATTATAACAGTTTTCTAAACTAAACCAGATTAATTAACTGTGTGCAGTGTTGACAAACTCTAACTTCCCATCTTCCAGGTTACACAGGAAGTACTGGACATATGGGAGCCACAGGACAGCACGGGAATGAAGGACCCACGGGAGCGAAGGGTCCAACTGGCAAAACTGGAGCCACTGGTGCCACTGGTAGGTAGAGCCACAGGTAGACAATGGAATGTACCAGGCAGGGTGACATCATTAAGTAGGACAGTCAACATTGCGATCATTGATTAGGTCATCATACTTCTCACCTTGTGAGACACTGTGTGCCTGTTATTTCGACTCTAATTATGTTGTTTTTCATATTAATATTTTTGTAAATAAATGCTACTCTTCATCTCTGTTTCTTTTGATAAAGATTCCTTAGGCCTAAAAAATAGGTGTGTTTCCAGTAACCCGACCCTACCTAAATTAGAATAACAGATAGAAAGATTAGGGTTGGCCCTACTTTTTTCTTCTAAAATTTTAATCAATGTTCATTTCGTTACATTTAGTAGCAAGTATTTAAATAATCCACAGGAAAAACTTCAGTTAATATACAATGACATAATTGGTCTGCATGCTGATTGGGGGACTTTCTAATATTTCACCCAATCAGTGGTCTTCTTACATGTTAGCGGTTGTCTTGATATGCATGGCAAGAGCTAAGATGGCAGATGCCGCGTCTGTATTAATTTCCATTATAAAATGCCAGTGAGCTGAAAACACACATATTTTAGGCTTTATCAAAACGTAAGTTAGTGAATCATTAATTGTCCTTCTAGATTGCAAAATAACACAAATAGCCAAAAATGCCTGATCTATTTGAGCAATGATCCTTGACCATTATGCTGTCCAAAATGTCTGATGAAAAGTTGAGAACCATGTTTAGTATTGACCTAAATGATGTGACTTTTGTCTCATGCAGGGTCACAAGGACCGACAGGTGTCAAGGGAAGCAAGGGACAGACAGGTTCGACAGGTCCCCAGGGAAGGGATGGGCTGAAGGGAGAACGTGGGGAGCAAGGACTGGAAGGAGTGAAGGGAGACCGTGGCACAGAGGGCGGACAAGGTACGTGATATGGCGCTAGAATCAATACAAGATCATCTTATAATATATGGCACTGTGCATGTCTGTATATAATTGTCATCAGCCAGAAGATGGATCCCCAGATAGTTGTTCATGTCTCTATGTCTCTATTGGTGTCTGTCCTACATAGCCTTTTCAAGTTCAAGAACTGTTATCCAGAAATCAGATGAAAATTGTTTTGGATTTGTGGGATATTGTAAATAATATTGCTTTAGGATCAACCAAACTTGGTTGTGCAGTGGATTCCATGTAAGTGGACTCCACTTAATAGAATCACTTCAGTGGGCTCCACTTAATAGAATCACTGCAGTGGAATCCATTAATAGAGTCACTTCAGTGGATTCTACTTAATAGAATCACTTCAGTGGACTCTACTAAAGTCTATAAAGTCACTTCAGGCCAGAGCAGTTTGATTCTGTTAAGTCGCTAAATCACTTAAGCTGCACATCTTAACCCATTTTATCCTGAAGCTATTGCAGATGAGTTGCAGCCAGTTCCTGACCAGATCCAAGAAATCAGTTTGACAGCTTCAGAAAATGACAGGCCTTCCATTAAAATGGACATAACTTTATTGTTTCTCATTCAATTTTTAAATGTGATATACCATTAGAAAGCAGATAAAACAAACTATCATGTTATATTAATAAATTAGCGATTAAAAAAAATGTACTATATGTGGCCTTTAGCAAAACATTTACTAACAATTTTAATTGTAAATTGCGTTTTGTCTTTTTACTTTTCATCTGACATTTTCTCCATGAAGAAGGCAACTTTTCAATGAGCAAGTTAATTTTATATTATGCGCCATTCTCTGCTGAAAACGTAGGTATATAACATACTCAAGTATCTTAGATAGTAATCTAGTTGTGAACAATGTTGTACTAATACCCCCATGCGAGTCTACATAATTTGCCGCGGCTGTACGGAATTAGAGAATACGTTGTGTCAACCATGCCAAATGTTGTCACTCACTTCTTATAACTACCAGACTAATAAAATAAAGTAATGAAATTTAATAAACATTTCAATATGAATTTTATTTGTGAAATAGTTAGTTGTTGAAAGAAACATTAGGTTTTATGCCGCCGAAAATTGCGCACCGTGGGCGAAAATGGATGCCGTCCTCGATTCACTCCAAATCGGAGCCTCCAAAGTTCACTTTCACACTCAACTATCACAGTCAAATATGTTAATCAGAATGTCTTGACACACTATATTGTCAATGGGTTTGTCTGCTTCCTTAGTATCACCAATATGAAGTAAATCGGCGTAATATCCTTCAAAAATTGGTTACGATCTGCGCGCCTTCGTCCGCCATCTTGGCTTCAAAATAGCATGGGGTGTCCTCTTTCCACGTCGATAAACCAATGAACGGCGCTGATTCAATGTTTCTTCGGTATTCCCCAATGACGAAAAGATACTGACGTCATTAAATATGAATCATCCAATAGGCATCCATGTTACAAATGCCAGGGGTTTCCCCAGCAAGTGCGAACTACGACTAGAATCGTATTCCGGATACAAAGGGTAACTACGACTAGAATCGTATTCCGGATACAATGGGTTAATGCAGCAGGAAAAGGAAATGATTTCTTACTAGCTGTATGTAGTGTTGTAGTTTATTTATGATGTAGTTTCCCTGTACGAGCATGACCTAACACAGATTGTTGTGATGATAATAAAGACAAATATTTCTGGAAAATTATTAACTACCAGATTTGTGCCCAAAGTGAATTTACCAGCAGCTTGAAAAAAACGTGAGGTCAGAATTAAATCTAGGATAAATATATTCCTTAACTTTGCTCCTCAGTTTGTCTTTCTTCAAAAATATGCTACAGAAAGTGTGATTACATATTGTTACCCTGTTGACACGTATGTCTACTGCCAGGACCAAGGGGTTTCCTGGGAGCTACGGGTTTGACGGGTCCAATGGGTGACTCAGGTCGTCCAGGTACAAATGGAAAGGATGGAGAAATGGGTTCGACCGGACCCCGAGGTCGGGAGGGAGAATCTGGAGCTACTGGTCGGACAGGTACGAGGGTAACAATACTCAAGCTACACGACTAATACTGGGTAGTAATAATAATAATTCACACTTACTGTGTATATCCTTCATGTATTTCTGTAATGTTGCATTTGTTTTTTATATTCCCATAATGATAAATGTTGCATTGATGGCTGTTATACAACATGATTACATGATTGTTGCATGAACGATACATAGATATTACATGAATATTACATGAATGGTGTAAGGATGCTGAATTGATGGTACGTATATGGATGTTACATGGACATTGCACATGTGTTACATATGTTGTTACATGGATGTTACCTGTGTATTTCAGGGCCGACTGGCCGTGAGGGTAAATCAGGAGCCACAGGGCCCACTGGTGACACGGGGGCGACAGGCAACACAGGGAGACAAGGGCCGATGGGTGCCACAGGCCGCCAGGGTGACAGTGGGGCCACAGGTTTACAAGGATCAACAGGTGGGTCTCCAGACCATGCATGTAGCAGATGGTCCTTCAAGTAGTGGACACTATTGAGAGTTAACACAGAAGTATCTGGATGCTGTCTAATAATGACTGTGTGAAAGGCTGATGTAATCATATACAGGTATTGTCTTGTGTGTGACACCTACACTTTTAGTTTGAATAACAGTTTTGAGCACATCTGACACAGAGCGTGTAGAATGATTAATGAGTAAATGAGTAAAATATGTTCACCCATTGCTTAATTGGTTTTAAGTGAGCCATGCATGGTAATATAACTTCAAATCTTTGATCTGAAATGTGAGAATTGTTAATTAACATCTTTCTTAATGCTGTATTCTGATCTGGTTTATTAGTCGTCTTTCATGACTTACAAATCTGTCTTTGAAAAATGCTTTAAATATCAACAAACCATACGATGCAATCATCAGCTGCTTGACTGATGCAATATTTCTAGCTGACATTGAGTCACAGTTTCCATGCTATATCCTGCTCTCAAAGCGGTAACTGTGTAGAATGGTACATATAACAGCTGGGGGGGTCCTGGAATTTAGAATATTGTGTATAACAAATATAACACATGTTACTTTATGATTTCTCTGACTCTAGGCGAACGTGGTAATGTTGGTGCCACTGGTCGAAAGGGTGACAGGGGTTCACAAGGTGCTAAGGGTGACGTAGGACAAGACGGAAGAGATGGGCAAAGAGGGCTGCAGGGTGCCACAGGAAAGAGGGGTGCGACGGGATCTACAGGTAGGGAATAGACATAAAGGTTGAGTGGACAAACAGGGTTAGGCACGACCATCAACCAGGCTTGTTAATAATATAATAATAGTATGTTTATTTCAGAAAAAAGTCCATATATGTATATAATAAAAGTACAAGTAAATAATGATAAAATAAATATACACTCATCATGCATTAAAAATAACAGTAAATAATAATAATAATAACAAATGTTTGTAAACACATTTAGATGTGTGTAATCACATTTAAATGGAAATGTGTGTAAGCACATTTAAATGGAAGTGGTTTAATTTATTCAAATGTAAATGCAATTTTCCAGGATTTATATCCAAATGTTTTTGGGTCACATCGAAATGTAAATACAAAATGTATCCGGTAAATACAAATGTATTGGTTATGTATTGTAAACGTATTGTTATTTCAGATGTTTTGTTTTTATGTTAAGTTTGTGTTGTATTTGGAACAATACACGCTTTCAAAACACAATCACAATGATTGTGTTTATTAGACCATATCTGTTAACAGAATGTACCACAATCTGCTTATTACAGAATACAGGGCATAAAACAGAATTGCTTATTACAAAATCAAATGTTGGCGGTTGCATTCAAATGGAAATAGAGTGAAAATGTCAAGGGATATTTGAATGTACATTTAAACACTCAACATTCAAATGCACATTCAGATGCATTAGCATTTGTTAACAAGCATTCAACATAGTATGAAATCAGTAGCAGTGGCTGTTTGGATGACTCATGTTTGGATGACTTATGTTTGGATGACTCATGTTTGGATGACTCATGTTTGGATGACTCATGTTTGGATGACTCATGTTTGGATGACTCATGTTTGGCAATACCTGGCAAGATATGGTACTGATTAACCAATTCGGTGGCTGGGATGAATGTCACCACCAGTAAAAGTACAACTGATATGAAAGATAATGATAATTGATACTACAGAAAGTTATATTAAATACAATCAGGTTCATTGACACATGTTTCCTTGGCCTGAGCCCTGTCCTACTCCTGGTTGGATGATACTCGCTGTCATTCTGTGTCCTGTCATTGACATTGTACTTGTGCCCTCTCCAGGTAACACTGGAGCAACAGGATCAAAGGGACCTGAAGGCCCAGAGGGAGCCAGTGGAGCCACAGGTAACATTCTCTTTACCTCATTTCTCATAGGTACATGCTTGAATGCGCATATTATGTACCGGTATATATACATATATATATATATATATATATATATATATACGTACATATATATATACATACATATATTGACCATAAATTAACTATTGATAAAATCAAAGTACCTTATTAGATGAAACTGCAAGTTGAATAAAATAAGTTAAATGTTTACTGACTTACAGAATAATAACAGAAAAGACAAAATAAAGCATGATTATAAAGTATTAGTTAAGATAATAATGTACCAGCAACAACAGGTTGACATGTTCATTTGGTTGTTTGTTGTGCATACATCTAACCTAACACTGCTGTGTGTACATCTAACCTAACACTGCTGTGCATACATCTAACCTAACACTGCTGTGTGTACATCTAACCTAACACTGCTGTGTGTACATCTAACCTAACACTGCTGTGTGTACATCTAACCTAACACTGCTGTGTATACATCTAACCTAACACTGCTGTGCATACATCTAACCTAACACTGATGTGCATACATCTAACCTAACACTGCTGTGTATACATCTAACCTAACACTGCTGTGTGTACATCTAACCTAACACTGCTGTGCATACATCTAACCTAACACTGCTGTGCATACATCTAACCTAACACTGCTGTGTGTACATCTAACCTAACACTGCTGTGTGTACATCTAACCTAACACTGCTGTGTGTACATCTAACCTAACACTGCTGTGTGTACATCTAACCTAACACTGCTGTGCATACATCTAACCTAACACTGCTGTGCATACATCTAACCTAACACTGCTATGTGTACATCTAACCTAACACTGCTGTGTGTACATCTAACCTAACACTGCTGTGCATACATCTAACCTAACACTGCTGTGCATACATCTAACCTAACACTGCTGTGTGTACATCTAACCTAACACTGCTGTGTGTACATCTAACCTAACACTGCTGTGCTTATATCTAACCTAGCACTGCTGTGCATAATCTAACCTAACACTGCTGTGTATACATCTAACCTAACACTGCTGTGCATACATCTAACCTAACACTGCTGTGCATACATCTAACCTAACACTGCTGTGCATACATCTAACCTAACACTGCTGTGCATACATCTAACCTAACACTGATGTGCATACATCTAACTTAACACTGCTGTGTAGACATCTAACCTAACACTGCTGTGCATACATCTAACCTAACACTGCTGTGCATACATCTAACCTAACACTGCTGTGTATACATCTAACCTAACACTGCTGTGTATACATCTAACCTAACACTGCTGTGCATACATCTAACCTAACACTGCTGTGCATACATCTAACCTAACACTGCTGTGTATACATCTAACCTAACACTGCTGTGCATACATCTAACCTAACACTGATGTGCGTACGTCTAACCTAACACTGCTGTGCATACATCTAACACTGTTGTGTATACATCTAACCTAACACTGATGTGCGTACATCTAACCTAACACTGATGTGCATACATCTAACCTAACACTGTTGTGTGTACATCTAACCTAACACTGCTGTGCATACATCTAACCTAACACTGCTGTGTATACATCTAACCTAACACTGCTGTGCATACATCTAACCTAACACTGCTGTGCATACATCTAACCTAACACTGATGTGCGTACATCTAACCTAACACTGCTGTGCATACATCTAACCTTACACTGCTGTGCGTACATCTAACCTAACACTGCTGTGCGTACGTCTAACCTAACACTGCTGTGCGTACATCTAACCTAACACTGATGTGCATACATCTAACCTAACACTGTTGTGTGTACATCTAACCTAACACTGCTGTGCATACATCTAACCTAACACTGCTGTGTATACATCTAACCTAACACTGCTGTGCATACATCTAACCTAACACTGCTGTATATACATCTAACCTAACACTGCTGTGCATACATCTAACCTAACACTGCTGTGCATACATCTAACCTAACACTGCTGTGTATACATCTAACCTAACACTGCTGTGCATACATCTAACCTAACACTGCTGTGTATACATCTAACCTAACATTGCTGTGTATACATCTAACCTAACACTGCTGTGTATACATATAACCTAACACTGATGTGCATACATCTAACCTAACACTTGTGCATACATCTAACCTAACACTGCTGTGTATACACCTAACCTAACACTGCTGTGCATAATCTAACCTAACACTGCTGTGTATACATATAACCTAATACTGATGTGCATACATCTAACCTAACACTGCTGTGCATAATCTAACCTAACACTGCTGTGTATACATATAACCTAATACTGATGTGCATACATCTAACCTAACACTTGTGCATACATCTAACCTAACACTGCTGTGTATACACCTAACCTAACACTGCTGTGCATACATCTAACCTAACACTGCTGTGTATACATCTAACCTAACACTGCTGTGTATACATCTAACCTAACACTGCTGTGTATACATCTAACCTAACACTGCTGTGCATACATCTAACCTAACAAACACACCTGCACTTATTCCTCACTCTCTCTCTTTCTTTTTCAGGTCTCCAGGGTAGGACGGGAAACTTGGGACCAAGAGGTGCCACAGGAGAAAGAGGAAAAGAAGGATTAACTGGAGCAACTGGTTTCACTGGACCTCAGGGCCCCAAGGGAGACAAAGGGGAAGGATTGACGGGAGCAACAGGGAAGCAAGGGAACGATGGAAGCAGTGGTGAGGGAGCTTTGTTTCAAGAATGAGGAACGTTTGATTGAACGTGTGGGGAAATCATGAATAACAAACGTTTATCGCATTTTACTAATGTCACGTCTAACCACAATCAAACTTTGATAAATAGCTTCTATATGTACACTCTTATTCACACACAGCCTCATAGAACACGTCTACTGGGCAGAATGTTGTGTCCCCGTGGAGCATTGCTTGTCCACTGCATGTATTTTCTATGGGGCGGTTCTGAACTTATAAGTAGTGTGTGTATGTCAGCTAAGCAGTGTTTCTTGCAACTGGTTTCCTCTTGATATTTTGTCTTGACATTATACTACGATGTAACATTTGACATAATGTTGCTGGGTGATAAAGTAGCACGTTACAATCAACACTGACCTCCACTCCAGCATATACTAGTTGTCATCTTTATACTGTTTACTCCATGTATTGTGTGAACCTTGCTGGCAGGAGCGGAAGGACAGACTGGTGCAACGGGAGCACCCGGTCCGCCGGGCAGAGCAGCTGCTGCTATGATGTACATTGGTATGTTCCATTTCTTACTTGTTCTAAGAGTCTGTCAAAAAATATAGACTATTACCTTAGTTTGATTGTGTTACATTGGCAGTTGTTGTGTAGTTGATTACACAGTTCATCCATAGACATGTGACACTGCAATAGCTGCCCACTTCCATTCTGCAGGATTATAACTTGTATTTTACAGATCCACCCTGCTAAGACCTCTTGTAGTTGTGGTTATTTTCCAGTTCCATTGTGCTAATTTTAGTTCTACCAACTTGTTCCAGATCCACTCAACTAGTAAGATTAATTGTGCTTATTGTACTTTAGTTGAACTTGTACAAATTCCTTTGTACATTTTGAAGCATATTTAACATTTCCTGTTTCTGCCTACAGGAGGTGCAGGAAAGCCAGGAGCCCCTGGAATGCCAGGTAAACCCAGATCTCAGATATATTACATTCTATTACCTACAGAATAAAAATATTAAAGCAGTAAATACTGTTAGACGTGCATGACGTTTATCAGCGGGAGTAAAAATAAAGCAAATTTTACATTTGGTGCACCTTTATCATATTAGGAATAATTTAATTGTCATGTTGATAGTTTAACTGAATAAACTTGAATATTTCTGGTGACGCTAACTCTTATCCGAGTTGAACAAGAATTTCGGTGCAGTCATAACTTAACTTGTTTATGTAATGTTGAATTATTGCATGCATATCTATATAAGTTGATGTTAGTTGTCAAAGCCTGTCACCGATTCATGTCTGTTGACAGGTGCCCCAGGAGCACCAGGCAGTAAGTACAGTTGTCTCTTTACGTTCTATCCACACTCCAGCACCTTTTTGTTGACGATTATAATTTAATGCAGAGTATGGAGTAACCTGAAATTAGAACACCTGAACAAGTTACAGGTGTCTGAAATAACCTAGTCAAGATCCATTGAACAGATGCAGCGAAAAGCATATGTAGTATTTGGTATGTCATTGCCATTTATAACTGTTCTAAAAGGTTGTATTCTAGGCCAGTGTGTAGCCAAATCTCTTATTCTGGATATCTTTTCCCATTCAAACTTGTTTGTTTTCCTTTTTTTCTAGCAGTTTATTCCCCACACCATTTCCTTATAGGTTTATTCCCCACTACAATTACTTCCATTTATTTATTCCCCTCCCAGTTCCCCCATTGTTTATTCCCCTCCCCTAAGTCCCCCATTGTTTATTCCCCTCCCCAGCTCCCCCATTGTTTATTCTCCCCAGCCCAAAACTCTTTATTCCCCACCCCAACTACAGATTGTTTATTCCCCTCCTCATACAACTACATATTGTTTATTCCCCTCCTCATACAAATACAGATTGTTTATTCCCCTCTTCAACTACAGATTGTTTATTCCCCACCTCAACTACAGATTGTTTATTCCCCACCTCAACTACAGATTGTTTATTCCCCACCTCAACTACAGATTGTTTATTCCCCTCCTCAACTACAGATTGTTTATTCCCCTCCTCATCTACAGATTGTTTATTCCCCACCTCAACTACAGATTGTTTATTCCCCTCCTCAACTACAGATTGTTTATTCCCCACCTCAACTACAGATTGTTTATTCTCCTCCTCAACTACAGATTGTTTATTCCCCTCCTCATACAACTACAGATTCTTTATTCCCCTCCTCAACTACAGATTCTTTATTCTCCTCCTCAACTACAGATTGTTTATTCCCCTCCTCATACAACTACAGATTCTTTATTCCCCTCCTCATACAACTACAGATTGTTTATTCCCCTCCTCAACTACAGATTGTTTATTCCCCTCCTCAACTACAGATTGTTTATTCCCCACCTCAACTACAGATTGTTTATTCCCCACCTCAACTACAGATTGTTTATTCCCCACCTCAACTACAGATTGTTTATTCCCCTCCTCAACTACAGATTGTTTATTCCCCTCCTCAACTACAGATCGTTTATTCCCCACCTCAACTACAGATCGTTTATTCCCCACCTCAACTACAGATTCTTTATTCCCCACCTCAACTACATATTGTTTATTCCCCTCCTCAACTACAGTTTGTTTATTCCCCTCCTCAACTACAGATCGTTTATTCCCCACCTCAACTACATATTGTTTATTCCCCTCCTCAACTACAGATTGTTTATTCCCCTCCTCAACTTGCATTCTCTGTTTAATCCACCTGTGTCTTCCTGCCTGCAGTGTCTGGCGAGGACGAGTGTCGCAAAGAAAATGGAGGTTGTTCACAACTATGTATTGACACCTATGACAGTTACTACTGTGGATGTCGCAAAGGTTTCAAAGTTTATGGAAAACTCGGCAGTTGCACTGGTAAGTCTTTCATATGTACCACCTGGTACACACATACAGGGGGACTGCACTTAATTAACTGAATAAGAGAATCAGCCACTGAGTATAACCAAATATATCGGCTGAGGTGGGATCATTCCCTATTCCTGCTGTATTAATATGTGCCACTCAAGTTAATCAAATTGCTCTGGCCATAAGTGATTCTATTAAGTAGTCCGCTGTAATTGTTAGCTTCATGTCATGTGCGGTTCAATCATTTGTCATTACATTTTTTACATTAGTAGGAGTGATGTCATAATTAAATTGTCAGAAAACTGACTTCACATTACATAAAATAACATAATTTCAAAGAATATTTTTGTACATTGTAATAAATTCATACAGTTCTGCATTTTTATTTTATATATTTTTTACCTTATCTATATGTGCTTTGTTAATCACATCTTATGGCCAACTGTATGAACATACTGTTGGTATCAGTTTTTGAACTGAAGTAAAGATATTGAATCGAATGAATGAGAATGAACAGGTCAATTGTTTATCCTTATTTACCTTCAGATTCACGAATGCATTCCAGTGCAGAAGGTAAGAATGAATTTTAAAATGTTTTGTTTTGTAATTAAGATATTTGTTTTCTCTATTAGGAATCCATATTCATTAATGCAGCAGATGTATTATCTTCTCTATAAAAACTTACCGGGGTACTTATCAAAATTGAAAAAAATATAGATAATATTATGATTGTCAGATAAAAACAAAATTGACAGATATCAGACAAAAGTGGGCTAGAAACAGATAAAGAATTGTTGTGCACGTGCCATCTGGGTGTTGTTGCTTTCAGTGGTAATATTGTTAAAGGTGCTTAATCAGTTTGATTTTTTTGCTAGTCTCATTTCTAATTACTTTTGCAAAACATCAAACCTACCTAGTTTCCACGGCAACATGCTAACTCGTTTGTGCAACTTTTGTATGTAGTTTTTGTGAAATCATCAGACAGACTATTACATTAGTTAATGCTTGTTCAAGCATTACCTGAAGTAAAAATTTAAATGCTGAAAAATCAAACTTTTCTTCCTTGGTGAATTTTGTAACTTTGTCGTGTGATCGGCGAGAGGATTACCAGATCTAACGACTAAAGTCAATTCTTTTGATGATTTGAACAAAATAGGCATTTTTTATTAAACAGACTGTGCACATTACTTAAACTAGTCACACACTACACATTACTTAAACTAGTCACACACTACACATCTGGACGTAAGTGAACCGGATTCGCAATGGGCTGAACTATTTGAGGAAGCAGCTTTAAACTCCTCAACTAATTTAGCCCCTCACAGTAGTTTCATTGATGTTCAGTGCACAAATAATAGTTAAGTAATATGTGCAGTCAGTTTAAAAAGAATTAGCTTTGATTGTTAGATCAGGTAACTTGCAAAAGTACGAGTAGCCTTACATCATAGGACATGTATACAGCTCGACCCCTTTCATCCCTTTTTGACAAATTTTGATCAAAAAACATTTTGATGATTTCATAATGATGATAATTTAAGTAACACCTGCACAAATGAGCTAGCATGCCATAGTGGACACTAGGCAGGGGACGCTAGGTAGGGATGCTAGGTAGGGGACACTAGGTAGGGATGCTAGGCAGGGGACACTAGGTAGGGATGCTAGGTAGGGGACACTAGGTAGGGATGCTAGGTAGGGGACACTAGGTAGGGATGCTAGGCAGGGGACGCTAGGTAGGGATGCTAGGTAGGGGACACTAGGTAAGGATGCTAGGTAGGGGACACTAGGTAGGGATGCTAGGTAGTGGACACTAGGTAAGGATGCTAGGTAGGGGACACTAGGTAGGGATGCTAGGTAGGGGACACTAGGTAGGGATGCTAGGTAGGGGACACTAGGTAGGGATGCTAGGTAGGGGACACTAGGTAAGGATGCTAGGTAGGGGACACTAGGTAGGGATGCTAGGTAGTGGACACTAGGTAAGGATGCTAGGTAGGGGACACTAGGTAGGGATGCTAGGTAGGGGACACTAGGTAGGGATGCTAGGTAGGGGACACTAGGTAGGGATGCTAGGTAGTGGACACTAGGTAAGGATGCTAGGTAGTGGACACTAGGTAAGGATGCTAGGCAGGGGACACTAGGTAGGGATGCTAGGTAGGGGACACTAGGTAGGGATGCTAGGTAGTGGACACTAGGTAAGGATGCTAGGTAGGGGACGCTAGGTAGGGATGCTAGGTAGTGGACACTAGGTAGGGATGCTAGGTAGGGGACACTAGGTAGGGATGCTAGGTAGTGGACACTAGGTAAGGATGCTAGGTAGGTTGGATTTTTGCTAAAATAATTCGTAAACGAGACAAGTGAAAAATTGAACTGAGGAAGGACCTTTAAACCTTTTTATATCTGACTGACCCTTAAACCTTGTTACATCTGACTGACCAAAGCATGCTTTTCTCCATCTCAGATTGTCATAATACAGCGGACGTGGTATTTGTGCTGGACGCATCCATCCGGTCAGTTGGTGATGCTGAGAACTGGCAAGCCAAACTGGACTTCCTGCAGGACATAGTGGAGAAACTGGACATTGGAACAAGTGCCATCAATGTTGGTCTGGTTACATTCAGTGCAGATGCCCGAGCAGAGTTCTTCCTTTATCAGTATGTCAACAGAGATGAGGTAAAGCAAGCCATCAGTACAGTCACTCTCTCAGCGAACGGAACCAACATGGCTGCTGGGTTAAAGGTCATGCGGCAGTCACTGTTCCGTCAACGTTCGGGCAATAGGAAAGACTCGCCCGATATCGCCATCATTATCACAGATAGCAAACCAACAATACTCGTTAGTAAATATCAGATGGAGGCGAATCTGGCGGAGGGAAATGGTATCCATCTGGTGGCTGTTGGCATCACTAATGCCGCTGACAAGACATATGTTCAAAATTTGGCATCGGACCCTTCTGCATCTTTCCATGTCAATCACCACTCAGATTTGCCGTCGATTGTTGATGAGATTGTCGTTGAGATTCATGGATCTGTGAGGCAGGTCTGTCCTAGTGCAACCAGTAAGGGTAAGTATGACTGCTCTACTTGTCACGACTTGTACTGCTTCATCACCTTCACACTCGTATTTATAAATCTTTGTTGCATCATCTACACTTAAGAAAGGTTGCTGAGTAAAATTATCAATAAAAATGTGTGGAGGTTACCAAGTTTTTGCAAACTGATTACCAAGTCAAAATCATGTAAACTTCAAATCAAACCAAGTCTGTTACTAGGACTAAGCAGCATGTTGGCTAACAAAGCATCATTGGTGATATACTGACAGTTTAAGGTCACCAAAATAAAACATTAGATACTTTAGGCCAGCCTTATCATCAGGATATTATTGGTGTAACCATAGTTACCTAAAACATAGTTTTGTAGCAGAAGTTTACACTGCTGCAAGTAGAAATGTGGAAACATATGAAGCCAGTTATTAAAACAAAATTAGCGAAAAACATTATTGTTTGATGAGTACTTGAATGATGTTATTTGCTTTCCTAACAGATGGTTTCTTCTGCAAGCCAACACCAGATGCAGGAAAGCAGTGTTTCTGTCGTACGAGCAAAAAAGTACACCCCATGAATGGCACACAATGTACCAGTAAGTAACTCAATACTCAGTGTCGTCACTGCTAATCTGAGCATCTTAGTAGTCATTATATTGTCATGTCTTCATTTAGACAAAATCGAATGATTTTCTTCATTACATGGAAGACTTGCACATCTTTAAACTGTATTTTAGAACATTTACAAACAACCTGTTAAGTGTTGAACTTATTTTTTCAGTTACACAATCTGAATTTGTTCATACCTGAAACATTTTCTAAGAAACAAAAAAATTATCATAAAATACATAACAGGCTGAATGTGAATGTGACTTGTCATAAAGGTTGACACCCCATGTGTTGCCTGATGTCAGTGAATGTGACGTGTCATAAAGTTTGACACCCCATGTGTTGTCTGATGTCAGTGAATGTGACCTGTCATAAAGGTTGACACCCCATGTGTTATCAGATGTCAACGAATGTGACATGTCATAAAGGTTGACACCTCATGTGTTATCAGATGTCAACGAATGTGACAAGAGGAATGGCGGATGTGAGCAGATTTGCACAGACACAGATGGCTCGTACAGATGTTCCTGTCAGAACGGCTACGCCCTCTCCCTAGACGGACACTCATGCGAAGGTAAACAGCTCTGTAACACAGCTCCAAGTGTCTAATCATATAAATATGATCAGAGTTGGCCTCTTGATAAGCCAATGGCTTCCTTGTCCACTTGTGCAGTAGCATAGCAGTTAGAATGCCATACTCTCAACTGAGAGAATCCAGGTTCTGATACTGTTGCTGCCATTTCGAAACTTTGGCAATTTTTTTCACACCACGGGGGAGGGGGTGCCACAGTTCACTCAGCTGTATAAATGAGTACCTGGCCACAGACAGAGGTGGATATTTGAATGAAAATGCAATAATTGCAGCCTGTCTGAATGCTTCCCAGAGAAATAGAAATTGGTTGCAAGCCTCAACATTACCACTAGTCCGGAGCCCTTTTTAAGGTAGTCGGGCCATAATTTTTCATATTTTGCTGGCCCAGTGGGCCACCGCCACTTCAAATAATTTCTGCTACTGTGTTCCGTCTGACCACTTGTTCTTTGACGATGATAATAAAAGTTCCACAGCTGCAATTTCAATGTAACCAGTTAATAAGCAGAGCCCATGCAAATCACAAGTGACAGCGCAAACGTCAATTTTGCTCGGTTCAATTTCTCTTACGTTACGACCACACTGGTTATGGCACTATCGGCAGTGCCACATGTTGTTTAATTTGCTTCAACCATGCAAAATAATGGTGAGATTATTTTATTATAACATTGTAGTTAACATAACATTAACATAATTTGCTGACTGGTGAAACACTTCCAGAAAATGATGACTAGTTCGCAGCTTCTCGCCACGAGTCACTGCTGCTTACTATCGAAATCTGGGTCAGTTAAGCAACTAAAAGAAAACTAAAACAAATTAATTTACGGCAAAGTTTTTAATTAGTGTTTGAAAGAAACAATGATCGTTCGAATAAATAAACCACTTGGCTCCACTCATTGAAGCACACGTGCTGCTTGCATGATATAATTTTATAATGATTGGGGGATTTGCTTCTTACTGATACACAATTGTAAATTGCTTACGTTGACACTCTATTGTTTCGCAGTGATGTCACAATTCATCTATTGTTTCGCAGTGATGTCACAATTCATCTATTGTTTCGCAGTGATGTCACAATTCATCTATTGTTTTGCAGTGATGTCACAATTCATCTATTGTTTCGCAGTGATGTCACAATTCATCTATTGTTTTGCAGTGATGTCACAATTCATCTATTGTTTTGCAGTGATGTCACAATTCATCTATTGTTTCGCAGTGATGTCACTATTCATTTATTTGTGTCTAGCGCGTTTGTATACTGCATTTGCATATCATGTTTGCATACCACGTTTGCCTACCGTGTTTGCGTACCATGTTTGCATACCGTAGGTGTAGCATTTCCACAATGGCCAGTGACGATAACATCTGTGTATTCCAATATACACAAATACCAGCGTTATCATTCCTGCCCTAACTAATCAATAGTTTTCGATGAACACAAGGCTGTCTTGTAGCCAGAAAAATTTGCAAAATTTACATATAAGCCCTACATACACGAAACTACCATGATGCATTCCACACACTCCATGTTTTATATCCGAGAAAATACCTGGGCCAGTAACTTTTATGGGGGGCAAGTCACTTTTTGAATCTACTGGCTGGGCCACAAAAGCTTAATGTCAAAGCCTGCATTGGAATGAACAGGTCTGCCAGGGGGTGAAGTGTAAAGCGCTTTGAGCAGTCCCAAGGACTGGATACTGAGCTATATAAGAACGTGTCAAACAACAGAGACGTCTGCTATAATGTAGTGAAATGTTTTCAGATCTTGAAAGACCGGATGCTGGTGAACTGCGTACAGTCGAAGAAGTTTCCGCAGAGGTGCCAGTCTATACACGGTCAGCAGTCATTGCGGCTGGAGTACTGGCCCTTGCCAATGTCCTGCTATTGGTTGCCATGGTGATGATGTACCTCCGCACGAGGCGACAGAACCAGAAGGAGGCTGACATCAGACGGACGTCATTCTCGTCCATGAACAGGTTCCACTCAGTCAACGCGAAGATAACAGGTGATAACATGGACAGTAACAGCATCCCGTCAACTATGTCAACATCGTATTAATGACAACAGTGTCATGCTTGTGTCATGACACTGATGTTGTCATGGTGACTACCTGTCACCTGGATATTAACTGTTGAGTGGGGTAAATGCTTGATACCAAACTACTTAGTGAGCATCCATACAGAAGGCAGAAATCTTGTAGCCACATTAGTTGTAGTAGTCCTAGTGACATCAATAGCTCATAGTGACAATAACACCTTGTAGTGACATCAACTGACATCAACACCAGACTAGTGACGCAACAGTCTGGCTGCGTTATAATCGAACATAGCACTCGAGTCTAGCAGTGGGCGTTTTGTGGGTTGTTTTGTAATCTGTGACATTACACGTCCTGCAGCTCCTGCCACAAACACTAGTAGATATATACATTGTGGAGATACACATTGTGAACATAGCATGTTGACTGGTTGAAATTGACAAGACGTTGGTTTATCTGCTGATATATCTGTGAATGTTCAGCAGCAGTGCTTGTTCATTGTCGTCTTTTGTGATGCCTTGTCGTCATGTAATTGTACTTCTGGAGTCGTGCCAGCTTTGTCTTGTGTCGATGTTAACACACAAAGTTGGCAAGAGCCAGAATTATTTATACTTGTCCTAAGCTAATTAAGATGCAGCTATCTGCATATCTATCAAACTGTTATGTCATGGTGCTTGTGACCACAATCAGTCATATCTATCAAACTGTTATGTCATGGTTCTTGTGACCACAATCAGTCATGACTGCATTCCAGTTTCACCTGCTGTGTTCAATTCAGTAGCTTTATAACAGTGAATCCGAGGTCCATATGTTATTGTTAATCAGATTTTTAAAATAATACATATCAGCAGAGAGATGTTATATTCGGTATTCTACGTGGTTACAACATAGTTACAACATACTGGTGTTGCAGACAATTGACACTAAATATTGTAAAATGTTAGTGGCGAAAGAAAGCAGGGTTTGTTATGGTATTATGTGAACCATGAACATTTGTATTGTGATACTGCTCAGCTTTGCCGACTCGCAAATAGTTATATGACCATGACATCGCAGGCAGGTACTAGGGATGTTACACTGGATTGTTACAACACATCTTCCAACAGGATATTGGAATATTTAAAAAGGACACTACCAAAAGGTTGAGTTTTGTTGCACATCACAAGAGAACATGTTTGTCAAATGTGTGTCATGTTAGGAGATATGCTAGTTAGCAGACAGCTACAGTAGTTGAAGAAATACTATTAATTAGAATAGATGTTTTAGGTTATATTATATATGCTGCTTTTTTACATATATATGTTTACACTAGATGTATATTGAGGAACTAAACATATCGTAGTTAGCTTTGACTTACTTCATTCGATGGGTGGGCCACCCCAGCCACACATAGGTAGTTCAGCCATTCACTTCGTAAGACGAGTGCGTCCTATTTGATAACTGGGCCCCGTACTTGACAGGGTCGCTACTCTACTTGATTTCATTTATACCGATAACATCATTTTGTAGTGACTGTTTTCAAATGACTGCAGATAATTAACTAATAAAATGTTTACACAAAAGTTTCTGTGTTCTCTTGTTGAAACTGACTAAAAGCACATATATTTAATTATTGTTGCCATGTTTATTATTTTATTTATTACAGACTTGTTGATATATGGAAGGAAATGCAGCAGCTTCTACAAGTGTTTTGGCTAGGCATTTGTAAATACGTTTGAATTCATTTTAAATGTTTTGTTTTATATTAAATTTGTATAATATATGGAACAAAAACAAAATGTAGGGGAAGGTAGGGTATGTCTGCACACCTAAGGTATAATGTGTCATAACTAGTGAACTGCCACAAGGATAACATTTCACCTGTTAATCTCACTATTTATTGGTTTTCCAATACCAGTTACCAAACTTAAACTCCACTAAGAAAATTACATGTTATCAAGATGTAGCGGATATGCAGGGCACTGGGGCAGGTACCTGCAAACATACATCGCGTATTTCAGGCCTTTGCTTCAGAGCAGAATACGAACTGCAATGGTAAATTTTCAGGCTGCAGAACATCATATAGCTTGTCAGGTATATCTCTAAGTATTAATTGGGGGTCAAATGGGCGCATATAAACATAACCAGCTGTAGTTTATATAATACAATGGCCTAAATTTGGTGAAATGGATGCGTGATACTGGTCTGTCTCAACTACAGCATGATACTGGTCTGTCTCAACTACAGCATGATACTGGTCTGTCTCAACTACAGCGTGATACTGGTATGTCTCAAATACAGCGTGATACTGGTCTGTCTCAACTACAGCGTGATACTGGTCTATCTCAACTACAGGGTGATACTGGTCTGTCTCAAATACAGCGTGATACTGGTCTGTCTCAACTACAGCGTGATACTGGTCTGTCTCAACTACAGCGTGATACTGGTCTGTCTCAAATACAGCGTGATACTGGTCTGTCTCAACTACAGCGTGATACTGGTCTGTCTCAACTACAGTGTGATACTGGTCTGTCTCAAATACAGCGCACATGGAAAGCCGTGCCACGAAGACAACCAAAAGGACTAAAAATAACATTATAAGAGACTAAAAATAACATTATAAGAGACTAAAAATAACATTATAAGAGACTAAAAATAACATTATAATTATACACGTCAACATACATGAACACTTAACCTACACAAACTATCATGTTATAAGTTTACTGTCTTCAGCACATCCCACCTCCAAATTCCACCTCCCACCTATTTCTAGGCCAACCTCCCACCATTTTGGTGGGTGGGTGGGGGGGGCAACTAATACATTTCGAGTAGACCACCCTTGAGGCAAATATTTTAATGCACTCAATTCAGTCCATCTCCAGGATTGTATCCTGGTACTGGTAATGTTTTGAGTACCCCCTGGGTTCCTGTCACACCCCCTCCATAATACCCCCTGGGTTCCTGTCACACCCCCCTCCATAATACCCCCTGGGTTCCTGTCACACCCCCTCCATAATACCCCCTGGGTTCCTGTCACACCCTCTCCATAATACCCCCTGGGTTCCTGTCATACCCCCTCCATAATACCCCCTGGGTTCCTGTCACACCCCCTCCATAATACCCCCTGGGTTCCTGTCAAACTCCCTCCATGATGAACATGGGTTAGCTAATGAGTGTCCACAAAGGGGTAAGGTGTATGTCATATATATATATATATATATATCATATAACGACAAATGCTGTAATCTGTAAATAAACGGGAAAACCAAATTAAATATATATTCTAATAACATCTACATCATGCCGTCAAGTTAGGTAAATGAACTTACTGCATTGGTGCATATATGCACACGACTGGGGAATATCCGCACACGCCTATGCAGATACACCCCAACAACCGGTGGGTCAGATTGTAAATTTTCCCACACATGCGGTCTATGGCGGTAAAGTTTATTTGTGCAACGATAAAACTAATGACACACATTCCAAAAATGCATAAACATACAAATATGCATATAGTATTAAGAGTGTGACTTAGGTATCAATATATGTATAAAATTACATGAGATTCTGCACAAACATTTTAGTTTATAATTTCTTACTGATGCAAAGGAGTTCAATTCGCGGGTTCAAATGCTTGGATGGATGAGTTAGACGCTATCGTACAACAGTTTTGAAACCAAATGCTACAAAGTTTGGTCAATAGCGAGGTGTGCGGACATGCCTCAGTGCCCCACCTTCTCATAAAGAAACACATTATTAATTTATTACAAAAGCAAGGTTACATGTACTAACGTAATGCGCATTCAAATGATTTGACCTTGATATAATTTATACCCATATTTTGTGTTTAGAAAAAAATAATTATTATCAGTATCTGAAACATGAGACCCTCGTGACATGACCTAATATTTGCCCTGGTGAAGTCATTTGTCCTCAGACGTCCAGCCACTATCCTTGACCGAGGCAATCGTCACATGAATGGTCAGTGCCAGGATGATGGTCACACAGCCCAGTAGCACCACCAAGCGGACCGCTCGCGTATAAGCCTTGTGTCCAGTGATGGTCCGTAGTAGCATCAGGCCACTGGTCAGTCCAGCTGTTGCTCCGGCAACATGGGTCACATAACTGACCGACCCTTGGTCTTTCACTGTAGTGTGTCTATGCCACGCTGCTGTTGCTATATCAGCAGCTACTGCAAGAATACTGGCAGTAAATTAATCAAGACAGCTTTGAAAGGTTTCACAATTTTTAATATATAATTATATAATAATAAGTTTTTTAAACAATCAAACAGTGAGTATGTGCACAGAAAAAATATATAAAATAAAAAATATATAAGATTCATAAAAAGCAGTATATTTATAAATTATGCTACGCAGCAAGCCACTGATATATATCAGCAGATAACAATTAATTAACTACTCTAGTCTAGGCCTACTGGTGTGCGTTCTTCTTGGGATAAACTGGAGATATTTTCTGCAATTTGGTTGAACTTCATCCCACTAATGAAATGCTTTGCTAAGATTACCCTTGGTTACATCAGGGCAAGTTGTGTTTGGCATATGTCATTCACTTCAATTTTAATCACAAATGCATGAAATATATGTTCTTTTTTAATGTTTATACTTTAAAAACATATCAGACTACAACTCAGCAAAACATAGTTTACTTGATGGAAAACAAGATTTAACAAAACTGCCAACCAAAGCAACAAGCTCCATATGGCAAGTGAACAAAGCAACAAGCTCCATATGGCAAGTGGACAAAGCAACAAGCTCCATATGGCAAGTGGACAAAGCAACAAGCTCCATATGGCAAGTGGACAAAGCAACAAGCTCCATATGGCAAGTGAACAAAGCAACAAGCTCCATATGGCAAGTGAACAAAGCAACAAGCTCCATATGGCAAGTGGACAAAGCAACAAGCTCCATATGGCAAGTGAACAAAGCAACAAGCTCCATATGGCAAGTGAACAAAGCAACAAGCTCCATATGGCAAGTGGACAAAGCAACAAGCTCCATATGGCAAGTGAACAAAGCAACAAGCTCCATATGGCAAGTGAACAAAGCAACAAGCTCCATATGGCAAGTGGACAAAGCAACAAGCTCCATATGGCAAGTGAACAAAGCAACAAGCTCCATATGGCAAGTGGACAAAGCAACAAGCTCCATATGGCAAGTGAACAAAGCAACAAGCTCCATATGGCAAGTGAACAAAGCAACAAGCTCCATATGGCAAGTGGACAAAGCAACAAGCTCCATATGGCAAGTGAACAAAGCAACAAGCTCCATATGGCAAGTGGACAAAGCAACAAGCTCCATATGGCAAGTGGACAAAGCAACAAGCTCCATATGGCAAGTGGACAAAGCAACAAGCTCCATATGGCAAGTGGACAAAGCAACAAGCTCCATATGGCAAGTGGACAAAGCAACAAGCTCCATATGGCAAGTGGACAAGGAAGCCATTGGTTTATTGAGAGTCCAACTATGCTCATCTACGTACAGCCTGTAATTTTCAGATATATCAATTTCATGTTTCAATATATATTTGACTTACATACCCTTGTGTTGTTGGTGATCTAAATGGCTATGCTGAGTAGTGATATATATAATAGTTAGTACATGTAACTTTGCTACTGTAATAAATTAATAATGTGTTTCTTTATGAGAAGGTGGGGCACTGAGGCATGTCCGCACACCTCGCTATTGACCAAACTTTGTAGTATTTGGTTTCAAAACTGTTGTACGATAGCGTCTAACTCATCCATCCGAGCATTTGAACCCGCAAATTGAACTCCTTTGCATCGGTAAGAAATTATAAACTAATATATATATATATATATATATATATATATATATACATAGCATCACTACCCAGCATAACCATTTAAACCACCAACAACACAAGGGTATGTAAGTCGAATATATTATATTTAAACATGAAATTTATATATCTGAAAACGACAGGCTGTATATATATATATATATATATATATGTGTGTGTATATATATATATATATATATATATATATATATATATATATATATATATATATATATATATATATATATATATATATATGTAATGCGCATCAACCAGGGATTCATGTAGACATTAACTACTGGTGATACAAAAGTTCAGTAAGTTAAACACATGTTCTTTAATGACAGAATTAATTTCTGTTATTATTTAAGCCCAACTTATACCCACACGTACCTATTATAAATATTGCAGCCATCTTTGGAAGCTTGAATTGCACCATTGGGTAATTCTACAAAATATTTCATCACCACCATACAAGCAAATATATTTGAAATAGGTATTGTCACTTTTCATTTAATCAAGACAAAAACCGTTGTGTGAATATGTTTTGTAAGACATGACTTTTCTACCCAGTTATTTGTTAGAAACATCACCCAATTCAGTTGTACAACTTTGCTTAAAAGTTGAACGTCACTCAAGGGTGTAGTCAGTTGATGCTTAATGAGAACTCACCAATAAGAGGTCGGCAAAATGGGCAACCATCACGGCATAGCCCCCTCCCGATGCACCCACCAGAACCCCACTCTTGTCAAAGGCACAGGTAGAAAGGGAGCCTAAAACAGGCCAGATCACACCTGAAATATAACAATGACAAATAACCCCATTTAAACAGGAGTTACAGTTGTTGATGATCAATGACATTTTAATATGAACTTTTTTATTGGACACATAATTTTACATGAATTATAACAAATCTTGCCCCTGTCAATGAAGGTCAATAACATTCTTGTTTTCATGTTTGGTGAACATGGAGTGAAATTCTTCAACCAAATCCAAAATAAGAATATAAAATGACGATAAAGCTCCTGTACGTAACAGAAGAACCATGCACTTTTACCAGCAAGTTATTCAGATTACCTTATATTGAAAGATTCATGAATATTTCCTAGCAGGCATCTCTACCAGGTAAATTAGCCCTACATATAATTCATGAATATTTACTAGCAATGATCCCTGCCAAGTAGATTACCCTTACATGAGATTCATGAATATTTACTAGCAAGGATCCCTGCCAAGTAGTCATATATAAGGTTGAATAGCCCTACATAAGAAGATTCATGAACACTTACCCGTAAGGATCCCTGCCAAGTAGATTAGTCCTACATTAGAAGATTCATGAACACTTACCAGCAAAGATTCCTGCCACGTAGATTAGCCCTACACGGGTAGAACCGTGAACAACTTCGAGTGAGATGCCAGCAACCAGCTGGATGAGAAGGTTTGACAACAGATGGAGCCACCTGAAACATGTACAAGCAGGATTACTGGAAGGGTGACAGAGTGAGACAGGGTGGCAGACAGGATAACATACAGGGTGATAGACAGAGAAACAGACAGTGTGACCGACAGGGTAGCTGACAGGGTAACATACATAGTGACAAACAGTGTGACACACAGGGTGACTGACCGAGCAACTGACAGGGTAACATACATAGTGACAAACAGTGTGACACACAGGGTGACTGACCGAGCAACTGACAGGGTGACATACATAGTGACAAACAGTGCGACACACAGGGTGACTGACCGAGCAACTGACAGGGTGACACTAACGGTGATTGCAATAGTGACTTACTCAACATGCAATAGTACTTTACCCAACATGCAACATTAATTTACCCCACATACAACATTGTCTTACCCAGTATGCAGCAGGGCATAGGAGAGGAATCTCCAGAGCTGGTGACAGTGGTCTGCATGGAATGTGAGGACATTGTCACCAGGGACAAGTTGAAGGATGTCCTTCTTGTCACCAGTTGTCAACCTCAGGTACAAAAACACACCTGTCTGAGACAAACAATACGAGTTGTACATGCTGTGACAATGTGCACTCAAGTTGTGCTACTTGGCTGGAAAACACAGCCTCTGAATGACTCCTACGACAATGTGACACGTTTGATGATTTCTTAGCTTCATTGAGAACAAAAGCGGAGTGGAGACACAACAAAATCTGATCCATTAAGGTGAAAAGTATAATATTTCAATACAGAACATTTGTTTACCAATATCTTGAGACGAACTTGTTAGTGTGCATGTGTAGCAACATTTTAAAAGTCTTAACCAACACACATATACATACATGTATATAAGGTGACACTTTGAAAACATATTACACCTGTACACAAATACTAACAACATATTTGTGTACAAGTGATACAGAAGACACCGGCATAACAATAACTTGTCAAACATTGACACTTACTTGTAGAATGGACACGCAATACATGAAAGGGGACATCCTTGGAGATGATGATGTCTGCTGACCATCCTGAACAACTGTTCGTTGTTGGACCAGCCAGTCACATGTTATACTGTTCCCACTAGGCCGTGTCTTGTTCCCCATCTTAGCTGTCTAATCTGATTATATTGAAACAGCTCATTTCAAGGAAATCACATTTGAATGCATTTGCATAACAGATTATGTTCAATGTGTCCAGTTCTTATTCTGTTGTGTGTTGATGAATATATGTTCTTGAAGGAGTCAATTGGTTGTCGATGAGTTTGCCTTCAGTTCTTGTGGCCCAGACTCAGTGATTCCTCCAAAGTATTTGAATTACTTGGTTTAGTCTTTTCCTTCAGTTGCATTCAGGTATGTCTGGTCTCCTGAAGCACTATTCCACAAGACTCTTCTATGACTCAATCTGTCCCCAATGAGTCTGTATGCCACCCTGACTCAATCTACCTACATGAGTTTGTCAACAGTTCTAACTCAATTGGACAGTGATCCAACCCATCGCTCACACAAAGACCACGATGTGGTTGTGGTGAATTCCTTCTCTACAAGAATTCAACTCATCCTTATCAAAAACCATGTGCCTGGTACAGTCAATATTCCAAAATGGCATTACTCACAAATTACCAAACACATGTCATGTAACAATTGTTGTGTGACAGCTGGCTGGTTTGGTTTTGATGACATATGTGACACTGTGACCATGCATCAAGACTGCATAACAATTAATTGGACATTTGTGTATATGGGAGCAAGCTGTCAGCATAAATTATACACTAATTATTAGCATCTCTCTACTACAAGCATTCAATGAACTGTATCAAACTACATAATTATGTTTCCCTATGGTGCAACAAACAAAACACTGCAATAGGAAATTAAGTAGCTATTAATTAGTGTACAATTTGTTTGCTATACTTATCTATGCAATATATGTATATGCGTACGTACGTGCGTGCGTGCATGCGTGCGTGCGTGCGTGCGTGCGTGTGTGCATGAGTGCGAATAATTTTTTGTAGCTAGTAGCTACACATATATTTTTAATACCCATATTTTGTAAAATAGTTTTATCAATAAACATGCACGCACCTGTGTACTATACATGTATGTATGACATTGTATGTTAATACATTGTATGTATGACATTGTATGTTAATATATTGTATGTATGACACTGTATGTTAATACATTGTATGTATGACATTGTATGTCTATACATATATATAACATCAATGGTGATGTACAGTCAGTACCAAATAACGTGGATATTTCTTAATAACCTATGTAGTGCAATGGCAGCTCTAAGGGTGTCAAATTATACAAAGACAACAAGTAATTTTTAAATACTTTAATAAGCAATATACAATAAAATCTGTACTGTACATGTCAAGTCATAACAGCAGATATGAGTGCCGAAATGTTCCCGGCTGCAGATGAAGAAACACTCGCGGTGTCACAGCATTGTTCAAGTGATTACACCATTACATTACAGATGGAAATCTTTTCAGGGCCACGTTTACATCCTACTACAACCGGCTGGTTAAACCCTGCTTATAACCCTGCTGGTCTTGATAAATAAATCTGCACATCCTAACAAATGTTCATTCAATTACACATAAGTATAACCAAAGAATAAACACAGCTGTACTTGCAGTAACTTAATTCAACAACCAATCCTAACTGATGTTGTGGTTTATCTTAGCTGGTTTTAGCAAACAAACCTCACCTCATTTACTTACAGAAAGATATGAACAGAGAATACACATTCGCAATAATTCTAAATATTTCAACTTCCAACATATCAGAAATTTAACATACTTCAGCAAAATGTGTAATTTCAGTAAAACAGCTTCAAGTGCAGTTGTGTTGTTACAGATTTATGTTAGTTTAAGTTATGCATAGTTATTTTCTTTAACAGATCATTTTAATAATTTTATTTAAATAAATAAAACAGAGGAGTCTTATCCAAGCCTATTGAAGAGGAGTTTATGAGCTCACTACAGTAACTCACAGATAAAATAGGGACAGTAGATCTCCCAAGTTGGTTTCAGCCTCCAATGATTGCACTCTACTCCCATGTACAGCACACTGCCTCCTTGGACAAAATCACACAGTAGGTAGAATCCTACAAGGACGTAACAGTAAAGATAATATTCTTCATATAAATTACTGTCATAGAATGTAAAGATAAAATACTTGCTACTCAACAGCTGCACAGAGCAAGAAGTTGATGGGCAAGCCCTCTACACAAGACACACTGCAAACAGCATTCACAGGACACGCCAGATGGATATTCTTTCCACGAGTCCCTGCTAGTTACTTGTAAATACCTTTTGGGGTCTGTGAACATCCCAAGAATCAGACCATTTGCCAATTGTTGTTATCTAACTCCCACCTGGCAGATAAGACATAATATCTAATATACTATAGTGGAAATAATTAAATACTTCGGTCATCGGAAAGTATGGCATATGTTGTTTAAATTCTCACCCTCTGGGAAGCCGTCGTGTCGAAATACCAACACCCTAACAGTTCTCCATTTTATACAGGGACAAACTGTTGTAACGTTTGGCATTTAAACATGGAAATGATTCCCAAAAAAATGGATGTCATTTGTAGGATATTCGCTAAACAAAAATGACATCATAAACAGACAATCAGTTGGAGTATTCTTGATAAACCACTGTCATATAAATGCTCTCGTCATGTTGTGGAGCATATTCATTAGAAGATATCTCAGTAATGCCGTTATGAACCAACAGAGAGAGGAATAAACCACATCTGACAACATTATAATTAATTTCATTCTGTCAACAGTCTTCCCTGCAAGCAAGGTACATAAGCACTAGTGCTGACTAAGTCAAGTTTTGAAAGATGAATAGAAGTTGCACCGATAATAACAATTACAATAAAATACCTTGCTGCTGTAAAAACTCCCACCAAAAGCCTACCAAGAAATATCTTCACCGTCAAATTTTACCACCGTCAACTAAAACAAAAATGAGCAGGTAAAAAACAATGAACTATGAGACAGTTAGCAAAACCGCAAAATTGTAATTACAATGCAAGAACCAATTAAAAACTTATATAATTAATTTTACCACACCACGACGTTGGCAGTGCATGACAGTTTCACAAGAAATATATGAGATGCTGAATAAGTGATTATCACATGCAATGATTATACTAAACCTGGGGAGCATGCATTATCTGGTAATTCACAATCACATGTTGGCACATATACATAAAAACAATACCTGTAGAGAGAGCACACTAGTACACTATTTCTGGTGAAGTAAAACATATATGAATAATTAAAATAAGAAAACTAACAATTAAACATCAGATTCCTAACAGTTTGCTTGCTTACTTGGCTGAGTTTAGATATTGTAGACATTTAGTTATTAGAGATGGAGTAGGACGGGTCTTGGAATATAACAGATAACACGAAAAACAGACTTGGCAGAACACCAGTGACGTCCCCTAATACCATCATGTATATAACAGCACACTGTAACAACTGTAAAACATCCTATCTACATATCACTAGTTCCTGATAATGATCAATATTAATGGTCAATCACTCGTCCATCAACGGGCTGACCATGTGTTATCGCGGCGCATGTGCGTTGTGTGCACCATATAGATCGGCGCTGGAAAGAGTACCGGACACACATATACATCACTTCAGTTGCCATGCAGCAGAATGTCACTGTTGAAATGGGATGTCTAAAATACTTTACTTGCCAAGTAATTTATTGCTGTTTGCATATCCATTATAGTTTTACGAATACAATTCCACAGAAAAGCAAAGTTAATAATAATTGGCGTAGCAGCTTTTACACGGCTTGTATTGTATGAACAGTAGAGCTTTAAATTGCAATAACACAAGATGATGATGTTTGGTCATATCTGGTATCTACGTACACTTATCTACCCCATGCTCAGTTGGACAGGTGAACTGTACCTCAGATAAACTGTATATGAAACTGTGGTTCCCTGCATTTGATATAAAGACATTCTGCTGTACACATTACTCAGATTAAACAATACATTTATCAGGTCAGGTGTATAACACGTACATTTATCTAACAGAATACAATAAGTACCTATCTACACGTTTACCTCAGTGCGCAATATTTATGTGTAGTTCATATACAACACACGTATGTCAGAGTTGACCCATGTGTACCTGTGTGTATGTGTACCTGTGTGTATGTGTACCTGTGTACATGTGTACAGGTGTACCTGTGTACATGGGTACATGTGTAGTATTATGTATGTTTTGGCAACGTGACATTGTCTATTTTGCGAGGAGTTTAGTGTCACCGAATGCCAAGAAGAACCACATGAACAGCTGTCATGTGTTCAGATACTGCAAAAGGAGAGGTCTTGTCAATGGTGTTGATCAGAAGTAATGCCTTTCTGGAATCATATACCCAGCCTGTATTCTTTGTGACAGCTGACGAGAGGCAAACCATCTACCATTATGTAGTGTGCCGTCATGACCTAAAAAGTTGTGTCTGCTGCACTTGTGTGACATGCACACAGGCACGCACGCATGCAAACAAGCACACTTTTGTAACAGTGTAACTTCAAACAAATCTTGCATTGTAGAATGTTTCCTCATGTTACTCATGAATGACCCTCCATGTTCCTGTCCATCACTGTCGCTGCATCGCCAGCATCAAGTGGGTGAGCAGCACTAGGTGGCGCTTGTGGTGGTGGCGCAGCGAGTGCGCCACCAAGTCATGTGGACGGACAGGAGGATTGTGCGATACTCGAGTGAGTGCTGTTTGTATTGACGCTCAGCTGGGAGAAACCACTCTGGCAGGAGTGTAGACTGCTCATGGAGCCTCTGTAACACAACACATTACACAATACATTATAACATGTTACACTGTAAGCTGCTCATGGAGCTTCTGTAACACATGTTACAACATGTTACACTTGTAAGCTGCTCATGGAGCTTCTGTAACACATCACGTTACAACATGTTACACTGTAGGCTGCTCATCGAGCCTCTGTAACACATCACATTACAATATGTTACACTGTAGGTTGCTCATGGAGCCTCTGTAACACATCACATTACAACATGTTACACTGTAGGCTGCTCATGGCGCCTCTGTAACACATCACGTTACAACACGTTACACTGTAGGCTGCTCATGGAGCCTCTGTAATACAACCTGTTTAATAAGATTTAACAAGATTGCCATCCCAAACAACAAGTTCCAGATGGCAAGTGGACAAGGAAGCCATTGGCTTATCAGAGTCCAAAAATTTTTTCATCTATGTGTAGCCCGCCCTTATCAAATATCTATCAATTCTATTTTTAAACATATTCACACTACTAGCATTAACACAATCATTTGGCAGTTTGTTCCATTCATTTATCACCCTCTGTGAGAAAGAGTACTTTCTCATGTCCAACCTACACTGCTCCTTAACTAATGCTGCTTTGCGTCCTCTGGTTCTACTGCCTTCTTTAAGTTTGAAGAACATATTCCTATCAACATCCTCATAGCCGTTCACTTTTCTAAACACTTCTATTTGGTCACCTCTTAGTGTCCTGGTCTCTAGTATTGTCAAACCACATTGTAATAAGCGACTTTCATAACTAAGGTCTCTCAATTCTGGAATCATTTTAGTTGCTCTTCGTTGTATTCATTCTAGATTATCTATGTCCTTTTTACGATATGGCCTCCATGCTTGAATACAATATTCCAAATGTGGGCTAACTATTGCTTTGTACAGAGGTACAATGAGCTGTTTCTCCTTACACACGATAGTTCTCCTAATTAGCCCTAGAATTTGATTTCCTTTTGAAGCAGCAATCCCACATTGTTACGAAACTTTCATTCTAGCACGTCCTTTTCTTGGGTGGTTCTACCCTGTAGAGCATCCCCTATTTTATATTCTTCATCCACGTTTCCATGTCCTATGTATAAACATTTAGACTTCCCAAAATTTAATAACACTTGCCATTTTCTGACCATTTAACTAATTTTGTTTATCTGTATCATTTGTAACCTTTCTGAATACTTTTGTCATCTTCAAATTTGAGTACTTTGCTAGATATGTCATCATCTAAATCATTTATATATATTCCAAACAGTATAGGGCCTAATACTGATCCCTGTGGTATCCCACTCAAAACCGATTTCCAGTTTGAAATCTCACCATCTAATATTACTCTCTGTCTTCTGTGTGTAAGCCACTTTTCTATCCAGTTGATTACATCATTACCTATACCATGGGCTTTTAGTTTAAGTAACAATCTTTGGTGGACTAATTTGCTCAACAATTTCCTTAAGCAGTTTTGGTGGTATCCCATCAACTCCAGGTGATTTATTATCTTTCATCTTCATAATGTTGTTTGCTATCATTACAGGAGTTACAAATAACTGTCCTAAATGTTCTGATTTATTGCCCTCAAACTTAGTAAATGGAATTGGAAGTGAGCTGATATCTTCTGTGGTCAAAACTGAGCTGAAATACTCATTCAGGACCTCTGCCATTTGAAATCCGTCTGAAATTATGTTTCCACTGTTGTTTTCCAATGGTCCGACTTTATCTCGAAATATCTGTTTACTCCTTACATAAGCATAGAAACTCTTGCTGTCATTTTTTATATTACCTGCCAATTTTTTTTCAAAGGTTCTTTTACATTTTCTAATTTCAGTTGTAGCTAGGTTAAGTGCCTCTTTGTAGTTTGCATAGTCTCCATCCTTTCTGGTACGCCTATAAACCCTCCACATAGTTTGCTTAAACGCTATTTTTCTAATAGCTTCTTTTGACAAGTGTTTCTTTCTAGACCGTTTTCCTTGTTTTTTCAAGGGAACACCTTTATCGATGATACTCTCAATTTCATATTTTAGAATATTCCAACATTCAATTGCGGTCTTATTCATCAGCATGTTATTCCAATCTAGCTTTGCTAAGTATTTTCTCATATCTTTATAGTTACCTTTTTGGAAGTTTCTCCTATACGTTTTTTTATTTTTACTTTCTGATTTTACACTGATGTCAAAATGTATTTGATTGTGGTCACTGTTACCCAATGGTTCATGTATTTTTACACTGTCCACTAATTCTTTTTGTGATGATAAAACTATATCTGATACATTTTCTCCCTTGGTTGGTTCTAGCACGTGCTGAGTAAGGAAGCTATCCTGAATTAAAAATAGAAATTGTTGGTCCTCGCCCCCTGTACTCTCTAGGGATTTCTATTTTTATTGTATGGTTAAAATCTTATGATACATTCCCCTTTACTAACTTCCTTTATAGTATTTTGTATTTTTGTGTTATCCATTTCGTTTATGTTTGAACTTCGGAAAACTAATCCAATAGTTAAATTTTTATTTCCTGAAACTATTTTGCACCAAACAGCTTCATTGTAATCTGCTTCCCTTTCTAATTTTATTTCATAAGGCTGAATAGATTCTTTAACATATAAAATAACTCCCCCTCCTTTTCTTCCTATTCGATCTCTACTAAACATTATGTATCTTGTCAATCCTAATTCAGCATCTGTTATGTCTGTGTTGGCCCATGATTCAGTTATACCAATTATGTGTGGGTCAATATCTTCTACCATAATGTTTAATTAGTTTTTCTTATTTACTATGCTCCTTGCATTTAAACATACGCATCTATAACCTGCTTCAGACATGTTTTTTTGGACATTTTGTTATTGGTTTATCTGTACTAGTGGCCTCTTGTCCTGCCTGAGGCATCTCTAAGTAACCACCCTGCGCTTCTAGTTTAAATAGTGTTGACTACCAAAAATATTTGTTATGCTACCCATGCCACTGTCTACTGCTGCTGTGAGTCCATCCGCAAATACTGCTGCCCCCTTCCGCTTAGATAAAGCCTGTCCTTCATGTACATATCAGCCCTTCCAACAAAACTTCCCCTCAAATCAACAAAACCCACTTCCTCTTCCCTACATAGCTTCACGACTAGCAAGTTAATTGCCATCCCCCGGCAATTTCGATGTCTATGACCCCTCCTTCCTATTACTGGTAAAATCCCTGACAGTATTACCTGCTCAACCCGCGTCTGCTTTAGAGTTCTAACCAAATTCATGTATTTCCTAACTATGGCAGTTGTACCCTCCCTCTCTACGTTATTTGTCCCTATGTGTACTAAAACAGATCCACCCTTGCCCAAACCCACGATGTTTTCTACTCTCTCAGTTATCGCCTCTATTTTGCCCCCAGGCAAGCAAACTACAATGTCATCTCCCTTGTTTGACTCTGTTGGTCTTCCTAACTATTGAGTCCCCCACAAACACCCTCGCTCTCTTTCTCACCCCCTCTATCACTGCCTTGGAATAGCTCTTCTGATGGATCCCCTCCATCACATTCTGTCCTGCAGCCTTGTCACTTGGCGGCAGACTGTTATCAGGCTCTCTCTCACTCATCAACCTGTTACCTTTCTCTCCCGTCGCCTTCCCTCTCCGTCGCCTTAACTATCATCTCCCCCCCGACTCCTTTGCTACTGTCTCCCCCACTCCCCTTTCCTTCGATCCATTTGTCTTCCCTCCCATTTCTTTCCTTCTCGTCTCCTTTCGTCCTGTCTCCCTACATCCCATCTCCTTCCATCCTGTCTCCCTACGACCTGTCACCTTACCTCCTCTCAACCTCCTCCCAGGCTGAGGTGAGCTCTCCCTAGCATCTCTCGTTGTCTTCCCCCACTTTATCCACTGTCCCCCCACCAGAACCACTGGCACAACCCACCTGCTCCCTTCCCACCACTGCCACAACAAGCAGCCTCAGCTGTTCTAACTCCACCTCAAGTTCCTTCATCCTCGTACATTCCCTACACTCAAAACTAAAACTATCCGTCTGAACTTCAGCCCAGGACTCCTCACATCAGGACTAGACAAAGTCCAGCCAGTTGCTACAACTGCCGCATATTAAATGCTTGGTGGCCTTTACCTGCCTTTTGCACGGCGCCATCACAAAATTTAGATTGCTACGTTAGCCTTGAATAAGGCTTTTTTGTGTTCAAAAGAACACTTTAGGTTAATATACTTGCTAATTATGTCTTTTCTACTAAGCTCGCACGAGCAAAAAAAGCCTGCCACGTAGCGAATACGGAGAACACAGTGTAAACAAAACAACAAAGTTAGTGTAAACAAACTTATGCTAAAATCCTGCTGTTAACTGCTTTTTACCGAAATCATTTACTACAACTATGTCAGATATTACCTTATGTATGTAATTTATGTAAATGTATCACTTTATCTAATATATATTTAACAATGTATACAATAGTTTGGTACACCAGTTTAATTCAGGACCTGTAAACAAACTCCCAATTATCGCTCGCTGAATTTGAGTCCAGGAAAAATACTGCCTCTGTTAACCAGAACAGTTTCTTACTATATGTCTATAAGAAGTTTGTGTATATAGTATATGTGTAATAGTAATACTTATTCTAACCAATATTCCACTGTTTTTGACTATTCACTGTTATCTAAATTTTTGAATGGTAAACAACCCTATTAACGCTTACTGACTTCATGTCGGAGTCCGGATCTAACTTACTCTAAAATCCTGCCTCTGACTAATAATTAACAAAAACTAATATATGTATACAATATGGTTATATATAATATATATGCAACAGTAATACTTATTCTATTCGATATTCCACTTTTTTCTGTAAATTTTCTACACCAATTTCAAGTAGTTGCTGCACCAAGATTCCAGAAGTCCTTATTATGGTTACAACATGTTACACTGCTCATGGAGCCTCTGTAATACAACCTGTTACAACATGTTACACTGCTCATGGAGCCTCTGTAATACAACATGTTACAACATGTTACACTGTAAGCTGCTAGTGGAGCCTCTGTAATACAACCAGTTACATGTTACACTGCAAGCTGCTCATGGAGCCTCTGTAACAAAGCACATTACATGTTACACTGTAGGCTGCTCACGGAACCCATGTAACACAGCATGTTACAAAATAAGACACTGTCCATTACTGTAACTCATGTGCATGCTTACGTAATAATATTCCAGTGTTTATGAATAAGCATCTTTCAGCAAATCTTAACAACCAGTAGATACCCAAGTATTCATGTATAAATTTTAAAGGTTGGCATTAAAATGGAATGATTTTCTTTTAATAACCAAGGCTAACAGTAAACATTTCTTTAGCTGGTTATTAAAATATTGACGGTTTGTCTTCAAATTCTCACTTCATCATAAGTAAACACTATGGTTATGACTCTGCATAACTGATATTTATCTATTTATATTTATCTATTTTAGTACTTCACAGATGATAATCCTTAAACTTATTTCTCAACAACCAAAGATTGCACCAAACAAATCAGTTAAAGAAAATAATCTCCGTATAGTAGTCACACAGGGTTTAGTGAAAATTTAGGCACACGTGTATGAAGATCAATGTTGTAATAATCATTACTATTATTTATCACAATACACACATGCACATGTATGAAGACCAATGTTGTAACAATCATTACTATGATTTATCACAATACTCATGCATGTGCATGAAGACCAATGTTGTAATAATCATTAGTATGATTTATCACATGATCTACTGTCATCTTATCATAATGTAGAGTATTCAGTATCGTACAGTGACCAGAACAAAAACTGCCAAACAACCACTCAAAAAACCTCTTACACTTTTTGAATTTTATTTGTCGCAGTTTTCAGCTTTTATAAAAAAAATTACTTGACACACCAAGAATTTGTTTAGAGAATATGACAATGTAGCAATTGTTTCTATGTAAAATATTTCAACATCAACAGTAGTAGACCCAACTGTAGTTGACCTCTGGGTCAACACAATGTTACTAGTGTTAGTTAGGAGACAATGTACAAGCATGCCTACGTCATATAATGCTGAATGGGTAACATTCACATGAGCGTCTGAAAAACACAAAACACTGACACAGTTTATATCCTAAGTCTAGTTGTGACTGCAGTGAACTCATAACACTTGTTCAGCCAAAACAATGATCCAGGCTATATTTTAATTCTAGTTGTGATTGAAGTGAAGTTGTAACATTTCTTAAGCCAAAAGCAATGATCCATGTTATATCGTAATTCTAGTTGTGACTGAAGTGAACTTGTAACATTTCTTAAGCCAAAAGCAATGATCCAGGCCATATCTTAATTCTAGTTATGATTGAAGTGAACTTGTAACATTTCTTAAGCCAAAAGCAATGATCCAGGCCATATCGTAATTCTAGTTGTGACTGAAGTGAACTTGTAACATTTCTTAGGCCAAAAGCAATGATCCAGGCCATATCTTAAATTCTAGTTGTGACTGAAGTGAACTTGTAACGTTTCTTGCAATGATCAAGGTACATCTAAAGCAATGATCAAGGTATATCTTAAGTCCAGTTGTGACTTCAGTGGACTTGTAGCACTGACCTGAACTGCTCTGACTGGATCACTTCCATGTAGTACATCACTTTAGACTTGTGCATGGAGAGGGGCTGGAAGGAGCTCTTTGCTGAGTCAAAGTACTTCCACTGAAGGATGTAGGAGCCAGGCAGATCAACCACATGGGAACCCTACAATACACAGATCAACCACATGGGAACCCTACAATACACAGATCAACCACATGGGAACCCTACAATACACAGATCAACCACATGGGAACCCTACAATACACAGATCAACCACATGGGAACTCTACAATACACAGATCAACCACATGGGAATCCTACAATACACAGATCATCAATGAAAACTCACACATATAATAAATTCTTTGCTTTTGTCTATTTGTGCCTATGTGCCTGAAAAACACTGGTAACTTAAACATGAACTATGTTATTTTAACTAATTAGCACTCACTGTTATTTGTTTAGTCCCTGGGTCCTCACAGATGTTATCTATATTCAGTCAGACATCAATGTTTCAGTCTTTTGGTGTATGTCTTTTATTATTCATTTCTTATTACTGCATGGATACTGCACACTCTACACAATGGTAGTGCTGTAGGATACTGCACACTCTACACAATGGTAGTGCTGTAGGATACTGCACACTCTACACAATGGTAGTGCTGTAGGATACTGCACACTCTACACAATGGTAGTGCTGTAGGATACTGCACACTCTACACAATGGTAGTGCTGTAGGATACTGCACACTCTACACAATGGTAGTGCTGTAGGATACTGCACACTCTACACAATGGTAGTGCTGTAGGATACTGCACACTCTACACAATGGTAGTGCTGTAGGATACTGCACACTCTACACAATGGTAGTGCTGTAGGATACTGCACACTCTACACAATGGTAGTGCTGTAGGATACTGCACACTCTACACAATGGTAGTGCTGTAGGATACTGCACACTCTACACAATGGTAGTGCTGTAGGATACTGCACACTCTACACAATGGTAGTGCTGTAGGATACTGCACACTCTACACAATGGTAGTGCTGTAGGATACTGCACACTCTACACAATGGTAGTGCTGTAGGATACTGCACACTCTACACAATGGTAGTGCTGTAGGATACTGCACACTCTACACAATGGTAGTGCTGTATGATACTGCACACTCTACACAATGGTAGTGCTGTATGATACTGCACACTCTACACAATGGTAGTGCTGTAGGATACTGCACACTCTACACAATGGTAGTGCTGTAGGATACTGCACACTCTACACAATGGTAGTGCTGTAGGATACTGCACACTCTACACAATGGTAGTGCTGTAGGATACTGCACACTCTACACAATGGTAGTGCTGTAGGATACTGCATACTCTACACAATGGTAGTGCTGTAGGATACTGCATACTCTACACAATGGTAGTGCTGTAGGATACTGCATACTCTACACAATGGTAGTGCTGTAGGATACTGCATACTCTACACAATGGTAGTGCTGTAGGATACTGCATACTCTACACAATGGTAGTGCTGTAGGATACTGCATACTCTACACAATGGTAGTGCTGTAGGATACTGCACACTCTACACAATGGTAGTGCTGTAGGATACTGCACACTCTACACAATGGTAGTGCTGTAGGATACTGCATACTCTACACAATGGTAGTTCTGTAGGATACTGCACACTCTACACAATGGTAGTGCTGTAGGATACTGCATACTCTACACAATGGTAGTTCTGTAGGATACTGCACACTCTACACAATGGTAGTGCTGTAGGATACTGCACACTCTACACAATGGTAGTGCTGTAGGATACTGCACACTCTACACAATGGTAGTGCTGTAGGATACTGCACACTCTACACAATGGTAGTGCTGTAGGATACTGCATACTCTACACAATGGTAGTTCTGTAGGATACTGCATACTCTACACAATGGTAGTGCTGTAGGATACTGCATACTCTACACAATGGTAGTGCTGTAGGATACTGCACACTCTACACAATGGTAGTGCTGTAGGATACTGCACACTCTACACAATGGTAGTGCTGTAGGATACTGCACACTCTACACAATGGTAGTGCTGTAGGATACTGCATACTCTACACAATGGTAGTGCTGTAGGATACTGCATACTCTACACAAAGATAGTGCTGTAGGATACTGCATACTCTACACAAAGATAGTGCTGTAGGATACTGCACACTCTACACAATGGTAGTGCTGTAGGATACTGCATACTCTACACAATGGTAGTGCTGTAGGATACTGCATACTCTACACAAAGATAGTGCTGTAGGATACTGCACACTCTACACAATGATAGTGCTGTAGGATACTGCACACTCTACACAATGGTAGTGCTGTAGGATACTGCATACTCTACACAATGGTAGTGCTGTAGGATACTGCATACTCTACACAAAGATAGTGCTGTAGGATACTGCACACTCTACACAATGGTAGTGCTGTAGGATACTGCACACTCTACACAATGGTAGTGCTGTAGGATACTGCATACTCTACACAATGGTAGTGCTGTAGGATACTGCATACTCTACACAAAGATAGTGCTGTAGGATACTGCACACTCTACACAATGGTAGTGCTGTAGGATACTGCACACTCTACACAATGGCAGTGCTGTAGGATACTGCACACTCTACACAATGGTAGTGCTGTAGGATACTGCACACTCTACACAAAGATAGTGCTGTAGGATACTGCACACTCTACACAATGGTAGTTCTGTAGGATACTGCATACTCTACACAATGGTAGTGCTGTAGGTTACTGCATACTCTACACAATGTAGTACTGTAGGGTACTGCATATTCTACACAATGGTAGTGCTGTAGGATACTGCATACTCTACACAATGGTAGTGCTGTAGGATACTGCACACTCTACACAAAGGTAGTACTGTAGGATACTGCATACTCTACACAATGGTAGTGCTGTAGGATAATGCATACTCTACACAATGATAGTGCTGTAGGATACTGCATACCCTACACAATGATAGTGCTGTAGGATACTACACACTCTACACAATGGTAGTGCTGTAGGATATTGCACACTCTACACAATGGTATTGTTGTAGGATACTGCATACCCTACACAATGATAGTGCTGTAGGATACTGCATACCCTACACAATGGTAGTGCTGTAGGATACTGCATACTCTACACAATGGTAGTGCTGTAGGATACTGCATACTCTACACAATGGTAGTGCTGTAGGATACTGCATACTCTACACAATGGTAGTGCTGTAGGATACTGCATACCCTACACAATGGTAGTGCTGTAGGATACTGCATACCCTACACAATGGTAGTGCTGTAGGTTACTGCATACTCTACACAATGGTAGTGCTGTAGGATACTGCATACTCTACACAATGTAGTACTGTAGGGTACTGCATACTCTACACAATGGTAGTGCTGTAGGATACTGCATACTCTACACAATGGTAGTGCTGTAGGATACTGCACACTCTACACAAAGGTAGTACTGTAGGATACTGCATACTCTACACAATGGTAGTGCTGTATGATACTGCATACTCTACACAATGGTAGTGCTGTAGGATACTGCATACCCTACACAATGATAGTGCTGTAGGATACTGCATACTCTACACAATGGTAGTGCTGTAGGATACTGCATACTCTACACAATGGTAGTGCTGTAGGATACTGCATACTCTACACAATGGTAGTGCTGTAGGATACTGCATACTCTACACAATGTAGTACTGTAGGATACTGCATACTCTACACAATGGTAGTGCTGTAGGATACTGCATACTCTACACAATGGTAGTGCTGTAGGATACTGCATACCGTACACAATGATAGTGCTGTAGGATACTGCATACTCTACACAATGGTAGTGCTGTAGGATACTGCATACTCTACACAATGGTAGTGCTGTAGGATACTGCATACCGCACACAATGATAGTGCTGTAGGATACTGCATACCCTACACAATGGTAGTGCTGTAGGATACTGCATACTCTACACAATGGTAGTGCTGTAGGATACTGCATACTCTACACAATGGTAGTGCTGTAGGATACTGCATACTCTACACAATGTAGTACTGTAGGATACTGCATACTTTACACAATGGTGGTATTGTGGGATACTAAATACTCTACACAATGGTAGTGCTGTACATATTACATGCCACTGAAAAACTAAATCATTTTGACATTACTGGGCGTGGCACACAAACGTTTTGATATTGATAGTGCATCACAATTTGTCACTGTCTGTGTTGTAACTTCTCTGTATGGCTTCACTTCTTACTTTACAAGTTGTATTCATTTTAAATGAAATTGAATAGTCTACATAATGCTAGTACATATGTTGTTGTAACTGAATAGTCTACATAATGCTACCACATGTTGTTGTAATTGAATAGTCTACATAATGCTACCACATATGTTGTTGTAACTGAATAGTCTACATAATGCTACCACATCTGTTGTTGTAATTGAATAGTCTACATAATGCTACCACATCTGTTGTTGTAATTGAATAGTCTACATAATGCTACCACATCTGTTGTTGTAATTGAATAGTCTACATAATGCTACCACATACATTGTTGTAATTGAATAGTCTACATCACATATCTCAGGAGGGCGGGTTATAAGTAGATGAACATTGTTGGCAGCCACCACTATCCTGAACATAACAAACAGCTGCCAGCCACCACTATCCTGAACATAACACACAAATGCCGGCCACCACTATCCTGAACATAACAAACACCTGCCGGCCACCACTATCCTGAACATAACAAACAGCTGCCAGCCACCACTATCCTGAACATAACACACAACTGCCGGCCACCACTATCCTGAACATAACAAACAGCTGCCGGCCACCACTATCCTGAACATAACAAACACCTGCCGGCCACCACTATCCTGAACATAACATTTCATGTGACAGAGTCACAGAAGTGAACATTTGACAACAGCTTAGATAAAATAATGACACCACAGATGTTGGAAGGAACTGTGCAAGTTATACCAATGATATCATTAAAATCTTTATACCATGGATATAATAAAAAACAAATATTTTTAATAACCATTAAACCATGTTATGTTACTGACAGCTGATTGTGTAATATAACTTTTCAGTATCAATCTGCTGCTTAGTTATTATATTTCTGACACATAACATTATTTAATATTACCTTTGGGCAATTCTGGAATGGCTACAAAATATTTACATGCCCCATCGGATACAGAACGTTTAACTGGGCTCACTTTCGACCCGTCTCCTGAAATGGGAAATCCTGGTAGTAATAATTCTGCTGCAGATGCCAAAGCCACCAAGAGATGGCACCACACACCTGTACACTGTCACCATCTCGACACACCAGGGGGGGCTCCTTGATACTGATGTCGACCCCGACTGTTGTGTGTTTGTCTGTGTACTGCGTGGAGCCGATGCCACGTTCTCCACCGCTCACGTGGTGCTCATGAGGGTCGTTGGACAGCATCGTGTTGCACCGCAGCACTGTGAAAGTGACGTCACCCTTGAGGATGTCAAAGTCCCACGTGATGACACACGCCTTCTGTGGCACCTGCACCAGCACCTACAACCACAGGATGTCTGTCAAACACTGTTCATCTACCACAGGGTAACTGAGGGTTGTAGTGGTTCCTTGAATGCAAATAGCTCCTTGAATGCAAATAGCTCATAGAATGCAAGGAGTTCATTGAATACAAGGAGCTCCTTTAAATGCAGAGCTCACTGAATGCAAGGAGTTCCTTGGATACAGAGTTCTTTAAATGCGAATAACAAGAGTTCTGTAAATACTAAGAGCTCCTTGAACATTAACCATTTCAGTACGACAGGCCGGTATACTGGCCTCGCGGTGTGTGACGCTACAGTTCGACAGGCCGGTATACCGGCATTGGCTATGTTCACAATTTAAATCACTTTTACTCATAATTATTCACTAAGTGAAGCCCCTTGTTATATACGGTTGTCATGGCGAATGAATTAGCTGTTCGGTAGCAGCAATCGTTTATTATCGCTCAATATCATTTTACAGAGATTTTCGTGTTTTTAATGACGGATTATCAAAATCTGCTATGGTCGCAATGGTGGATGGCATTACTTCAACTGACGATTTACCGCCGTATGTTTTGGACGGATTATTTGATAGTTTTAGCGACGAATCTTTGTCGCATGTTGACGATCGAAACAACAATGATGTTTGCGAACTTAGCGACCAAGCCAGAGGCAAAACGGATACTGATAGCGGGAGTATTTTCGATGGCTACTCAGACGTCAGTGATGATGAATGTGACAGTGTAAACGCTGAGGATGAGCTGCACACTGTATCATCAATGCTGGATGATGCATAGTTTTATTTTTGTTAGAAAAAAGGTACTGTGAATTCTTCAACATGCAAAGTTTGATTGGAATCGGTCCAGTAGCGATGAAATATACAAATGAACACTTCTGTCATATATGTTTAAAATACAGATAAATAACCTTTTTACACTTTCTCATAGTCCACAAAATGTACTTTATATTGTATTTTATATCACAGTACTCCTGTAGCATGATCACCATGGGTAGCTTACATTAAATATGTACATTGGCATACAACTGCGTTCAGCAACTGCAAAATCGTTGAAATCGTGGTGGCCATCTTGGACTGCTGGTTACCATGACGACGAAATGTAAAATGATATGGCTCATTTTACTCGCTGATTATCATACTTTCAGAATATATATATAATATTCCTATTCATAAAATGCATTTTTGTTGCTGAAATCTTCACTTGAAGTGATGCAGTTGATTTCTTGCATATACACTAAGAATGCAGTATTCCGTGGTCACAGCAGATCAGGGCTGTAGTACTGAAATGGTTAACACAGAAACTAACACACAAATGATTCATTCAAAGTACCCCAGACTTGCAGCACTCAGGACAAACCAAGTGCACAGCTAACAGCCCTGGCCACATGCACACCCACGCATACAACTCATCAATATTTGATGATTGCACATTTACTGCAGACATTATATATTTATAATTTATATTGACACTAAGTATTAGTTAGTATGCGTAGGTGTGTGGTGCACCACAGTGGAAATATTGTTGCTCTTCTGTGCTATCCTTGGCAGAAGCCAGGTGCGCTTTATACTGTAATCAAACTTTGTAAATGAGTGGATTCTACCAAAATAAATACTATTACTAGATATGAATATACATTATATAACACCAAATTTCCCTTTGAATAAATAATTAAAAGGAATTAAATTCTGCACTAATGACATAGTATTACATGTCAATGAGATCTTAACAGTAAACGAGTACCCTACCTCATGAGGATAATCCTTCTGCACATGAGCCGTGTGGTAGACGTTTTCAACACGGAACGATGACTCATCTGTGTCAATCTCGTCGTTGGCCATATATAGTGATTTTGGGACAATCCCACCGTCAGGGACATCACACTACAGCCAATCACACACACAGTTACAACCAGTCTAGGAAACAGACCATCATAACTGTGGAAACCATCAATTTAACACTGGCTCAACTACTCAGGCAGACTAACTCAACCTATAAAGAGGGCCAGAGCCAGTGGCATATTTAGAGGCGGCCATTTGAAGTATTGAGTGATCTAAAACAAACTGGTTAATTGAATCATATTAGTGTTATCTGGCTGATTCCCCAAATTGGTGAGCGGAAACATGATAAAATGGATTAGCGAAGCAATTAACAGTGTATCAAAATTGTTTCCACATAAAAGGAAGCAGATTACTGAAAAACTAGATGATAGAACAAGAGATAAATGAGAAACGATTGTATGAAATGGGTCACTTACGAATGCATCTCCTCCAAGGAAGTCAGGGATGTACTTGTGTTCGACGTAGTCCACCAGCCCGCCATTGCCCTCGTAGTCCTTCCCCCCGTAGATGAGGAACTTCTTGCGCGTGTTCTCGTCAATGAATGGACTGATGAGGGTCCAGAGGACAGGGAAGATGCGAGGCGCGCGCACAATCAGCAGGAAGCCCATTGTCTCAGGGTAGTTGGCTTCAACAACCTCGATGATGTGAAGCAGGGCCTTGATACCTGGTCGCCACAAGTGGCGCATGCTCAGACCCTCCAGATCCACGATGCACGTGCAGTTACTGAACACAATGACAACCCCATAGGTTGACATGTCATCAGAAATATTATCTAAACAGTTTTAAGTAAAGTCTTTGAGTAAGTTTATCAGACTGGCGGATCTAGTCGCGAAACTGATTTTACTTTCACGAATTATACAAAACTGATTGGTGGCGCCACCAGTTGAGTAAAACAGAAATAACACCATAACTCACCTAAATAAGTTTGGTATATCTAGGCTAGCGATTTAGGAATACAATATCGCAATTAAAAGGTTTATTTTACTGGCAGTTACAATAACAAATACTGTAATCGCAAGTGAATTTCAGTAATCGCCACTGAAAACGTAATCATGTTTCTTTGAAAGTAATCCTAATTGGAATGGCACTCACGTAATGGGGTATCCCCGTAGCTTAGTTGCTTCCTCACATCTACGTAAACCCTCCTCATTGACAGAGAACACCTGCACACAAACACACAACACCAGGTAAAAGACAAGTAACGTATACAAGTAACGTATTGCTCAATCACAGACTCACCAACATCTGTCAGTGATTACAAGAGAAACTCAATATTATTAGCAGTCTCAACATACTCATTTCATTTCAGTCTTGTTTCATGTTCTTAAAGGCACAACATCATAGTTTTAATCTATTCTAATAACGAGACCACCAAATGTGTTTTAATGAACCACAGTTTATTTTACATAATTGGACTGTTATCTGTTAAGAATATTGCTTTAGTCATTATTTATTTTCATGTGTGTCTGTGCGTGTGAGTGTGTGTTTGTGGGTACAAAAATATGTGTTTGATATACCAGTATTGATGTTGTTAAGTTTGTGGTTGTTTCCATGTGTTCATATGTGGTTGATAGTGTGCTGATGTTGCTAAGTCTGTGGTTGTAAACCAGTGTCTGGCCAATAACTGACACATATTAAATGACACTAACATGTTTGAGGATGCCACCAGCTCCCACACTCTTGATGAGTCCTTTCACGTCCATCTGGCCCAGTCGCAGGATGTAGAGTGGCCGACCGTCTGAAACAACAACTAACATGCTACAGGCCGGCACAGTGCAAGCTACCAACCAGCCCTGTACAAGCTACCAGCCAGCCCAGTACAAGCTACCAGCCAGCCCAGTACAAGCTACTATCCAGCCCAGTACAAGCTACCAGCCAGCCCTGTACAAGCTACTATCCAGCCCAGTACAAGCTACCAACCAGCCCTGTACAAGCTTCCAGCCAGCCCAGTACAAGCTACCAACCAGCCCTGTAAAAGCTACCAGCCAGCCCGGTACAAGCTACTATCCAGCCCAGTACAAGCTACCAGCCAACCCTGTACAAGCTACCAGCCAGGCCAGTACAAGCTAACGGCCAGCCCAGTACAAGCTACCAGCCAGCCCTGTACAAGCTACCAGCCAGGCCAGTACAAGCTACTGGCCAGCCCAGTACAAGCTACCAGCCAGCCCTGTACAAGCTACCAGCCAGGCCAGTACAAGCTACCAGCCAGCGTGATACAAACTACTAGACGTCTTTCTGCCTTGATGAGTCCACGTCTTTCTGCCTTGATGAGCCCACGTCTTTCTGCCTTGTTCATTTCTAATCTATATTCTACACTGAACCCGTTAAATCAAATAAAATCTCAACTCTGCAGTGCACACAACACCAACAATAAAGACATGAACAGGACTGCCTAGACCAATCAGTACCTTTGTCGTGGAAGTGCCAGCCACCCGAGTAATACTTGTTAATGACAGCAGGTGGCTCGTAGGTGGTCAACAGGCGGTCCATATCATGCAGTTTCCTCCAGGCAAGCGAGTGACAGAGCATCTCCCGCGCCTTCTCCACGCTGAATTCTCGCGCTCGCAGGAAGCGCAGGATGTGGCTATCCTTGGGCGACTGCAGGCAGAGGCAACAACATCTCAACAATGAGAACGTCCTGAGAACTCTGCCAGCACATCATTATTCATCAACCAAAACTTCATAGTAGTAAGGGACGATGTCAAAACATCAATGTGTGGCACTACTTGAAACTGATGTCATTTAACCTCAGACTCCTGGCCCCAGCTACATGACACTGATGTCATTTAACCTCAGACCCCGGGCCCCAGCTACATGACACTGATGTCATTTAACCTCAGACCCCTGGCCCCAGCTACATGACACTGATGTCATTTAACCTCAGACCCCCGCTATCTCGTTAATATTCAGCCGTTCTAACACAGTGTAGGAGTGTTGTGCATACCAGTACTAAGGAAGATCAAACTCCAGTAGAGAATAAACAGTCAAAGGATCATGACAATGTAAAGCTGTCAACACGTGCTTGAAGTCAACACCCTTATGAAGGGTAATCGTAAAATACCTGCTTACAACTGAAGGTGCCCACAGGTGCATCAGTGAATGAGAGTTGAGTGGAGGTAAGTGTTGACTGAGTACCTGGCCCTTGAGAGAATCCTGCAGCCACCTCTTGAGTTGGACAAGTTTACTTTCTTCGTATGGTGTCAACTTGCCCAGGAAGCGCTGGATGTAGTCGGTGTCCAACTTGGCTGTCACTTCTGTCAAGCATTACAAGCTTGCTTAACAGTGTCTTCAGTTGACATTATTCAGGGAGTGCAACTGTGGGCTGGTCAGACTTAGGTCCTTTTTAAAACAATACTTCCAACACATAAAACCTTTTAAGACCAATACTTCCAACGCATAAAACCTTTTAAGACCAATATTTCCAACTTTTAAGACCAATATTTCCAACAACTAAGACCTTTTCTTTGATAAATTTGATACAAATAATTTATCTATTAGGTGACCAAATTGCATTATTTCATCACAGAAGCATGTCGTTCAGCGATATGCAGTTCACTCCAAATTTGTTGAAATCAAATTTAAAACCTTTCTTCAAAAATTACCGTCTGAACTGACATAGAAACAAGGCAACTGACAAGTGAGTACAATGGAATGTTTGTATGTACAAGAGTGGGAAACACAACTCACCTTCACCCTCTTGTTGTTTGTATGTACAAGAGTGGGAAACACCACTGTTGTTGTTTGTATGTACAAGAGTGGGAAACACCACTCACCTTCACCCTCTTGTTGTTTGTGTGTACAAGAGTGGGAAACACCACTCACCTTCACATTCTTGTTGTTTGTGTGTACAAGAGTGGGAAACAAAACTCTTGTTGTTTGTATGTACAAGAGTGGGAAACACCACTCACCTTCACATTCTTGTTGTTTGTGTGTACAAGAGTGGGAAACACCACTCTTGTTGTTTGTATGTACAAGAGTGGGAAACACCACTCACCTTCACCCTCTTGTTGTTTGTGTGACAAGGTCTTGGTCAACTTGGGTTTTGCCCCCATGGAATTGGTCAGACTCTCACCGGCCGGAGTGCTGGCATGAGGGGTGACGGTATCAATGGAGATGAAGCCCTCTACCGGGGTCTCAGCATCTGGTTCCTTCCACGGCACAATGTGTCCAATGCCCTCCTCCATCAGCTCACTGATGTAATGCTCAATGACAGCCTTGCCCTGCAAGCAGTCAAATTAGGGGTCAATGATAGTCTTGCCCTGCAAGCAGTCCCAGTAGGGGTCAATGACAGCCTTGCCCTGCAAGCAGTCAAATTAGGGGTCAATGATAGTCTTGCCCTGCAAGCAGTCACAGTAGGGGTCAATGACAGCCTTGCCCTGCAAACAGTGCCTGTAGGGGTCAATGACAGTCTTGCCCTGCAAGCAGTCACAGTAAGGGTCAATGACACTCTTGCCCTGCAAGCAGTCACAGTAGGGGTCAATGACAGCCTTGCCCTGCAAACAGTGCATGTAGGGGTCAATGACAGTCTTGCCCTGCAAGCAGTCACAGTAAGGGTCAATGACACTCTTGCCCTGCAAGCAGTCACAGTAGGGGTCAATGACAGCCTTGCCCTGCAAACAGTGCATGTAGGGGTCAATGACAGTCTTGCCCTGCAAGCAGTCACAGTAAGGGTCAATGACACTATTGCCCTGCAAGCAGTCACAGTAGGGGTCAATGACAGCCTTGCCCTGCAAGCAGTCACAGTAAGGGTCAATGACACTCTTGCCCTGCAAGCAGTCACAGTAGGGGTCAATGACAGCCTTGCCCTGCAAGCAGTCCCAGTAGGGGTCAATGACAGCCTTGCCCTACAAGCAGTTCCTGTAGGGGTCAGTGACAGCCTTGCCCTGCAAGCAGTCCCTGTAGGGGTCAATGACAGCCTTGCCCTGCAAGCAGTCCCTGTAGGGGTCAATGACAGCCTTGCCCTGCAAGCAGTCCCAGTAGGGGTCAATGACAGCCTTGCCCTGCAAGCAGTCCCTGTAGGGGCCAATGACAGCCTTGCCCTGCAAGCACTCCCAGTAGGGGTCAATGACAGTCTTGCCCTGCAAGCAGTCCCTGTAGGGGTCAATGACAGCCTTGCCCTGCAAGCAGTCACAGTAAGGGTCAATGACACTCTTGCCCTGCAAGCAGTCACAGTAGGGGTCAATGACAGCCTTGCCCTGCAAGCAGTCCCAGTAGGGGTCAATGACAGCCTTGCCCTGCAAGCAGTCCCTGTAGGGGTCAATGACAGCCTTGCCCTGCAAGCAGTCACAGTAAGGGTCAATGACACTCTTGCCCTGCAAGCAGTCACAGTAGGGGTCAATGACAGCCTTGCCCTGCAAGCAGTCACAGTAAGGGTCAATGACACTCTTGCCCTGCAAGCAGTCACAGTAGGGGTCAATGACAGCCTTGCCCTGCAAGCAGTCCCAGTAGGGGTCAATGACAGCCTTGCCCTGCAAGCAGTTCCTGTAGGGGTCAGTGACAGCTTTGCCCTGCAAGCAGTCCCTGTAGGGGTCAATGACAGCCTTGCCCTGCAAGCAGTCCCTGTAGGGGTCAATGACAGCCTTGCCCTGCAAGCAGTCCCAGTAGGGGTCAATGACAGCCTTGCCCTGCAAGCAGTTCCTGTAGGGGTTAATGACAGCCTTGCCCTGCAAGCAGTCCCTGTAGGGGTCAGTGACAGCCTTGCCCTGCAAGCAGTCCCAGTAGGGGTCAATGACAGCCTTGCCCTGCAAGCAGTCCCTGTAGGGGTCAATGACAGCCTTGCCCTGCAAGCAGTCCCAGTAGGGGTCAATGACAGCCTTGCCCTGCAAGCAGTTCCTGTAGGGGTCAGTGACAGCCTTGCCCTGCAAGCAGTCACAGTAAGGGTCAATGACAGTCTTGCCCTGCAAGCAGTCCCTGTAGGGGTCAATGACAGCCTTGCCCTGCAAGCAGTTCCTGTAGGGGTCAATGACAACCTTGCCCTGCAAGCAGTCACAGTAGGGGTCAATGACACTCTTGCCCTGCAAGCAGTCACAGTAGGGGTCAATGATAGCCTTGCCCTGCAAGCAGTCACAGTAAGGGTCAATGACAGCCTTGCCCTGCAAGCAGTCCCTGTAAGGGTCAATGACAGCCTTGCCCTGCAAGCAGTCCCTGTAAGGGTCAATGACAGCCTTGCCCTGCAAGCAGTCACTGTAAGGGTCAATGACAGCCTTGCCCTGCAAGCAGTCCCAGTAGGGGTCAATGACAGCCTTGCCCTGCAAGCAGTCCCTGTAAGGGTCAATGACAGTCTTGCCCTGCAAGCAGTCACAGTAGGGGTCAATGACAGCCTTGCCCTGCAAGCAGTCACAGTAAGGGTTAAATATCACTCTTGCCCTGCAAGCAGTCACAGTAGGGGTCAATGACAGCCTTGCCCTGCAAGCAGTCACAGTAAGGGTCAATGACAGTCTTGCCCTGCATGCAGTCACAGTAAGGGTCAATGACAGTCTTGCCCTGCAAGCAGTCACTGTAAGGGTCAATGACAGCCTTGCCCTGCAAGCAGTCACAGTAAGGGTCAATGACAGTGTTGCCCTGCAAGCAGTCACAGTAAGGGTCAATGACACTCTTGCCCTGCAAGCAGTCACAGTAGGGGTCAATGACAGCCTTGCCCTGCAAACAGTGCCTGTAGGGGTCAATGACAGTCTTGCCCTGCAAGCAGTCACAGTAAGGGTCAATGACACTCTTGCCCTGCAAGCAGTCACAGTAGGGGTCAATGAATAGCTTTGGCTGATTGACGTGTATTAGGTTCAACACTGATTGATCAACGTGAATTCTTGGGACTGCTCAAAATGATTTACATTCAGCCGAATGAGTGGAAACATGATCCTCAGAAAATGTAAAATATTACATTTCTGTCACCCTGAATAAAACATTTGCTAAAGATAGGTGCTGGTTCGAATAACCTATTACCTACCCCATGGGCTAATGGAAAAAACATTTATGTGGGCAGTGCAGACACAAGTATAAAGGTCCATGTATGTGGGCAGTGCAGAGACAAGTATAAAGGTCCATGTATGTGGGCAATGCAGAGACAAGTATAAAGGTCCATGTATGTGGTCAGTGCAGAGACAAGTATAAAGGTCCATGTATGCGGGCAGTGCAGACACAAGTATAAAGGTCCATGTATGTGGGCAGTGCAGAGACAAGTATAAAGGTCCATGTATGTGGGCAGTGCAGAGACAAGTATAAAGGTCCATGTATGTGGGCAGTGCAGAGACAAGTATAAAGGTCCATGTATGTGGCTAGTGCAGAGACAAGTATAAAGGTCCATGTATGTGGGCAGTGCAGAGACAAGTATAAAGGTCCATGTATGTGGGCAGTGCAGACACAAGTATAAAGGTCCGTGTATGTGGGCAGTGCAGAGACAAGTATAAAGGTCCATGTATGTGGGCAGTGCAGAGACAAGTATAAAGGTCCATGTATGTGGGCAGTGCAGACACAAGTATAAAGGTCCATGTATGTGGGCAGTGCAGACACAAGTATAAAGGTCCATGTATGTGGGCAGTGCAGAGACAAGTGTAAAGGTCCATGTATGTGGGCAGTGCAGACACAAGTATAAAGGTCCATGTATGTGGGCAGTGCAGAGACAAGTATAAAGGTCCATGTATGTGGGCAATGCAGACACAAGTATAAAGGTCCATGTATGTGGGCAGTGCAGAGACAAGTATAAAGGTCCATGTATGTGGGCAGTGCAGACACAAGTATAAAGGTCCGTGTATGTGGGCAGTGCAGACACAAGTATAAAGGTCCATGTATGTGGGCAGTGCAGAGACAAGTGTAAAGGTCCATGTATGTGGGCAGTGCAGAGACAAGTGTAAAGGTCCATGTATGTGGCTAGTGCAGAGACAAGTATAAAGGTCCATGTATGTGGGCAGTGCAGAGACAAGTATAAAGGTCCATGTATATGGGCAGTGCAGACACAAGTATAAAGGTCCATGTATGTGGGCAGTGCAGAGACAAGTATAAAGGTCCGTGTATGTGGGCAGTGCAGACACAAGTATAAAGGTCCATGTATGTGGGCAGTGCAGACACAAGTATAAAGGTCCGTGTATGTGGGCAGTGCAGACACAAGTATAAAGGTCCTTGTATGTGGGCAGTGCAGACACAAGTATAAAGGTCCTTGTATGTATTGTCTTTTGCTTTTTTTTAATGAAATTTGCAACGTAAAAACGAAAAAGGCACACAAAATTTGACGAAAACAAACTAAAGCAAATTATTATACACAGTTTTTGTAATATAAGTTAAAAAAAACGTTTTATAATTTTCACTGCATCAGAACGAAAAATTAAAAGTGAACGCAGTGCCACTCGTTTTTCATTCTGGCATCTGTTTCGTTGTGCTAAGCAGCCACACACTTAATAAAAACGTATATGCAGATAACATATTATAACACAACATGTATAACATATATGTATGTGTACACGCAAATCTGCACCAATACATATGTGCGCGCATGCACGTTGTGCATGCATGCATGTGTGCACATTTGTGTATGCTAAGTGGCCACACACACACATAACATACATGCATACATACACGCAAACATGCATGCATGCATAATGTATACATACATATACATACACATACATGCAGTACATACATACATAAATACATAGAAACATGAAAGCATGCACACATGCATACATACATGTATATGTTATGTATGTTATATATGTTATGCTATGTGCAAATACTGTGTTTGGCCACTTAGTACATCAATGCCAGAACGAAAAAAAACGAGTGACACAGCAATCGATTTTCTTTTTTCATTCTGATGCAGTGAAAGCAATAAAATGGTTTATTGTATCTTTATGTTGTTTATCTAACTTATATTACAAAACTGTGTATAACAGTTAGTGTTTGTTCTTCGGTTTTCTAATGGCAAATTTGAAAACGAGAATCTACCATTGTGTGCCTTTTTCGCTTCCATATTGAAAATTTTATAACGAAAAAGGAAAAGATGGCACATACACACACCTATAAATACCCCCAAGTTTATTACAACTGAATATTCATTAGGGTGAATTAATACAATCTTCCTAAAATACGTCCATCAATTTTGTAGTATTAATAAGCAGAATTACTTCCATGAACTTGGCAGAGACAGAGTGCATGAAGAACGCACACCTAAAGGGTTGTTTGCATGCATGCTTTCACACTGTGTTCCCATTACAGCAACAAAGAAATGATTAATTTATAGCTGTGCCATGTTTTGTTGGATGGTAATTGCATTTCATGGAAAGCATGCCGTGCAAGACCAACTCAACTGTCAGGCTGAATTAGTTCCCGACTGTTGATTTCACAGAGGTGCGTCTTATCGCATTAAGCAATGGCTTTGAAAGACATGATGCCAATCTATAATCTACTTGTAGCAATGACATAATTAATAAAGATTAAGGCTAAAACTGTGTCTAATAAATATAGCTTTCCCACTAGGCATGTTATCCAAGAGGCAGCTCACTTTCAAGTGGCCTGGTTTAATGTTTTTCTCTTTCAAATAATCATGGTAGATCCATCAAACTTGAACAGATCCCATACTACAACAGACATGTGTTCAATTTATTTTATCAATATCATGTTGCTATTTTTATGTGCATCGTTCATCTCGCTTATTTTGGTCTCAGACTGGCAAGCTGAAAACACCAAAGACTGTTCCCATGGGAAAGCACAAAAGACAGCTTACTACTAGAACATGCATCTTACTGTTCAAAATCTTGCGGTTTAGTAAGCTGTTATAATTCTTTCCATTAAAGCAGGGAATAGACTGTGATGGAGTGACACACATTTATTTCTAGAGTCAATGTAGACTATAAATTAAAATACTACTGCATCAAGGTAATTAATTCATTATAAATTAGGCCATAATAATAATTAATTATAGATTAGGCTACAATAATAAACTTATTTCCAAACACCTGATCTGCAATATATATATATATATATATATATATATATATATATATACATATATATATAACTCAGAGTTCAAAAGGAGTCATGACATTAGTTCCTGCTTACTGTCAATTTGCTACTGCAAAATAAGACAAATGCAGAGTGCTTCCAATTTATTTTCTATGTACAATAATTTATATTTTTTATTTCATGCATTTTACATAAAGCGCATTAAGCTTTCAAGGAAACTGTGCTGTACAAAATAAAATTATTCCTCAAACTGAGACATTGGGGCAGACGAACAAGCAATGGCTTCATTTCTAATACTATCTCCCTATCTCCAATTTAATGCGATTCAAAGCACATAATTTTACTCATACGGTAATACACAAAAAGGCATTCAAAAAGTATTACCTTGGTGAAGGTTTGTCTCATTTATTCCATCAGTATCAGTGCTACCCCCTTAAGGCAGGTATCAGGTGGCGCCCTCCCTCAGCTGGGTTCAACCAATTACTTTCCCTTCCGCCTGATGGATCATCTGTCAAACTCAGTTAAAATTTACATGGCTGCCACACCACATCCATTTTCTGTTTCGACAAATGTCGAATAAGCGTCTATCCACTGAACATGACCAAACTGACCTTCTTAATGTTGGCTGCATACTGTTTCATTGCAATTTTCTCGACAGTGCTCTCAAAGCCAAAAAATGATATGATGTCGAGGCTGGCATCTTGTTCAAAACACGTCCACTGCGGATTCTCTGGATGCACCTAAAACATACAGATTTTCATAAGAAATACTGGACACACAAGATTGTACACATATCTTCACTCTTTCTTCCAAATTCAAAACTTTTATTCACAGAATAGTGATCCACAAACTTGGACCCATCACTATTTATCAAAGAAAATGTCTAAGAAAAAATAATTAACTCCATAATAATTCTCTTGAGGCACAAAGCCTTCGATGGCCATATTAGCATTGTTGAAAATATTTGGCGATTCAATATTTTAGCTAGAGAACCTACATAGTTAAGTATAATTATTAACAATTATAATAACATTCAATAAAATCAAAACCGGTACAAAAAGTACACAAATAACTATATTACATACATTAACATTATACACAGTTTAAACAACAACTTCCAAACATTTGACAAATCTTTATTTTACATATCACAAAATGAGAGGATATACTCACAAAGTATCGACAGTGCTCCTTGATGGTCAGTCTCGTTGAGAATGACTCATTGAAGGCGTTGATCTCGAGCCTACGACTACGTCGGTCCAACTCATTTTTCTGAATAAATACAACGTGGTCGACACCGACAATCTGAAGGAGAAAGAAGAAACACTTTGAAGTTTGCTCATCTCTACAGCTTCTTTACAGCCCCACCATGGGACCTTCACAGGGCCGCTAAACATAATACACATTGAGAACTACCCACCAGTCCAAAAACTAGTCAATATTGCCGCAGACTAGTAAAATGGCACACCAACTAGTTCTTCTGTGTAATAAAAAACTATTTCATATTTTTGTTTATACATATATGTTTTATTCTTTGACAAATTTTTCTGCACAACCCAGCAACATTCAACATTTTTTTGATTGGTGTTGCCAAGTCTACAGTAAAGCAGGTTTATGTTGTTTTGAAAATTTGCAGAACTAGTAACAACCTTGGTGGACTACTTGTCTTACCAGTAACAGCCTTGGTGGACTACTTGTCTTACTAGTAACAGCCTTGGTGGACTACTTGTCTTACTAGTAACAGCCTTGGTGGACTACTTGTCTTACTAGTAACAGCCTTGGTGGACTACTTGTCTTACTAGTAACAGCCTTGGTGGACTACTTGTCTTACTAAAACAAGCCTTGGTGGACTACTTGTCTTACTAGTAACAGCCTTGGTGGACTACTTGTCTTACTAGTAACAGCCTTGGTGGACTACTTGTCTTACCAGTAACAGCCTTGGTGGACTACTTGTCTTACTAGTAACAGCCTTGGTGGACTACTTGTCTTATTAGTAACAGCCTTGGTGGACTACTTGTCTTACTAGTAACAGCCTTGGTGGACTACTTGTCTTACTAGTAACAGCCTTGGTGGACTACTTGTCTTACTAGTAACAGCCTTGGTGGACTACTTGTCTTACCAGTAACAGCCTTGGTGGACTACTTGTCTTACTAGTAACAGCCTTGGTGGACTACTTGTCTTACTAGTAACAGCCTTGGTGGACTACTTGTCTTACTAGTAACAGCCTTGGTGGACTACTTGTCTTACTAGTAACAGCCTTGGTGGACTACTTGTCTTACCAGTAACAGCCTTAGTGGACTACTTGTCTTACTAGTAACAGCCTTGGTGGACTACTTGTCTTACTAGTAACAGCCTTGGTGGACTACTTGTCTTACTAAAACAAGCCTTGTTGGACTACTTGTCTTACTAGTAACATCCTTGGTGGACTACTTGTCTTACTAGTAACAGCCTTGGTGGACTACTTGTCTTACCAGTAACAGCCTTGGTGGACTACTTGTCTTACTAGTAACAGCCTTGGTGGACTACTTGTCTTACTAGTAACAGCCTTGGTGGACTACTTGTCTTACTAGTAACAGCCTTGGTGGACTACTTGTCTTACCAGTAACAGCCTTGGTGGACTACTTGTCTTACTAGTAACAGCCTTGGTGGACTACTTGTCTTACTAGTAACAGCCTTGGTGGACTACTTGTCTTACTAAAACAAGCCTTGGTGGACTACTTGTCTTACTAGTAACAGCCTTGGTGGACTACTTGTCTTACTAGTAACAGCCTTGGTGGACTACTTGTCTTACTAAAACAAGCCTTGGTGGACTACTTGTCTTACTAGTAACAGCCTTGGTGGACTACTTGTCTTACTAGTAACAGCCTTGGTGGACTACTTGTCTTACCAGTAACAGCCTTGGTGGACTACTTGTCTTACTAGTAACAGCCTTGGTGGACTACTTGTCTTACTAGTAACAGCCTTGGTGGACTACTTGTCTTACTAGTAACAGCCTTGGTGGACTACTTGTCTTACTAGTAACAGCCTTGGTGGACTACTTGTCTTACCAGTAACAGCCTTGGTGGACTACTTGTCTTACTAGTAACAGCCTTGGTGGACTACTTGTCTTACTAGTAACAGCCTTGGTGGACTACTTGTCTTACTACTACAAGCCTTGGTGGACTACTTGTCTTACTAGTAACATCCTTGGTGGACTACTTGTCTTACTAGTAACAGCCTTGGTGGACTACTTGTCTTACCAGTAACAGCCTTGGTGGACTACTTGTCTTACTAGTAACAGCCTTGGTGGACTACTTGTCTTACCAGTAACAGCCTTGGTGGACTACTTGTCTTACTAGTAACAGCCTTGGTGGACTACTTGTCTTACTAGTAACAGCCTTGGTGGACTACTTGTCTTACTAAAACAAGCCTTGGTGGACTACTTGTCTTACCAGTAACAGCCTTGGTGGACTACTTGTCTTACTAGTAACAGCCTTGGTGGACTACTTGTCTTACCAGTAACAGCCTTGGTGGACTACTTGTCTTACTAGTAACGGCCTTGGTGGACTACTTGTCTTACTAAAACAAGCCTTGGTGGACTACTTGTCTTACTAGTAACAGCCTTGGTGGACTACTTGTCTTACTAAAACAAGCCTTGGTGGACTACTTGTCTTACTAGTAACAGCCTTGGTGGACTACTTGTCTTACTAAAACAAGCCTTGGTGGACTACTTGTCTTACTAAAACAAGCCTTGGTGGACTACTTGTCTTACTAGTAACAGCCTTGGTGGACTACTTGTCTTACTAAAACAAGCCTTGGTGGACTACTTGTCTTACTAGTAACATCTTTGGTGGACTACTTGTCTTACTAGTAACAGCCTTGGTGGACTACTTGTCTTACCAGTAACAGCCTTGGTGGACTACTTGTCTTACTAGTAACAGCCTTGGTGGACTACTTGTCTTACTAGTAACAGCCTTGGTGGACTACTTGTCTTACCAGTAACAGCCTTGGTGGACTACTTGTCTTACTAGTAACAGCCTTGGTGGACTACTTGTCTTACTAGTAACAGCCTTTGTGGACTACTTGTCTTACTAGTAACAGCCTTGGTGGACTACTTGTCTTACCAGTAACAGCCTTGGTGGACTACTTGTCTTACTAGTAACAGCCTTGGTGGACTACTTGTCTTACTAAAACAAGCCTTGGTGGACTACTTGTCTTACTAGTAACATCCTTGGTGGACTACTTGTCTTACTAGTAACAGCCTTGGTGGACTACTTGTCTTACCAGTAACAGCCTTGGTGGACTACTTGTCTTACTAGTAACAGCCTTGGTGGACTACTTGTCTTACCAGTAACAGCCTTGGTGGACTACTTGTCTTACTAGTAACAGCCTTGGTGGACAACTTGTCTTACTAGTAACAGCCTTGGTGGACTACTTGTCTTACTAAAACAAGCCTTGGTGGACTACTTGTCTTACTAGTAACAGCCTTGGTGGACTACTTGTCTTACTAAAACAAGCCTTGGTGGACTACTTGTCTTACCAGTAACAGCCTTGGTGGACTACTCGTCTTACTAGTAACAGCCTTGGTGGACTACTTGTCTTACTAAAACAAGCCTTGGTGGACTACTTGTCTTACTAGTAACAGCCTTGGTGGACTACTTGTCTTACTAGTAACAGCCTTGGTGGACTACTTGTCTTACCAGTAACAGCCTTGGTGGACTACTTGTCTTACTAGTAACAGCCTTGGTGGACTACTTGTCTTACTAGTAACAGCCTTGGTGGACTACTTGTCTTACCAGTAACAGCCTTGGTGGACTACTTGTCTTACTAGTAACAGCCTTGGTGGACTACTTGTCTTACTAGTAACAACCTTGGTGGACTACTTGTCTTACTAAAACAAGCCTTGGTGGACTACTTGTCTTACTAGTAACATCCTTGGTGGACTACTTGTCTTACTAGTAACAGCCTTGGTGGACTACTTGTCTTACCAGTAACAGCCTTGGTGGACTACTTGTCTTACTAGTAACAGCCTTGGTGGACTACTTGTCTTACCAGTAACAGCCTTGGTGGACTACTTGTCTTACTAGTAACAGCCTTGGTGGACTACTTGTCTTACTAGTAACAGCCTTGGTGGACTACTTGTCTTACTAAAACAAGCCTTGGTGGACTACTTGTCTTACTAGTAACAGCCTTGGTGGACTACTTGTCTTACTAAAACAAGCCTTGGTGGACTACTTGTCTTACCAGTAACAGCCTTGGTGGACTACTTGTCTTACTAGTAACAGCCTTGGTGGACTACTTGTCTTACTAAAACAAGCCTTGGTGGACTACTTGTCTTACTAGTAACAGCCTTGGTGGACTACTTGTCTTACTAAAACAAGCCTTGGTGGACTACTTGTCTTACCAGTAACAGCCTTGGTGGACTACTTGTCTTACTAGTAACAGCCTTGGTGGACTACTTGTCTTACCAGTAACAGCCTTGGTGGACTACTTGTCTTACTAGTCCTGCAGCCTAGTAGAAAAAATATGCTGAAATTCTACCTCTGATATTCTTCAGTAATTGGGTTCCAGTAGTGATTAAAAAGATTTAAATCTTTGTTGACAATTCCAGTTAAGGTAGCTGGGGCAGCCATAATATGCTTGTCTTGAATTGGGCAGGCTTGGGTTCAAATGCAAATGCATTTGAAAATGTCGCATTTGCATTTAAATGCAGAGTCATCTCCTGCTTCGCACTTGCATCAAAACATTTGCATTTGATTAAAAAGCAGCTGCATTTGTATTTTATTAAAACAATGATTAAAAAACATTTGCATTTGAATCAAAACATTTGATACCTTAAATGCATATTTGTAATGCAAAAATAAAAAAATCATCCATGAATACAGCTTGTGTAAAAAAAAATGATGGACTACTTTAACAATTTAACATTATATTTCAAATGTGCATGTATTTTTTATTTAGTAATAAAGCATGTGTTTATACATGTAATATATATAAAGTCGATGTAAACTGGTATGTACTTCATTGCATTTTTCAGTCACAAAAAATCACACATTTGAATTATTTCAGACACTTGTGTTTGCATAATTTCAAACACTGGCATTTGCATTTGAATAATTTTAGACACTTGTGTTTGCATAATTTCAAACACTTGCATTTGCATAATTTTAAACATTTGCATTTAAATGCAATGACTCGCATATGAATCCAAGACAGGAACTGAGTAGTTTCAGTATAAGTTTTTAAGATAAATTAACCATTTTCTTCACAGATTGTACTTGAAATACTATAATATTCCAGATTAATAAAAGTTTTTCATTTATTTGGTTGCTACAAAATTTTTTGGATCTTTTGTAAATGTGAAAATATAGCCACAAAATTATATATCGTTTTGAGAAAATCCCCAAAGAAATAAATGACATACATATAAGTAGGACAGTGTCACTGATAGCTTTATGGAAAATTTTAGTTAACATAAACGAAGTATGTGTGTTACACCACCATAAATAAGTTTGCAAAAAGTTGAAAGAAACAAACCCTTCATCAATTGTAATTCAAATCTGTGTCATTTTGCCTATATTTAAGATGCGTCCATATGCCAAATTGCAGCTTAGTAAGTGTTGCAGTTTTTCTAACAAATAAATTAAGCATCTAGGTACCTAGCCATTTCCATTATAGCTTCAAAGACACAATAAACTATGTTAGCGCTGATATTTGCTGGTATAAGGACATGATTTAATTAGGTAGATATAGTACTGATGTGTACTGGAATCACAGTAACCAAATGATACATTCCACGTTCACTACAAACGAATAAAGCTGTTTCAAAGATCAACGCACGTGCGGTCATTACTATGGAAACATCGTCAGCGTTTCTTTTTGTTTTCTATACATAATCAGGATGTCACCTGCAAACCTTTAGTGGCTTAAAAGGTTTCACTTTATCATTAGAGATTCACAAAGTTCATTTTCACATGACAAACACCAGTAAAGGAAAATGTTATCAACATAAATAAAAAGTAACCCTTAATTCATTTAAGTTTTAAAATAGGCATATCATGAAAATGACAGAAGCAACACAAGTCTATGCTATGTATAAACTCTTCTTTATTTCTCAGGAGATTCGGGTGCTAACATGCTGAAGTAGTTTATTAAATTTAGCATTCCCATGTCGCTGCATATACAGGCGTGAAATTGAATTTCTGGCTAATACATAACTAAAAAAAGTTAGTAAAAAAGACGATGCATATCACTGCTCACTGTTGATCAGTTTTTGGAGATAGAATCACAGTTAAAATTTACAAACACACATCTAACGTGCCACAGATGACAGTGGAAACATGATCAAGTTTCTTATTTCCCGTAGTTTTCGTGCCTTGTTATATGTCATCCTCCAAGTGAGTGGATGGATGAAGGCCCCCTCATTTACCAAAATAAAACTGCTTGCACAGACATAGTCAGAAGTCAGCAACACAATAAATAGGTGACATACGACCATATATGGCAATGTGCCCATATTCTCACTCACCAACTGCTCCGGCTATCAGGGAATTATAACCAGCTGGAATGCCCCTATTCCAGCTGGTTACTTTGCATTTGTGGCTAAATGGCATCAAATGACTAAACAAAATAAAGCACTATTTGGCACTGAAGAGGTTAACATGAACTAGGTACTACTTGCCATCTCATAACATTGAGTGGATTCAGGAAGCTAAGATTACATGATGCGATGATACAGCACATTTATACATTGATATGGTGCCATAAAAAGAAAAACATGACCAAATTTAAATTATTGTATTTAGTAATTTAAAAATCACATGCGTGCTATATTAACAAATAAATTTTAGTTTAGAAGAACTGAATCTCTAATACTATATAAGCATTAGGTTAATGAGTTATAAAGTTTGGTGCTGGGACTTGGAATACACAATCTTGTCTTGTGTTTGTCCTTGGTACATCAAGTGTTAACACTTCACAGGATCTCAAGTGTTAACACTTCATAGGATCTCAGCCCATTCTGCATATTTCTGTGGAAAACATCTGTGAAATACTTGGGCCCAAAGCAGTACATTAATGTCAACAAGCATGCCTCGTACTTGAGGCAGAACTCAGCTGGCATTTAGTGCAGTTGTACAAATGGGGCAGTCATGTGATGTTATTTACCAACTCTATACACTCGCCTGCAGGAACTGGTGTCTATGCAGGGGACGTACAGTATCTCTAGAAAGGGGCAATATGCAACCTGTTGTGAACTTAAATCCTTACATGTGTGAAAACAGTGATAGATGCATGTGCACAACTACACAGATGACGAGAACAACAAGGAATTCAACAACACTCACTGTAGTGCATTTAGAACACAATGTGGCATTTCATGTTGCAGTTACCAACCCAAAGCTGTTGGTTTTTGTAGCAACATTAACAGGTTAAAATAATGTATAAACATTCTAGATGGTAAACATTTTGAAATCCTACCAGCAACCTAATTGTCAATAACAGGAATACTAAAAACTAGAAAGGACTATAGTGCTAACTAGTAGTAGTAGTACTATGAACAGGAATGTGATGAAATGACTATAGCTGGAAGTGTATTGCATATTGTGTAGAGTAGGCTTTAATTGACAAAGGCAGCCGCGGAACCAAATGCGTCAATGGGTTTACGTAAATAAAATGATCAATACTTCGTCTGACTCTTAAATTAATATATTTACTTTGATTGTTTTCCTCCAGTCTATTAGTATATTTAGTCGGGAATAAATTATTAATGCTAAACATGGGAAATGTAATATTGCAAAACTGCTCGAGAAAAGTAGAAGTGTTTCTGGAAAAACCAGTTTCCATCATATCCACAAGATATAAGGCAACCCACAATAATTTTATCTGACTAGCAATTTGTAGGGGGGTAATTGGATATCAATGATATATCTCTCAAGTGCTAGACTGAATCTGTCAGAATGCATGATTTCATCCAGTAAGAATGAGTTGGCAGAGTATATATTACTGATCAGGGATAAGATTCAATTACACGGAATATAAACAAGAAATGTCCCCATACATAGAAATGGCCTGTTTGATGCGAGTTGTGGATTACAGAACTGATGCTGTGAAGCTTTTGTGCACTCTCTGCACACAACACAATCCATTACAGCTACTGTGGATTAGAACAGCAGTGGTTTCAAGGACAGTCCTGGTCAATGTAGACATTACCATATTTGCGATGTCATGCAATTTGTCAAATGTTTGAATACAAGCCAAACTGCTGGATTTAACGTATTTGGACAAACGCCAGCAACATATTGCCAGCCACAAGGAATGGAACATTACTTGAATATAGAGTATCACAACAAAATTAACATAATTTACTAACTAAAATTTTTATAGTGATATGAATTCCATGGTATGGTCATACAATGTGATGATAATTCTCAGTCTCATAAACAGATTAGTATGAAGTGACAGACAGTTGTTTGACGTGGTGTCAAGTGACACTGTGCCACTATGTGCAATGTCAAGTGACAGAATCACTCACTGCCTTTCTGGTAGCAGTGTTAACTAATGTAGTGTCACTAATTAGTATGTTCATAATAACTTAAAGAAAACCAAGTGGTATGTGTAATTCAATGCGACTCCAGCACTCAACAGTAGCAGTGGATGTGTACTTGGTAAACAAACTGCAACATTGTCTCCTGGTCAATCTTCATTATTTGGGTCTTAAGTATGTGAATAAAAGAGATAATTTACCAACATATGTTTATGTTACAACAATAAAGGACTACTATCGATAGTTCAGTACGACTCCCATAAATATGGTCAGTGACAGCCAAATTAAGCATCAAAGGAAGGATACAAAGACCATACTTGACAAATGATTATTTGTACAATAACCAGTGAGCTTGGGAAGAAACAAGCTCAAACAAATACTTGTATTACAGGGATGGACACTAATGATTGTTTGTACAATAACCAGTGAGCTCGGGAAGAAACAAGCTCAAACAAATACTTGTATTACAGGGATGGACACTAATGATTGTTTGTACAATAACCAGTGAGCTCGGGAAGAAACAAGCTCAAACAAATACTTGTATTACAGGGATGGACACTAATGATTGTTTGTACAATAACCAGTGAGCTCGGGAAGAAACAAGCTCAAACAAATACTTGCATTACAGGGATGGACACTAATGATTGTTTGTACAATAACCAGTGAGCTCGGGAAGAAACAAGCTCAAACAAATACTTGTATTACAGGGATGGACACTAATGATTGTTTGTACAATAACCAGTGAGCTCGGGAAGAAACAAGCTCAAGCAAATACTTGTATTACAGGGATGGACACTAATGATTGTTTGTACAATAACCAGTAAGCTCGGGAAGAAACAAGCTCAAGCAAATACTTGTATTACAGGGATGGACACTAATGATTGTTTGTACAATAACCAGTAAGCTCGGGAAGAAACAAGCTCAAGCAAATACTTGTATTACAAGGATGGACACAAATGATTATTTGTACAATAACCAGTAAGCTTGGGAAGAAACAAGCTCAAGCAAATACTTGTATTACAGGGATGGACACAAATGATTATCTGTACAATAACCAGTAAGCTTGGGAAGACATGGAGAGTAACCAAGACAACAACCGGAAGACATGGAGAGTAACCAAGACAACAACCGGAAGACATGGAGAATAACCAAGACAACAACCAGAATACATGGAGAGTAACCAAGACAACAACCGGAATACATGGAGAGTAACCAAGACAACAACCGGAATACATGGAGAGTAACCAAGACAACAACCGGAAGACATGGAGAGTAACCAAGACAACAACCGAAAGACATGGAGAGTAACCGGTTGTTGTCTTGGTTACTCTCCATGTATTCCGGTTGTTGTCTTGGTTACTCTCCATGTCTTCCAGTTGTTGTCTTGGTTACTCTCCATGTCTTCCAGTTGTTGTCTTGGTTACTCTCCAATTGGTGCTGATGATTTGGATTGTGTTTCTTGTTGAGAAGGATGATGTATTCCACAGTGTCTTTAAGGTGATGACTGCATGCCTGGCTTTACCAATCCTGCTTTTGACATCTTCAACTGTTCCTCCTCTGTACTGTTTACTTTTAGGAGTTTTGTCTTCTGTATATTTATTCTCTGACATGTCTTCTCTGCTTCCTTCATGGATCAACTTGCTTTCTTCTTCTGCATCTGTTCGTGTTTGTGAAAGTCAAGGTCATCCAATTGTTTAGTGAATGGCCACTGGATGCAATTTTGGCCCTGCTTAACAGTTTCTCTCATCTCTCACCAGCCGTCTCTGTTTTCCATTATGTATAACTTTGCAGGTTGAGTTTTCGTCTATCTGCTGCATTAGCGTTACAGACTTTGCTGGTATTCCATAATGATGCATCAGCATCTAAATAACATCTGTTTACACTATCAAAAGCTTTCTCAAAATCTATGAAATTGAATGTTCTATTATTATTCTCAGTGTGGCAATATGATCAGTGTAAGATGCGTCTTTTCGAAAACCAGCTTGTTCTTCAATTAGTTTTTCATCCAGTGCTCCTTTCAGTCCGTCCAGTTCTTGCACATTCCCAAGTCTTTTTTTCTTTGGCAGTTTGACAAGATATCTATTTTTTATTCTTTTGGGACTTCCTTTTGTTCCCAGATCTTCAGAAATAGGTGGAGCAACATATCTGTTGTTGTTATTGGGTTTGCCTTCAGAGCATCTGGTGGTATGCCGTCTGATTCGGGTGTCTTTCCGTTCTTTAACATGTTCAGTGCTCTACTTATCTCAGCCTTTGAAGGTGGGATTTGTGTTCACATTTAATAGCATTTCTGATATTGGTATGTTTGGTTTGTCTATTGGTGGCTCTCAGCTGAGGATTTCTTTGAAGTGTTCTTTCCATCTTGATCTTTGCTCTGCTTCCTTGTTTATGAAACTATCGTTCTTCCTTCTTTGTCTTTCACTTTCACCTCTAGTGTTCTTGTTAGATCATATAATTCCTTCATGTCTCTTCTGTATGCTGTCATTTCATCTTGTGTTGCTAGGTCATTGATATAGTTTTGCTTGTCCTTTCCTGCACTCTTATTAAGAGCTTTGTTAAGTTGCCAGTACTTTGCTTGGTGTTCTTGTTTCTCTTCTACTGTTTTGTATCGACTGACCATTTGTTTCATTTGCTTCCTTTCTTTGATCAACCATGTTGCAGTTGACAGCCACAACTTGTGTTTTCTCCCTTTTGCATAGAACTTCTTTGTATGCTTCTTTCCAGGTTTCTTGTAGTGTGGCCCAGACAATGTCTATGGGGTTTTCTGTCATGTCTCAAACCGGTTTCTCACTGCACAGTTCAATTCAAGTTTTGTTTTTCTTGTCATTAGTTGGTTGCGCTGTTGGTGTGGTTTATTGGCTGTGTTTGTGTATGCCTTCAGCTTGATTCTAAACGTTACCAGTAGAAGGTCGTGGTCTGATGCCACATATGCATCTCTCTTCACTCGTGTGTCCAGAAGACTTCTTCTCCATTTCCTGTCAATGGTTACGTGGTTGATCTGATTCTTTGTTTTCCCATCTGGTGAGAGCCATGTTGCTCTGTGTAGTGTTTTGTGTGGGAAGGCACTCCCACCTACAACCAAGTATATAACCATCTGGTGAGAGCCATGTTGCTCTGTGTAGTGTTTTGTGTGGGAAGGCACTCCCACCTACAACCAAGTATATAACCATCTGGTGAGAGCCATGTTGCTCTGTGTAGTGTTTTGTGTGGGAAGGCACTCCCACCTACAACCAAGTATATAACCATCTGGTGAGAGCCATGTTGCTCTGTGTAGCGTTTTGTGTGGGAAGGCACTCCCACCTACAACCAAGTATATAACCATCTGGTGAGAGCCATGTTGCTCTGTGTAGCGTTTTGTGTGGGAAGGCACTCCCACCTACAACCAAGTATATAACCATCTGGTGAGAGCCATGTTGCTCTGTGTAGTGTTTTGTGTGGGAAGGCACTCCCACCTACAACCAAGTATATAACCATCTGGTGAGAGCCATGTTGCTCTGTGTAGTGTTTTGTGTGGGAAGGCACTCCCACCTACAACCAAGTTGTTGAATACTGGATGACTTTACATGGACGAGACACTGTGACACAGAATCAAGTTATTATTTTTTCTTTTGCAAATTGCAGCTTTATACTCCACAACAGACAAATACATAATTGAGTAGGTCATAGAAATACACAGTAAACCCCCCATAGACCACTAGTGACATTAGGTAGATGAAACCATGCATGTACCTAACCATTCATGACCAACAGTTTATCAATTTAGTGAAACCTCTGAAATGAAATAGAAACCGCCGCTATTTATTGATTTTTGTGTGGCACTCAATATTAGCATTATATCAGAATCTCATTAGGCCAGTCTGCCAATAGAACCTACACAATTGACCTTCTGCTAAGTAGATTATTTATATTTAGGCTAGAGCTACCTGCATCCACCCACAATGCAGACGGTCAGCTGCAGCCTCGCTAATACGTCTTCATTGTTTTCGCACAATCAATACGACGAACAAATCATGCTTTTAATACCGCAATTGAACCAGTTGTACTGTCTCTGTTGTTTCAGCCAGTGAAGCTCACATAAACCAGACCAATCAGAAGTACATCATCACAACTACAAATCCCAGAACTCGGTTCCTGAAGAAAGCAACTGATGGTTGCTGAAATGTTAACTGAGTTAACGTCAATAGTTGCGTCAAAATAAAATATATTCATACATCCATGACTGCAAGCATTGTGTAGGCTCCTGTTTGTTGAAGCTGACTGTCTAAGACTGCAAGCATTGTGTAGGCTCCTGTTTGTTGATGCTGACAGTCCATGACTGGAAGCATTGTGTAGGCTCCTGTTTGTTGAAGCTGACAGTCCATGACTGGAAGCATTGTGTAGGCTCCTGTTTGTTGAAGCTGACAGTCCATGACTGCAAGCATTGTGTAGGCTCCTGTTTGTTGAAGCTGACTGTCTAAGACTGCAAGCATTGTGTAGGCTCCTGTTTGTTGAAGCTGACAGTCTAAGACTGCAAGCATTGCGTAGGCTCCTGTTTGTTGAAGCTGACAGTCCACGACTGCAAGCATTGTGTAGGCTCCTGTTTGTTGAAGCTGACTGTCTAAGACTGCAAGCATTGCGTAGGCTCCTGTTTGTTGAAGCTGACAGTCCACGACTGCAAGCATTGTGTAGGCTCCTGTTTGTTGAAGCTGACAGTCCATGACTGCAAGCATTGTGTAGGCTCCTGTTTGTTGAAGCTGACAGTCTACGACTGCAAGCATTGTGTAGGCTCCTGTTTGTTGAAGCTGACAGTCCATGACTGCAAGCATTGTGTAGGCTCCTGTTTGTTGAAGCTGACAGTCTAGGACTGCAAGCATTGTGTAGGCTCCTGTTTGTTGAAGCTGACAGTCCATGACTGCAAGCATTGTGTAGGCTCCTGTTTGTTGAAGCTGACAGTCTACAACTGCAAGCATTGTGTAGGCTCCTGTTTGTTGAAGCTGACAGTCCATGACTGCAAGCATTGTGTAGGCTCCTGTTTGTTGAAGCTGACAGTCTACAACTGCAAGCATTGTGTAGGCTCCTGTTTGTTGAAGCTGACAGTCCATGACTGCAAGCATTGTGTAGGCTCCTGTTTGTTGAAGCTGACAGTCTACAACTGCAAGCATTGTGTAGGCTCCTGTTTGTTGAAGCTGACAGTCCATGACTGCAAGCATTGTGTAGGCTCCTGTTTGTTGAAGCTGACAGTCTAGGACTGCAAGCATTGTGTAGGCTCCTGTTTGTTGAAGCTGACAGTCTAGGACTGCAAGCATTGTGTAGGCTCCTGTTTGTTGAAGCTGACAGTCTACAACTGCAAGCATTGTGTAGGCTCCTGTTTGTTGAAGCTGACAGTCCATGACTGCAAGCATTGTGTAGGCTCCTGTTTGTTGAAGCTGACAGTCTACAACTGCAAGCATTGTGTAGGCTCCTGTTTGTTGAAGCTGACAGTCTAGGACTGCAAGCATTGTGTAGGCTCCTGTTTGTTGAAGCTGACAGTCTAGGACTGCAAGCATTGTGTAGGCTCCTGTTTGTTGAAGCTGACAGTCTACAACTGCAAGCATTGTGTAGGCTCCTGTTTGTTGAAGCTGACAGTCCATGACTGCAAGCATTGTGTAGGCTCCTGTTTGTTGAAGCTGACAGTCTAGGACTGCAAGCATTGTGTAGGCTCCTGTTTGTTGAAGCTGACAGTCCATGACTGCAAGCATTGTGTAGGCTCCTGTTTGTTGAAGCTGACAGTCTACAACTGCAAGCATTGTGTAGGCTCCTGTTTGTTGAAGCTGACAGGCTACAACTGCAAGCATTGTGTAGGCTCCTGTTTGTTGTACTTTGTGGCTATTTTCACGGGAACATTTGTCGAGGTTGGTAATACCAATATCTACTTCAAATAATGTAATCAGTGAAATAGTCTCATTCATATAGTACATATTTGCCTGGAAACACAGTAGAGATAAATTATTTTATAACAAAATAGTGCACATAAACCAGTCATGGTTTATAATGACAATCACTAGGTTGTTAGCCACTTTAATAAACGGTATGACTACAAAACAAGTTGATTGATTTTTTTAGGTATCCAATGATACCGAGGATAACACATTAAAGCGTAAGTACATTATTTCCAATATGGTCCTCCTGGGTGTCCTTCTCTAGAGCTAGTGAGTCCATCACAGGTTTTTCCCATTTCCCTGTGTGGGATCTTTTATTTCCCCTGGCATAGACACCAGATAGAAGGGACTAACAGCTTTTACTGTCTCTTCCGAAAAACAACAGGCAAAGTGGTGTGAATGAAATTGCCCAAGCTTCGAAATGGCAGAGGTGGTTTCGAACCCCAATCTCTTCGACTGAAAGTGACCACCATGCCACACTTGGTAGTAAATTTCATGATAATCCACCAGCGCTAGATCACATGTAATCGAGTGTCGAGCTCCAAACATCAGAAGCCTTCAAGTTGATTGCTTCTTTGGTTGTTTTATGCACTTGTCTCATATGTCTGTGCTAGAGTCAGGTGCATTAATAGGCTTCTGTTGATTCAATTTAGAAAACAATCCTCCATGATCAATCCTGAGAAGGCACTGCTATAAATGGAGAGGTAGATACAACTTTATTTCAGTCACGTATACACGGAAGATTGTTATTATAATATAGCATAATGTAAAAAAATTTATTACTGCGTAACTGTGGAGATTTTCTACAAACCCCGGAGGGCTTTTGATGAGAACCACCTGTAGTACAAAAGTTGTAGTTATGCGTTGCCGCAGTGTCTAGACAAATAGAAATAAGACAAAAATAGAATACAATACAAGTGTCTACAATGTCATAGCTCAATAAGAATTGGATAATAAAAAAATATCTTAAATTAAAAAACACCTAAATATTTCTGTATATATGTATTGTCTGTCTTGGCAGAGAAACACCTTTACTTGAACCATTTTTAGGATATTAAGAAAACGTTACCTAATTAATTTTTGTTTAACTACAACACTTACGACACTGAAATTTGGCATATTGTAGGCAACTTTACATGGTTTGGAATTACGTTTGGTGAAGGGTGTGTGTCAAAAATACACTGTCACTTTAGGCTGTCATTCAACTTTTGCTTAATTCATTCACGGTGGTGCAGCATACGTAATTCGTTTATGTTAACCAAAATGTCCCTTAAAGTTATCAGTGATACCTTTATACTTATGTGTATGTCATTTATTTATTTATTTCTCAAAACGATAAAATTTGGCATTTTGTGACTATTTTTTCACATTTACAAAAATGTTTTAAAAACCTTGTAACATAACCAAATAAATGAAAAACTCCAAATTTTATTAATCTGGAATATTATTTAGTATCCCAACTACAAACTGTGAAGAAATGGTTAATTTATCTTAAAAACTTCTACTGAAACTACTCAATTCAAGACAAGCCTATAATAGCCACCCCAGCTACCTTAAATGCGGCAAATTTATTACAGCTTTTCTTTCAGTTTCATTTTCTTCACACCGGTGACTGCTGTGAACGCAGACAGAGCAGTGTCGATGTGGCAAAACAATTGTCTTCTAAGCGTGTTGCTGTCAGAGGGCTAGATAGTCTTTCAGTTACAATTCAGTTCCCACTGCCTCAACTCTCCATGCTCTTTTGCTCTCCACCTAATTGCCCTCCACCTAATTGGTCAGGCTGACTGTCGGCCAATGGGTAGTTGTCGGCAGATAAACTGTTGGGGACTAAAATTCGGTATGTGTATCTAGGCTAGTGCTACTGGTGGCCATTTGGGCCACAGGCCACACGGCAACAAATTTGGTATTTGAGCCAATTTATCCACAAGCTTTTTTGTTAAAAAGAATGCAGAATACATGAGCTTTTGTTGTTGTATTGCACATAAAAAAATTTGATTAACGCAATTTGTATTTGGCCAAAAAAAATTGGGACCTTTAGCCAAAATGGCTAAACAGTTTACAACATAAGAGCTTGCCCAGTGTATGGCCTGATTGAGGCATCATGAGAAATGGTTACAATGAACAAAAATTTATTTATAATCCAACTCCATGCACATCATATTTGCATAGATCACTGATATGGTTACACACACAAAAATTAGTAGACAATCACTAAATATCATATCTAATTTTTATACGACGTGCAACACCAATAATTTTTATGGAAATATTACATGTTTATGAATAATTCTAGTAGACAGCCTAGTCCCCAGAACCCCCGCGCAACTTATTAAAACATCCACAGGATTGGCAAGAATGAAAACTAGGTGAAGTTATAAATACAACACGGCCCTTTGACTTCAACAGTGGTTGCCAAGAATTGTATATAACGGCCTATAGTCAGGTCAAGTCCCTACAATGTCAGCATGTAGCCAAGTATAGAAACACTAATTATACCTGTGCCAGAATTCTTTCATTATTAATATCAGTTCTGAATTGGATTTATTATCTCTCGGTTTTGGTGGAGATTTCTCACACAATGAACACACATCACCCAGAACAGTGGAAAGACACATTGGCAACGCGCTGCTCTGCTCTTATTAGTAGTTTTGGCAAGTCTTTTAGTTCTCGCTTCAACCAATCAATGCAGCGTGTCCACGAATAACAATTGCAGCACAGTTGTAAAATGAATAGGAATGCTAATGCCACGAGCAAACTCTATATATAATTATATATTCAAGACCAAACTATTTTTATTGTCTGTCTGCCTTCTCCATCCTCAATCTCTCTACATAGATCTGCCGGTCCACCTTTTATTTCATATTATTTTTTTAAATCTCCATCATTTTAGCTATAATACTTCATCTTTAACAAGCAACACATGGATGGAAGAACACTTCCCTCTCATACATCATTTAGATGACAGGAAGGAGTGTGCAGATTAACGTAAAAAACATATTACAGTAATTAGTTAAATGAACAGAATTGTGAGCATTTTTTATTCTAAAAAGTATATAATCAATGTGTCCATGGCTTCACATACCTATTAATTTATCACATTTACCAGCTGTTCTTATACTTTTTAAAATAGAAAAGCAGAATTGTTTTTAAAATATATTTGCAAACATGTAGTAATAGTATTAATATTAAAACATGACAGTCATACCTTTTTGAGGATGTATGGGGCGTCAACATTGAGCCTGCAGCGTCGCTCTAACATTTCAACGGCACCATCGTCACTATGATATTCTGATATGAGATCACTTCCCAGAAACACAGGGATTAGCTCACAGGAAGGAAAACGCTTCTCGTATGCCTGCAAAATAGTGAAGTCCCTCATTATACATCCACTAATTAGTTATGCCCATGGGATTACTAGGGTTCTCAATAAATGTTGTTGAAGCAGAAAGCAAAAACAAAAAGTAGGAGGCACATCATCTTAAGTGCCAAAGTAATAACACAAGCTATAATTGTACGGGTGCATGCCAACATACTGCACCCCTCCAATAAAACACTGAACAAACATGTATACTTGTGCAAGTTCGCAAAGTATTTTACATTTTTCTCTATGAGAAAAAGGGGATCAAGTTTGAGACTGGGACTTGATCAGGTACCCAGTACTATTTACAACTAATGATAATTCAGGCCTTGACATTAAAGTTACTGGCCCTGGTATTTTTTTTTTATAAAACATAGAATGTGTGCAATGCATTGCGATAGTTTCGTGTATTTAGGGGCCTATATGTAAATTTAGGTAATTTTCCTGGCTACAAGACAGCCTTGTGTTCATCGAAAACTATTGATTAGCTAAGGCAGGAACGAGACGCTGGTATTCCTGTATATTGCTATGCATACATTATACACAATATCGTCAATGGCCATTGCGGAAATGCAACATCTATGCCGGCTATATGGTGCACAAACGCAGTAGACAAACGCGGTAGACACAAATAAATGAATTGCAACATCATTGCGAAACATAGTGTCAATGTAAACGATTTCTGCCTGTGTATCAGTAAGAAGCGAAATAACAATTTAATAATAAATATAATGTTTCTGTCAATTGTTATAAAATTAATTTGTTTCCATCGACAGTACAAAGATTGGACCAAGTGTGTCATCTACTGTTGCAGTCACGTAGGCACCGATCCACTCCCATTCGCCAATTAATGTTCATGAGAGCTGCATGTGTGCTTCCGTGAGTGAAGTCAAGTGGTTTATTTATTCGAATGATCAATGTTTCTTTCAAGCACTGAAAAAAAGTAAAAACTTCACAGTAAATTAACTTTTTTAGTTTTATTTCAGTTGGTTAACTGACCCAGATTTCTTCTTGAGAGTGATAAACAGTGACACATAGTGAGATGCTGCGAACTAGTCATCGTTTTCTGGAGGCTTTCATCAGTCAGCAAATTATGTTAATGAACTACAATGTTATGTTAATGAATTAAAATATCTCAGCTAAAAACATTATTGTGCGTGACTTAGGCAGATTAAAAAACAGTGAAAATATGCTCGAAAACTGTTACAGAAATCATGTGGCACTGCCGATAGTGCCTTAGACAGGTCGTGACGTAAGTGAAACTGAACCAAACAAAACTGACGTTTGTGCGGTCACTTGTGATCTGCATGGGCTCTGCAAGAAGTCTGACCACTTGTTGAACGGAACATAGCAGCAGAAATTATTCAAAATGGCGGTGACCCGTCGAGCCAGCAAAATATGAAAACTTATGACCAGAACTGGTCCAACAGCTTTAAAAAGGGCTCCAGGCCAACTAAATTATATTTTGTCAAAAATTGTCACATGTACCTTTCTAGTGTTTTCGTTGCTGTCATTCTCATTACTCTACATGCCATTGTTTCGCACCATAAATATATGTATATAGATATATCTTTTACTGCAGAAGAAGTTGGTTTAGTATGGAAATGCCTACTGCTGCCAACTTCTCGGTCTGCTGCTCATGCCACAAGAGCACATCGACATGCTCCTGCAACAGTTGATGACCAAAGCTGTCACAGACATCCAGACAGAGTTGTGCGGCTTGTGCCAGTACATCCAGGAGACATGGGTGGACAGCGTCGTCTGGCCGACAAGCACATGGTAAGTACACGTACAATTAGATATTACTAGGCACACTTCACATTCATTCGCCATAGAGCATAAGTCGGATAACAGCTACTATCATCCACAGGATGCTGTTTGGTTCTTTCCTGTTGTGTGCGTAACCTTGTCAACTCAGACCATTTAAAAAGAATTTTTGTCTCTATCATTTTCAGTGTTCGCTACATCATTCTCCATGTGTCACCGCTGTAAAAACAATATAATGTTTTCTCATTATGCTTCCTTCATAGATCCGTCTTCTTCCGCTGCATTAGGACCAACAACAATGTCGAGGGCTGGCATCGTCATCTCAACAACAAGGCAACTTGACTCCTTACTCGAGACAACCTCGAGCTGCATTTGCTCATGACCTTGCTGTGTACCGAGGCAAAGATCGCCAACGACAGATTGACAGTCTTACGTGATATAATGCTTGCCACGATGTGGAGAAGTAGCAACGACATGACAAACGCATTATTCACAATCTGGGAGTGTCTCGTCAAGGGCCAATGTAACGAACGAGAAACGCTGCGTTCCTGACACCAGCCTAAGAATCTCATCCAGTTGCGTGTTGTTAGACCAATTTTTCCAGTGTTAATAGTATGCATTTTTATATTGTGATTGGCACAATATTACACGTTAAGTTCTATTGACATTACATTGCTAGATTTAATTTGATTTGGCAATTCCACGAATATTTATTTAATTTTATTATAATGATAGCATATGTTGCATATAATTTTATCTATAGCTTCTTAACAAGAATATGTCTGTATTTTTATTGATTAACTTTTAAATTTAAGATTATCAACCAACCGGATACTCTCATCAAAGTTGGGAAATGTATACAAATTTATTTGACATCTGACCATTCTACGAATATTGATTTTTTTATTATAATGATATCATATATGTTACATTATGATAATACATTTTTAAAAGAATAAATTTGTATTTTGCTGTATTTAAATTAATATTGACTTTACAATTTAAGGTTGTCAACCAACCGAGTAATATCGACACATTTTAAACTTTGTTGTATGTATGTTTATATACTTAGGTATATTTTATATTATCTATGAAATAAAATGCTACTGGTACAATTTGATGATTAAACAAAATTACTGCCTAATGTCGTTTGTATATTCATTCATATATATATATATATATATATATATATATATATATATATGTTTAATAAAAAACATTCAATTCCTAGTGCATTTATATGTTTTTCAATATTTCTTTAATAATTTAGCAAAAATTTTGGTTCAAAAATAATAATAATGTAGCGTAGAACATTTTGCTAAAACATGCAAACAGCTGAAACTAGCGAATGTAATAAATAAGTAATACTGGTTCGAAAACACAATTACAACACAAACAGTTACGATTTGTTAGTCGTTTCAGATCAGTGCCTCCTGGCACTGGCTGCATGCACGGATGGTTCGGCCCATGCGAGCGAAAACACTTCACGGTTCACCGGTCGCGCCGGTGGATGGTTAGGCCCATGGGCCGAAAAATCCAACACCCACATTGAGGTGAGCCCGGATTCTAGAGAAGTGCTGAGGAAACAAACAGGGAAACAGCAGCCACCTCAATTACATTTCACTTGGAGTCACCCAACCTGTCCAAACAAGAGATTTTAACTTTCTGCACATTGCCTTTTAATTTTTTTTTCATATTTAATTAATTTTTGGTCTGCTTACTCCAAACTATGTTTGATACTGAATGCAATCACTCAAGAATAGCACTGCGATAAATCAAATTGGTTGGCTGAAGCTGGATGATTGAGAGACGAAAACAACGTGACGTCAATCACGACGGAACCCATCTCGTCCTCGACAAGGTAACTTTCGACTTACGTCAAATCGAATGAATACTCAAATAAATACTCACGGCCATCACTAACTCAAAAGAGTATTTGTACACCTTTACGGGCGATTGATATGTCTGCACCATGTTGAAAGCGTTCAGTCGATACAGCTGCCCTGTTCAATTCGCAAACGAGCAAACGTTTCCTGTCAAGAGGACGCCTGATGTTTAATCACTCCGGCCAGCAACCATTCCATGGTCCTTCCCTAGTTTCGGGCGATCTTAGCGGCATCGACAGCTGACGTCAAACCGGATACGCACTATTGCGAGAAAAGAAATATTTCCTTTCGATGCAACAATCAAGTTAAACTCCTTTGCGTTTATTAACAGCGCATTGTACAACTGAGTTGGAATATTAATTGACACGTGCACATGATGCTTATTTTGATAAGAATATTTGTGATTTTGTTATTGAAAAAATTCCTCCGCGTATCATTCTTCACAAATTTGACAGTAGTCGCTAGACGGCACCACGTGTACGATGTTTATGGCGTTCTCGTTTCGGTCCACCAGCTTTGACAACAAAACATCAACTAAACATAAATACAGTGGTGCGGGACGACGTGCACCCCCTCCCTCACACTCCACTTATCTCAGCATATACGATACTACTTTTTGTATCTGGTTACGTTCGATTTTAGCAGAAAAAGCACGCCAGCAAAGTTATACCAATTAATGTAATTTAACTCATTTTATTATACATGATTGCTTGTGTGCGTGTATGTATGCATGCATGCAATCACACAAGCAATCATGTATAATAGAATGAGTTAACACAGAAAGGAAAAACGGCGAGCACAGTGGAGAGCCAGGAAGAACAAGCAGAGGGATCCAAAAAACGAGCATGCAAAGATGACGACACAGCTAAGGAAAAGCAGATGCAGCAGAACAAGCCACCAAACAAGCATTTCTAAGATTTGTCAGCAGAAGTAAAGAAGCAGTATATCAGGACTAAGGTGGCTGAGTGTTGCAAGAGAAAATCAAGGCAAATGGTGCAAGCAGGAACAAATCGAGGCAGGGAAAGGAAGAAGGCAACCCAATGATCACGTTGACCATGTTGCCATAGAGAAAGAAGTAAGCACACAGACAGGTGCAGAGAAGTATTATTAAGTATTTGTGATGGTAGATTAAGAATGTTGTGTAGTTACACTGCAGACACCATTTTCATGATGATACATATTTGACGCAGATGAATAAATGAAAAAATATTGTGTTCCTGGAGGTTCATCATGGATTGTTATAGTTATACGAAATGTAATATATAATGGCCTGTAATACTCATGATGTGTGTACACTTTTGATGCAGATATACAGATTGACTGTGATACGGGGAACAGACATAAAAAAAACACTGTGAAGAGGAACATCTCAGTGTGTTTGGGGCATCAGGTGCAACTGAAACTCAACTGGTTAGGGAAGGTTGGGTGGAGGTGCACAGAGGGACAGGAAAGGACAGCGTTCTGCTCTACTAAGATGTGTGAAGCTATACCAAGTAAGTTGTAATTATTGGTTTCCATAGTTTTTTTAAAGAGACATGTACAGAAGAAATGGCAAACATTTTATTTTATATCTGTGCATAATACTTAAAGGAAGTTTAATTTTGCTACTGTATTCAAGGTCAGATGGAAGACAGTTGTAACTGTATGTTATCACAGCATAGTGACTGCTGCAGTAGTCCCCCCACTTTGTATCAGTGCACAAGGCTTCTTTCCTAGAATCACATTGCCTACCAGATTTTCAGAACATCGTGGTACACTTATTGACAATTTTTTATGTAAACTGTCAGAGGGGTCATTGAACTCCACTTCTGGCATTTTAATCAACCAAATTTCTGATCATCTTCCCTGTTTCATTTGCATGGACTGCATATTAACTCGAGACACGGTACCCAAATTCATAACAATAACACAGAAAAGTCCAGATTCGCTAAATAAATTTAGATTAGAATTAATACACTCAAACATTTATGATAAACTAAATAAGAATATTGATGGTAATCCCAACGAAAATTATAACATTCTTGAAGAAATTATTTTAAATACTATGATTAAATGCTTACCCACTAAGACAATTAAATATAACAAACATAAATATAAAAAATCGTCTTGGATTACTCAAGGTATTATTAGATCAATAACGTTTAGAGATAAGCTATATCTAAAAATGAAGCAAACTACTATAGACACAGCAAGATATCAGGTCCTTAAAACTAATCTGCACGCTTATAATAAAATTCTTAAAAAAATATTCGTCTGGCCAAAAAAATATCTTTAGAATCGAGATTTGAGAAACATAAGAACAACATTAAAAAAACATGGTCAATTATTAAAGAAATAATTAATGAAACAACAAAGACTGAACAATTTCCTAACTCTTTTAAAATTGATGGAACAACTGTTACCGATAAAACGGATATTGCCAATCAATTTAATTTATTTTTTACAAATATTGGTCCCAAACTTGCATCACAAATAAGTAGTAACGGCAAATGTCATAGAGATTATTTGAAAAACCAGACCATACATAAATTCACGTTTAAACCTATAAGTGAAGATACTACAATTAATCTAATTAACCGTATGCATCCTAAATCTAGTAGTGGCAAAGACGGCATATCAACTATATTATTAAAAACAATAAAACATGAAATTTGTAAACCTGTCACCACAATACTCAATCAATCTTTGTCAACAGGTATATTTCCTGACAAACTAAAAGTTGCTAAAGTAATACCACTATTCAAAAAAGGTGATAATACCATTTTTGATAATTACCGTCCAATTTCGATCTTACCAGCAATTTCTAAAGTATTTGAGAGAGTCATATTTGACCAACTACACGAATATTTCCACAATAGAGAGCTATACTACAGTAGTCAATATGGCTTCAGAGAGAAACATTCAACCGAACTTGCCACCCTTGAAATAATAGACAGAATTATTCATGAAATGGACAAACATCTAACTCCAATAAATATATATATTGATTTATCAAAAGCCTTTGATACAATAGACCATAATATACTCATGGATAAATTAAAGCACTATGGCATAAAAGGCACAGCATTTAACCTCTTTAAGAACTATTTATCAAATCGTAAACAGTACGTACAATTTGGACACGTAAAATCTAAAGAAGCATATATTACTACTGGTGTCCCGCAAGGGTCGATATTAGGACCTTTGTTGTTCATTATATACATTAATGACCTACCAATTGCTAGTGACCTTTTCAACTTCATAACTTATGCTGGCGATACAACCCTAACCAGTACATTAGATGTCTTTAATCGACCCGGTAACTTAAATAACAATATAAACGAAGAACTAAACAAGATATGTGACTGGCTTAACGTAAACAAACTTGCTCTAAATGTTGACAAAACTAAAGCTATGATTTTTCATATGCCACAAAAGAAAGTAGAAAAGCCTGTGCTATTAGTAAATGGAACTGTAATTGAATATGTAAATAACTTCAACTTTTTGGGCATCACATTAAATAATCACTTGAACTGGGACAGTCACATAAACAAAGTAGCATACAAAATATCTAGAACCACTGGAATTCTAACAAAAAATTGCCACATTTTTTACCACAGCATATTCTAAGGACAATGTACAATTCTATCATATTACCTCATATAAACTATGGTATATTGGCATGGGGGAATCAAACGCAACGCATATTTATACTTCAGAAAAAAGCAATTAGAATAATCACGTTAAGTAAATATAATGCACACACTGCTCCTATTTATAAAGAACTCAAATTATTAAAGGTCAGTGACATCTACAAGCTACAAGAACTTAAGTTTTATCATAAATTAATAAATAAACAACTACCTGAATATTTTTATAATATACCTTATACTAACACTTTTAAAATACATCAATATGACACACGAGACAAAAATCGCTTATTTATGTCAAGAAATAATCATGTTTTCGCAAACAAATGTATTAGATACAGCATGATTAGAACTGTTAACAATAGTCCAAATGATATTACTGACAAAGTCCATACTCATAGTCTATATGGTTTCTCCAGTTACATAAAACAATATCTTCTTGGTAATTATGAATACAACTGTACCAAAACAAATTGTTACATTTGCCGAAATCAGGGCATACGTGAATAGTTATTTATTTGTGTAATTAATATGTAGGTATATCTTGTAGGCAGCCATACATATGCATATATGTACATGGATATGCTTGTATACATATAGTTTATACATATATATATATATATATATATATATATATATATATATATATATATATATATATATATATATATATATATATATATATATATATATATATATATATATATATATATATATATATATATATATATATATATATATATATATATATATATATATATATGATTATTATATAATTATAAACTTAGTACTTTTATTATTGCTATCACTTGTGTTCTTAATTTTTAATATAATATTTTCAATTGCTTGACTAAACCAGTGGTGGCTCCCATGATAGCGACATACTCAATGTCTTAATGGGAGTCTCCGTGACCATTTATTTTATTTACTTTGTTTATATGTCGATTGTGTTACATTTACTTGGTCAAAATAAATGAGTCTGAGTCTGAGTCTGAGTCTGAGTCTGAGTCTGAGTCTGAGTCTGAGTCTGAGTCTGAGTCTGAGTCTGTATCTCTTCTGCCAGCTCAAAGTGGTCTTATAAGAGGGATAGTCACTTCTAGTGGTATTTTACCATGGGAAGTGTCTACAAAGTGTCCCAGAAAATTCTCATTATCAGAGGGGCTACATAGAAGTTGGCCACTGTATTTACAATGTGCTAAATGATAGAATTAGGAGTTGAATTTCTGGGTAGCCAAGCTGGTAGCCAAGCTGGTAGTTAAACATGACAATTACTAGACGTGTTCAACGTTTTATACCCAGCTGTGGTCATCCTATTTATGTGGTCACTTTTACTGAAAGAAAAGATGGTGTACACATAATCACTACTAAATATATGTTGTATTATTTTTTGGCAGTATTGACATGATAGGTATTCTTTATTTGTTCTCTTCCTACAAAACAATCTACTGAATAGCAGTTATCTTCACTGAATTTTAGTTTGGATATTTTTTCCATGATTCATAAGAAGGACATTGCATATAAATTTATCCTAATTTGTTCCCTTTATTCACAAGCATTAACCCTTGCTGTTGCATGCACGTGTGTTTAATTAACAATAGCTAGCAAGTTTGCCTCAAACCATATTGATCTACCATATTCTGAGTAAATGTAAACTTTTATTTTTCCAACACAAGGAGCAGTGCTTCAAGCTAAGGCAAGGATACAGGCTTCAGAGGCTGATGTCCATCGGGACATGAAACTCTATCTCCACAATGCAGCAGATAGATGTGGTAGGAGAAAGCACCGCTTGAGTGTGCCACTCCTAAATGCTGACTCCTTTCCAATTACTTGAATGTAGTAGATTGTGTGCTTTTTGTTCTATTCTTGAACTTTGACACCACATAGCTTTCTGGTAGGTACACCATGCCGTCACATGATAACTCATATATGATGCAATATATTTGTGTGCCTATATGTTTTGATTCAATGCCCTAGTCATTTCTCAAGCTGTCCAACAAAAATCAGATTTCACAATCTGCACAACTCCAAATAACACATGTTCAGTGTTGAATTTTCTTGTTGACTGTCCAAGTCACCATTCTTACAAAAATAGTGTAAATTAATATTGTGGGGGCTATTGTTCCTTTGTCACATGTAAAGTGATCATATATATATATATATATATATATATATATATATATATATATATATATATATATATATATATTAATTATACGTTCAGTGTTGGGAATTTCATTGCTAGTAACTTTTCCGTAGAATGTACAGGAATCTTGAGTTGGTTACATTCTGTATTGATTTTAAAGCACCCAGTAGGAAAATATTACTCAAGAGTTTGTGAAAGATTTGTTGTAAAGAGTAAAACAAATATAGGAATTGGTGCTAATATCAGTTTTCGTCCATGCGATGATGTTCATTACGATGCAATTGATGTTTTACCTGAAACATCAGTGTACATTAACAAAGCTAGATGTTTACATGTACTTTTGTTAGTTGATTGTTCTCAGTTACACTCTTGTGCCAACAGCTGAATGTCAACATAATTTTTCACCATTGATCACTGTGCTTATACTTATAATGTATGCAGTGCGTAAATCTGATGACTTACACTGTCAGTTGAAATAAAAGAAGCATTTAGATTAAAAAAGTGTTGCTTTTTATATAAATTAAAGTGTTTTATGATCGGAAATCTGTTTTGCTATATTATTTCTATGTCCATTTATCAAATTGCAATTTAAACTTTCTTTAATTAGTAGACACAAGTCAAACGTGTGGTCAAAAATATTTGTTGCAGCAAGATATATCCATGAACATAGTACACTTTGACCATATCAAGAAATCTACAGAACAGTGGTTTTGGAATCAAGAATGATATACCCCCCTCCCCAACACTTGCTGATATATATATATGTACCTCCCACACATGCGCACGCACACACACACACACACTGCCAAACCTGTCTGACCAAGAGGTGGTGAGTAAATGAGGATAGGGTACTAGACTAATAACAACTAGTATTTATCCAGTATTATTGCCAGCTAGAATAATACATACCCAAATTTTAACAATAAAGGATATCGGTAAAGGGCCCAAATTTTGCCAGCATTGGGCCAGAATGAAACCTGAATGAAGCAATACTGAAACCAGCATTGGACCAATATAGTTTGCCAGCATTGGGCCTAGTATTGGGCCAATGTGCAAACAGTTAGGGCCCAATTCTGGTGCAATTGTGGCCCAATTCTACTATACCGGCATTCCTACATTGGTCCGATCAAAGCTAATCGTAATGCCAATATAGGCCCAATTAAGGGCCAATGAAAGTATGCTTGCTGGGAAGTGATACGTTTAATTACCACCAGCCTACCTACAACATATTTACTATAAAGTAATTTCGTAGTTTTAATTGTAGCTTTTCAGGTTTACTTGAAACCACTTAATTCCTGTAATTCTCACCTGTTTTGGAAACACTACATAGCCACCACTGGCATAGAAAGGATGATCTCGACACCATGCAGGCTTGCCACCCATAACTCCTCATTGTGGGCGGGATAACAAATGTTTGCAATTAATACCAATTTCTAAGTTATGTTTAATTACCCCAAGCTACCTGCAAGCTATATATTAGCTTATCATCACATATCTTCCTACTTGATATGGTAGTGTTCCAGGTTTACAGGAAACTGCTTAGTTCCTGTAGTTCTCTTGGTAGGACATTGCTCATCAACCTGTCTGGGAAGCACTACCTTTACTGACGTTACAGGCACAGCGTGGATGTCCTCGACAACGGGATCTACATAAGCATTGTTTACCTCGTGCCTTCCGAAAGAAGTGAACTTCAGTGTCTCCGTCCTCTTCTTCCTCATCCAACACCAAGTCGATGTAATGAACAACTGTTTTTTTTTTCAGCGTATGACACAACTACACAGTCGTCTTTGTGGATGTGGAGATCCACGTGATGTCCATTTTGTTTGTCATGTTCCATGTCCGTGTCTCATCTGTCCCATTCATCTCGCCTGTCGTTGTCGATGTCTGTGTAACCTGTTCCTGGCCTGTCGTTGTCGATGTCTGTGTAACCTGTTCCTGGCCTGTCGTTGTCAATGTCTGTGTAACCTGTTCCTGGCCTGTCGTTGTCGATGTCTGTGTAACCTGTTCCTGGCCTGTCGTTGTCGATGTCTGTGTAACCTGTTCCTGGCCTGTCGTTGTCGATGTCTGTGTAACCTGTTCCTGGCCTGTCGTTGTCGATGTCTGTGTAACCTGTTCCTGGCCTGTCGTTGTCGATGTCTGTGTAACCTGTTCCTGGCCTGTCGTTGTCGATGTCTGTGTAACCTGTTCCTGGCCTGTCGTTGTCGATGTCTGTGTAACCTGTTCCTGGCCTGTCGTTGTCGATGTCTGTGTAACCTGTTCCTGGCCTGTCGTTGTCGATGTCTGTGTAACCTGTTCCTGGCCTGTCGTTGTCAATGTCTGTGTAACCTGTTCCTGGCCTGTCGTTGTCGATGTCTGTGTAACCTGTTCCTGGCCTGTCGTCTGTCGTCTGTGTCCTGTCTGTGTAACCTGTTCCTGGCCTGTCGCTGTCGTTACCTGTTCCGGCCTGTCGTGTGTTGTCTGTGAACCTGTTCCTGCCTGTCGTTCTCTGTGTAACCTGTTCCTGGCCTGTCGTCTGCCTGTCGCATGTCTGTAACCTGTTCTGGCCTGTCTGTCAATGTCTGTAACTGTTCCTTGTGTAACCTGTTCCTGGCCTGTCGTTGTCAATGTCTGTGTAACCTGTTCCTGGCCTGTCGTTGTCAATGTCTGTGTAACCTGTTCCTGGCCTGTCGTTGTCGATGTCTGTGTAACCTGTTCCTGGCCTGTCGTTGTCAATGTCTGTGTAACCTGTTCCTGGCCTGTCGTTGTCAATGTCTGTGTAACCTGTTCCTGGCCTGTCGTTGTCAATGTCTGTGTAACCTGTTCCTGGCCTGTCGTTGTCAATGTCTGTGTAACCTGTTCCTGGCCTGTCGTTGTCAATGTCTGTGTAACCTGTTCCTGGCCTGCTCACGTCCGGGTCGACATGATGACTCAGGTGATCCTTTAAGGGTTGGTGCTGATGGTGATCCTTGACTAGAGATGCTGCTGGTGATCCTTGACTAGTAGATGCTGCTGGTGATCCTTGACTGGTTGATGCTGCTGGTGATCCTTGACTAGTAGATGCTGCTGGTGATCCTTGCCTAGTAGATGCTGCTGGTGATCCTTGACTGGTCGATGCTGCTGGTGATCCTTGACTAGTAGATGCTGCTGGTGATCCTTGCCTAGTAGATGCTGCTGGTGATCCTTGACTGGTCGATGCTGCTGGTGATCCTTGACTAGTAGATGCTGCTAGTGATCCTTGACTAGTAGATGCTGCTAGTGATCCTTGCCTAGTAGATGCTGCTGGTGATCCTTGCCTAGTAGATGCTGCTGGTGATCCTTGACTAGTAGATGCTGCTGGTGATCCTTGACTGGTCGATGCTGCTGGTGATCCTTGACTAGTAGATGCTGCTGGTGATCCTTGACTAGTAGATGCTGCTGGTGATCCTTGACTGGTCGATGCTGCTGGTGATCCTTGACTAGTAGATGCTGCTAGTGATCCTTGACTAGTAGATGCTGCTAGTGATCCTTGCCTAGTAGATGCTGCTGGTGATCCTTGCCTAGTAGATGCTGCTGGTGATCCTTGACTAGTAGATGCTGCTGGTGATCCTTGACTAGTAGATGCTGCTGGTGATCCTTGACTAGTAGATGCTGCTGGTGATCCTTGACTAGTAGATGCTGCTGGTGATCCTTGACTAGTAGATGCTGCTAGTGATCCTTGACTAGTAGATGCTGCTGGTGATCCTTGCCTAGTAGATGCTGCTGGTGATCCTTGCCTAGTAGATGCTGCTGGTGATCCTTGACTAGTAGATGCTGCTAGTGATCCTTGACTAGTAGATGCTGCTAGTGATCCTTGCCTAGTAGATGCTGCTGGTGATCCTTGCCTAGTAGATGCTGCTAGTGATCCTTGCCTAGTAGATGCTGCTGGTGATCCTTGACTAGTAGATGCTGCTGGTGATCCTTGCCTAGTAGATGCTGCTGGTGATCCTTGACTAGTAGATGCTGCTGGTGATCCTTGACTGGTCGATGCTTTTGGTGATCCTTGACTAGTAGATGCTGCTGGTGATCCTTGACTAGTAGATGCTGCTGGTGATCCTTGACCAGTCGATGGTGCTGGTTCTGTCACAGGTGTATTCATATCAACGTATATGTCAGTGACAGCCACCGACAGGAACGTATCGTCGGGGAATATATTCCTGTTCATGGGATAGATACCGGTTGCTTTGAATGATGACATTATGTGGCAGTGTGAGACCGCTTTACCAAACGCTTACCCACTCAGTTCTGCAACATCATAAATGGTGATTGTCTTAGCTGAGTGTGAGAGCATCCAAGAGTCACATGCTGTGTTGAAGTAGCGTTTAAAGGGCCCATATACTCCTACTACTAAAGGCTGCATTCGATGACTGCAGTGTAGGGGGAATGTGACAATTGACAAACCCTTTTCTCGCGCTATTTCCACCACCTCTACAGAAATGTGACTTTCATGGTTATCCATGACTAGAACTCCACGTTTTGTTATATATACATCTATGTGCTCAATGATGTGCTCTAGTACCTTAGGGAACAATTCAGAATTCATCCATCCAGACTGGGTGGCAAAATTAAGACCCAGGCTTCCATTTGGATCCCCGTTTATCATGTGATCGCGGAAGTTTACACGGAAATATATAGGTGGGAGTCCAGCGTAGATTGAAATAGGCCAAAGAATGACATTTAGATTTATTAATTAAAGAGCAGGAAATTAGGCAAGCATACACCATCAAATAATCTCAGCAAGCATGCTGGCCCCCAAAAGGTGTTTACACATAATTAGTAAATCATGCCTATCGGCTACCCACTACCAGTACTATCTGTACCACTAATGACTTATATACAATTCACATGGTATCGGTGGGGGTCACTCCGCCACTAGGTCACCCTCTGTGACTGACCCCCACCACAGCTCTGTGCAGTCTTCTCTCAAATGTGGGGATGTTCTCAAGGCTTTCTAGGGTTAAGACACTTGTGAACAAGGTATTGAGTACTTCGGCTTTGTCAACATCAGTCTCAGTCATTGTCCCATCAAGACCCTCAAGATCTGCCACTACTGAACGAGTCTTCATCTTTGACCTGGCTATCTGTCTCTCAAAATCTCGGACTGCCTTTCTCACCTTTGTCTTGGCTCTGTTTGATGTTCTTCTATATTCAATATAGTGCTGTTCATATCTGGTCTCTCTGTATAGCACGTCTCAGACTTGCTCTTGACTGCTCTGAAAGTCTTGATATTTGTCCAAAGTGGTCTGGATTTTCTTACTTTACCTGTGTAGTTTGGTATGTTTGTTTTATGCATTTCTTATGGATTCCCCAAGGATTACCTTGCATTGTTCTGTTGATTTATCTCTAAAATCTTCATTCCAGTTACTAGAGGGAATAATTTCTCTCATTTATTCGTAATTTCCTTTGTCATATATTATATGCATTTGTTGACCTTAGATTTGGTGGACTTGGTGTAGCAAAACAAATTTAAACTCGGTAGTGACTGGTGGCGCTTTCCTATTGGTGCCAGGTACTTCTCGATCATGCCCTCTTCGTTGGTGAATATCAGATCGAGTGTGTTCGGTGTGTTGTTTCTTCTATAGTGAGTGGACTCAGTCACATGCTGGGTCAGGAAGGATTCCCGGACTGCTTCAATGAAGATGGTGCTTGGGTGGTTGCCTTCAGGTGCTGAAGTGTTCTCAAACCAACTGAGACTTGGATGGTTAAGGTCAGCAAATATCAGTACATGTGAGAAAATTATTATATTTGTAACAAGTTTAACACCTGTAAACAGTGTCACAGAATAGGTACTTGATGAAATTTGTGAACTATGTCGGACTGCCACTAAAATTTATTTATTTCTTGTGCTGTTAACAAATTTATATCACTTTACAGATACTAAGAGTTGTGTATTGGAATTATTTAGTTTCTGCCTTAGATAAAAATAAGTAGGCCAAATTGTGTATGCACGCCCCTAAAGGAGTGCGCTTTGCCCCACACTACAGGATGTACTCCATATGAGTGAATATACAGTAACGCATAACTTTTTGTTGTTGTTTGTTGTTTAATTTAAAATGATTAACTTGCGTGGCAACGACGCTAAACAATTAAAAAATATTGCAACATCTATAGTTTACTTCACATATAAAAAATCTAGCGAAAACCACTCTTTCTACAATATATGTCAGATCAAGTCTTTTAAAAGTGTGACATGACAACGACTCAAGTCATACTTGAGGAAGGAAACACCCACATATATATATCCACCTGAAGTTAACCACAAAACAACAAATACATAGAATGAGATTTCTTTACAAAATTTATTATAAACAGTGGTTGGGATGTACTGCTAGTAAAAAGTTAACCACAAAACTTATTATAAACATAGTGGTTGGGATGTAAAAAACAGCAGCTTCTGAATCAACCCATCCTCAGTTTGAATGTTTCTTTGAACCCCCTTTTTGAGAGAATTTTGTCAGAATCGTCTCAGAAATGTCCTACTTATTGTGTATGCTCAAACACCCCTTGTCAAAACACTGACGACGGGTCTGAATGAATCGATTTAACAATAAACTAACCTGAAGAGGTAAATGCAAAATGTCAAACATGTGTTACGCAAGTTTTGTTTTGGGTGTTGTGAATGCTCGGTGGTCAACTTAGTGTGATTGTTCCATCAGTAAATTAAATGTCCTATCAAAAATTGTTGACTGATGATGCTGGCAACTATTAGAAGTAAAGTTCAATGAAGGATGGACCACTATCTCTTCTTGAAGCCATACTTCTTTCTCTCATAAAACAGATCTGTCTTTGCACTGCCTAGGTTGACAATCTTGGGACATCCGTCTCTCTGAAACATAATATTTACCACCCAACAATGCTAAATAAATTCATATCATGACGAAACAAAAATGTATAGCTTTAAGTGAAAACATAGTGTACACAATAAAATAACTATGACAACATATACTGGTGTATATTGGTTACATGGTAGTTACTAAATTGTAATAAAACAGGAAAATTAAACAGGAATTATCAACTTGTACAATGTATTTGTCCACAAGAAGAAGCAATTAGATTTTACATGTTGTCCACAAAATATTTTTTTGCGGAACCATCATAATGTTTTCTGTACTGATGTGCATCCAGCCATGTTACAAATGGGACAGTAGTAACATGTTTGATGTATGTGGTACAGTAGTAGTATGTGGTACAGTAGTAGTATGTGGTACAGTAGTAGTATGTGGTACAGTAGTAGTATGTGGTACAGTAGTAGTATGCAGAATAACAGAATCTGTTTTAAATCCCTGTTTCATTCTGGTATTTATATTCCTGCATCAATGTCAACGAGAGCTGTTTTGATGTTTTGTGGTATACAGATCTGTGGCAACCAGCTGGCTATATATAGTGATACAAATTGCTGCACCATACATGTCACTAATAGCCTATAAAAGTCCCCAAAAACCACAACAAGTTAACCCAGACAAGTTATTTAAAATTACAAATTACATAACACAAGATTTTGCTATCCTGAATAATTGGACCAGGGTTAATTCTGAACTTTGGAAATGCTTATAATTTTAAGTTCCAAAATACAAACACTTGATATGTAACAGTGGTGGTGAAGAAATGAACTTGAATACAAAATGCAGTTCTAAATAATTATCCATAACTAACCTAGAGTCATAAGATATTAATTTCATACCAATATAAATATACTGTATTACATATACACTGCACATGTAAATAATGTACCCGCTCTGGGTAAAATTTGTTGTGGATGGGAATACCCCTTCTTAGGTAAAGCATGACCCGTCACTTTATATAATGCAGAATTTGGGACAGAAACAAACGAATGGGACGTAACACTTTATTTAATAAATAAATACAATAAAAATATTTATATCGTTTTAACATGTTATGTGATCAGTAAATTAAAAAAAATTGTTTGGAATGGTAACATATGATTTAAGCTCTGATTATTTCATATAATAATGAAAACTTACAACAATGAAGAAAATATATGCACAGCGTAATAGCAAATAAAGAGACAAATCAGGTTTATCATTCGTTCATGCTAGTGGAACAGTGAGCCTTACATCTTTCTCCATAATGGTGCATTCCTTGCAGTAGTACGCATCCGAGACACCAGGACCTCCGCAGATGACACAGCGACCTTGGTATGACCCGTAATTGCACTCGTCGCATATTCTGACGAGTGTGCATGGACGCACGTACGAGTCACAGATCACACATTTACCATCGCCTACAATGAAGTGTCATTTACTGTGATTTAATATAAGAAGGAAATAGAGACTGGCAAATAATAATAAATTCAAAGAAGAAAACCTGAAGGGTTAAATGTATGACACATCATACAATGTAGAGTTACTATCAATTCAAAAAAGAAAACCTGAAGGGTTAAATGTATGACGCATCATACAATGTAGAGTTACTATCATTTCAAAGAAGAAAACCTGAAGGGTTAAAATGTATGACGCATCATACAATGTAGAGTTACTATCAATTCAAAGAAGAAAACCTGAAGGGTTAAATGTATGACACATCATACAATGTAGAGTTACTATCAATTCAAAGAAGAAAACCTGAATGGTTAAATGTATGACGCATCATACAATGTAGAGTTACTATCAATTCAAAGAAAACCTGAAGGGTTAAAATGTATGACGCATCATACAATGTAGAGTTACTATCAATTCAAAGAAGAAAACCTGAATGGGTTAAATGTATGATGCATCATACAATGTAGAGTTACTATCAATTCAAAGAAGAAAACTTGAAGGGTTAAATGTATGACGCATCATACAATGTAGATTTACTATCAATTCAAAGAAGAAAACCTGAAGGGGTTAAATGTATGACGCATCATACAATGTAGAGTTACTATCAATTCAAAGAAGAAAACCCGAAGGGTTAAAATGTATGACGCATCATACAATGTAGAGTTACTATCAATTCAAAGAAGAAAACCTGAATGGGTTAAATGTATGACGCATCATACAATGTAGAGTTACTATCAATTCAAAGAAGAAAACCTGAAGGGTTAAATGTATGACGCATCATACAATGTAGAGTTACTATCAATTCAAAGAAGAAAACCTGAAGGGTTAAATGTATGACGCATCATACAATGTAGAGTTACTATAATTAGCGCATAGCTTAGTTAAACAAAATAATAATCAATTCAAAGAAGAAAACCTGAAGGGTTAAATGTATGACGCATCATACAATGTAGAGTTACTATCAATTCAAAGAAGAAAACCTGAAGGGTTAAATGTATGATGCATCATACAATGTAGAGTTACTATCATTAGCGCATAGCAGGGTTGGCAGGTTTCTTCCCTATTTTTTAGTAATATATGTCCAAAATATACATAAAATGTACATAAATATACATAAAATGTATATATAATGATTAATAATGCTTCAACAATAAACATCTGGTGATCAAGCCCAATTACCAGGTGTCACCTACATTGTATAAGTCCCATCAGCTGGGTCACACAAACCAACCTGTTATAATTACTAGCTATTGTTATGTTTCAATTGACAGATTATGGACTTCTAAAAGTGGCAAACATGTAATTTTATTTCAAAGTGACATTCACCGTGTAAAATATAACACAACACATTGATACAGCTCTTTGGTGCAGTGGCTTCCTATTGAAATACATGACAATGGCATTCCCCTTATTAAACAACTTTTACACTGGCTTCATTTTATCCAGTGGCCTCCCATTGATTACATATTCACTATATAACCAGGTGAGAGAAATATTTTAAATTCAGATCTACATGCTTCTCCAACATGTACTGACAGTGCCTTTGAGTTAAACTGGAAACCTTTATCACCAAGTTGACATTTATTTTTCTCATCAGTTCTAAACTGCTGTTTGACATGAACAGTGTGCTATATACCTGATGTGAAGATTGTGTGTGACCTGATACGAACATTGTGCTAATTGTGAGAACATTGTGCTGATTTTAATGTAAGTATTATTCTCTTAACTTCTGTAAATGTTATACTTTGAAGTATGAACACTGTCAGGGGTTGTGTGTTTATTGTATTAAACTATATTATAGTTGCTGACAGTGATGCAATAAAGAATAACACACCTTTATTCCCAGTTTCTTCCATTTCTTCCAGGAAGAAAGGTGTTTCTTCCCTTTTTTCCCATGTTTCTTCCCACGGAAGGGAAGAAATACCTTTCTTCCCGGAAGAAAGCCAACCCTGGCGCATAGCTTAGTTAAACAAAATAATAATCAATTCAAAGAAGAAAACCTGAAGGGTTAAATGTATGACGCATCATACAATGTAGAGTTACTATCAATTCAAAGAAGAAAACCTGAAGGGTTAAATGTATGACGCATCATACAATGTAGAGTTACTATCATTAGCGCATAGCTTAGTTAAACAAAATAACATTAATCATTCAGTTATAATTTGTAACACCTTCATCAATGTGATGAAATAGATATATCAATTATATAGCTTATAATAAAAATAAATTGACTGCCTGGGGAACATTCTCTTAAACGCAAGTCACATTGATGATACAATGACATGCTCACATCTATGAACTGACAACATTCCTTGAATCAGCAGAAAACCAGGCTTCTTCACATCTCACAACCACCAACCCACTAACTAGTAAAGCAGCTACTGCTACATTTATACATATAAAAGTGCTTTGACAAAATTATATTTATACTATTTTGGTTTGTGCACTTTGCAATTAATAAAAAAATAGCTGCATGTACACACATTTATGTGACAAACTATACTTACATTTTTCACACAATCTTCCAATAGCTGAAACATAAACATAAAACATATAACAACTGGATGGACCTGATCAACATTTTTCAAATATCCACAACATGACTAACAGGAACTGTGGTGTTTACAGGTGTTTTGGATACATATTTAAAGATGTGACCAAAAGCATAGCAACTATGCATGCGTGGGAAAAACCTGAAACACCCAAATAATTATACAGATAATAATAATCTGTTGTGTCAATAAATATACATCCCCGAAATTGTTAATAGTTTTGTGTAAAATTTGGCAACATGGCACCCATGAGGAAAGTCTAGCATGTAAAAACATGGCACCCATTAGGAAAGTCTAGCATGTAAAAACATGGCACCCATGAGGGAAGTCTAGCATGTAAAAACATGGCACCCATGAGGGAAGTCTAGCATGTAAAAACATGGCACCCATGAGGGAAGTCTAGCATGTAAAAACAGCTCAAATGAAACTTATTGAAGTATTTACACTGTCATTGACAACAAAATCCATTATACATTCAAAGACTACTCTATGATATTTGCGACTACTCTTAACATTTTCCAACAATGTGAACATACTTGAGGAAACATGATGATCAGAAGGTCTGGTCAATTAACTTTTGTATATCTTGGGAATGAGTTAGTGATTGGAATACAGGTCAGAAAGGTCGTTTTGAAGGATTGTCTCTGTTCTGATCAGTACTTATTTATTTTAACATTATTTTAATAAAAACGGTGTCTCTATTTTGGTTAGGTTTTTCTTTTCCATGCGTGCTTCTTCCTTGATAGAGCAGCTGTCCCTCTCCACTCTGGGGGCGGGTGGTGATGCAAGGCATCAAGGAAGACGTTGACTTCTTCCTTGATAGAGCAGCTGTCCCTCTCCACTCTGGGGGCGGGTGGTGACGCAAGGCATCAAGGAAGGTGTTGACTTCCGTCTTGAACTGATTGCAACTATTTAATTTTCTTGGTGTAAAAATTTTAAAATATAATGCAGTATTTAATAGTAAACGGATACTTGAAAGGAAGCCTATAAAGGCAGTAACAAAGGAACCATTTATATGTAATTGTATTATTTTGATAAAAAGGTTTTAGTTGTTTAGATTTGTTGCTGTTCTGACAAGTACCAAAGGAGGCATTTATGTCACATATGATTATTTTTGCTTGTCACCATTTTTACTAATATTTGTTGCCATTTGACCAATTGGTGTCGCCATTTTGATTTATGGCATATGCCTTGTCGCCACGATTGACGGATTATCAACGTTTTGATCAGTATCCAGCGATTGTACGATTTATAGCTTACAAGGCACATTGCCATTGTGAGGAGTTGCAGAGGAGGGCCACTAAGATGATCACTGGAATCTCTAAGTTCCCATATTATCTAAGATTGCGAAAGTGTGGCCTCCTGTCTCTACAAGATAGGAAGAAAAGCTCGAAGTTTTCAAGATTATTAATGGATTTACTGACATAGATACCATGAGAATATTCGAGCTAACCTGTCCAGGAAGACACAACAAGTCAATAGTACGACACCACAGCCGACTAGACGAATGCCACAAGTTCTTTTCACAGCAAGAAATCAAGCCATACCCTACCAAGCGACTGTGTCAATAATAATAATAACATATTTATTCGTACTAAAAATTGTACAATTCGATTCGAACAGTGTATATAAGCTACTGTGTGCATAAAACAGCAAGCATCAAGCACAACTCATCTATGACTAAAAAAGAAGTGCTGCACGCATTATCTATAATCTCCAACACATCTTTTGTAAATGACACTTTGCTTATTAGTTACTCACTAACAGTAAAAATTTCAAAACAAAATTACTATCATAACCACCTACTGAGGGGGTTAATTATGAACCAGTAGGCTCCCTGCCCCAAACCTTTTCAAGGTATGTTGCCATTGGTAATCATGAACAAAACTGGCCTAAATTAGTTGGATAAATCATAATCTTCTTCTTCCAGGTATGAGTCAACCCTCTCCTCAAGGCTTATAGACTCAGTGTGTGTGTACATGTGCTAAAGTGCTGTAAGAGAAAGTAATGAAACATTTGGAAGAAAGAGAAAAGATGATGGTGTGCGTGTAGAACTGCATTTTCAGGAGAGGAAAAGTTGATAGCATGAAAACTGCAATATTAATTAACGTTGCAAGCTGGAGATCTTCTGTCTGAAAATCTCCAAACTCGGTGCTGTAGCTGCATTGGCTGGCAGGTTATTCCAACTGGCTAATGTAAGGGGTAAAAAGCTATACTGGATGAATTGCTTAGTGATTAGGGTGAGTTGAAAAGCTTCAGAATGCATGTGTCGAGAGGGTCCCACCAGATAAGTTGGGGGAAGAGGTCCAGGGCGACTATGCCATGCAATGTCTTATAAAACATGACAAGTCAGGTGCTGGTTCTCCTTTGTTGGAGGCTGCGCCAGTGCAAGTGTTTGATCATAGTGGTGACACTTGTTTCACGGTTGTAGTTGTTACAAACATACCGTGCTGCCCATCTATGTAGCATCTCTATTTTGTTTTTGCATGTAGGGGTCTCATATGGCAGTGGCATATTCTAACTGGGGTCTAAATAAAGTGAAATAAGCACTGGTTTATAATATAATCCAATATTTACACCGCTGAACAAGTCTTACAGGCAGAGTTACCTATTTTTTCTACGCCAATGCATTTATTCAATCATTCCACGTACAAAAACAGAATATTTTCTTAATCGTGTTTTGCTCACTTTTTCGGCCCATGTAGTGAAGCATTACATCAACGTCTTATGCAAGGTGCGTCAGCCAGCGGCTTATATTATCGATCACCGCGGCGCTATTTAGACCACAAAAGCACAATATTTTCAAAGAACATGTGATTTATTTGTACATGAAATGATGTGGAATGATTGAATAAATGCATTTGCAAAAATTTGGTAAAATGTCGTTTAGCGGCGTAAATAATTTAGGCATTGCCGTTGCGTGCGTTAGCGATAATACAAGAATATACACATTTTAAGTAGTTTTACAGTGAATTTTGTAAATTATCACAAAGAAATATTGCATATAGTGCGAGAAAGATGTTACGCATTAACTAAACATTAACGATCATCAAAGTATTTACCAACGCCTGGTTGTTTTCGGCAGAAAATCAAATCGGGATGATGTTTCGCCATCGTTTCAATTAAATTGTGATATTCACGAGACGAAGATTAAACAGACGTTGTAACCTGCAGACCGTCGTTAAAAAAATCAGATAAATATGTTGGATTACGGTTGTTTATTGTTGGTCTTAATTGTTCGATAAACACTATAATTCTATTTATTGCATAAATTGTTTCAAATAACAACTAAACTTGAACTATTAAACGTCTGGTAAAACTGGGTTAAATCGACACAACATGAATGTTGGTATGTGACGTATATATATATATATATATATATATATATATATATATATATATATATATATATATATATATATATATATATATATATATATATATATATATATATCTTGCCTGAAAAAACAGTTATTATTTATTTATAAAATGTGTTCCTGCGTTATAAACACAACGTGATATTTATCAATTATATCAGCTCATGATCCTGCATGGTTATTAAGCCAAATACAATCGATTCTTATGTTGATTTATCATTATACGTTTTTGACAACCAACATTGCGTCAACGCATGCAACACAAACACGTGTATTAGCAACCCCGTGACACGTGCCCGTCCACAGTTAGGTTGATTATGTCATGGTGCAACTAAAATCTAACTTTACCATAATGTTTGAACTAATGTTTGAGAAATATAAAACATATATAAGAAAACAGATAAACAAACGACACGTACATTAGTTACACTGATACTTACAACTACTTAATCATCTTTGCACAAAGAAGAACATATATAGGGCCATAACGACACTTTTCCAATGGGTTCTATTATTATTGGTTGCTTAATTCTTCATTTCTTTCCATGCTTCTTTAATTATCACCCTCCAACTTGTTTTGTCCGCCTGGTTCTCCTTTTCCTTTGAGTTTGCACAATAAAGCTTGTCTCGTGATTAGAGGGTGTGTCCTATCTCGTGATAAGAGGGTGTGTCCTATCTCGTGATAAGAGGGTGTGTCCTATCCGTGTCCACGTCCTTTTTTAATCTCCTTCCTGATGCCTCATAAGCTCTTTGTTTGCGATCTTGTCTTGTCATTCAATTACGAGAATGTATCTGAAATATTTGTTTATGAATGTTTACAGTTTTCTAGTTGTTGTATTGGTTACTCTCCATATCTCAGAGCCACAGAGCAACATGTTTCCACAATGATGTTAAATATATGCAAATGTTGTTTCTTGTTGATAAAGATTGTGTATTCCACACTGTCTTTAAGATGGTGACTGAATGCCTGGACTTTCCAGTCCTGCTTTTGACATCTTCATTTGTTCATCCTGTGTCTGTCACTATACTGCAGATTGTGTCATCCTCTATATTATTGTCTTTGAGCCTTACTTTACATTGTTGCACAGTATTCAGGAGTTTTGTCTTCTACATGAATATTTATTTTCAGGCCTGTATTCTCTGCTTAATGCGTTAATCGACTGGTCTTCTCTGTTTGTGTGCGTATAATAACTCATATGGACCTGCGGAGAATATAAGAAGAGCAATGTTTTTCATAAATTATAACTTTTATTTAAATAACACAAATTTTTTTTTCAAGGTCATTCAAAAAAATCTGAATATCATAATAGTGTTCTTTACATTCGGTTTGTTAAGAAATAGCTGGAGGATACATAAAAACTCACGGTTGTAGCCATTATTCTTCGCCATGTAATAATATATTTGAATGTTATTTGTCGTTATAATAATTGTTATCAGAAAGGTAGTGAATGTATTGTTTGTTGTTTTCACATTTGATGCATGTATAGATTACGTTTTAATATGGAATAAATCAAATAAACTTCAGAAAATTTATCAGTAAGTTATTAAGGGCGTTACTGATACGTAACATGGTTGTAGTTTCTTACGTTGGAGGCCTGTGGCAAATATTGATCGTCTCGTAAGTACTTCTATCAAATATTACCAGCATGGCTTCAGAAGAAGACGTGAATGCCACAGACAGCAATAAAACTGATGAAAAAGTTACATTTAAATCATTGGTAGGTAATGACACAGATTCAGTCTAGTTAACGTTAATCTACGAATTGCATACTGAAACTATAAGTTATTCCGGAAACAGAGCGTAGTTCAATAAATCCAACTGCCAAATGTTCTCCGAATTGTTCTGGGCGATAATATGAGGGACACTGCATTCAAGTTGGTTTTCTTAGCTGTATGGGGGAGATTATTAATTTATTTTAACGTAGATAGTTCATATTTATTGTTCAGTTAAAAAAGATTACACACACGCACAGGATATAGCAGGAGTTAGTACTGTCATTTTTTAAGTTAAATATTTTTACGTAACGTCATAATTTTGTAAGTCTGATATTTCTTATGTGACTGCCATTGCAGGGCGTTGTTGATGTTCTGTGTGAAGCATGTGAACGACTGAAATGGAAAGAACCCAGCAAAATCCAAAAGGAAGCTATTCCAGTGTCACTTACAGGTGATGCACGAGCAATTTCTATGATGTTTTTTTTATATTAATGAATAAGTGTTAATAATAATTGATAATAACTTTGTATTGTCATATGCAACCTCTTTGGTTGCAATTAAAAATAAAGTTATTATTATTTTAAAATGTACATACAGGGTATTTATTTAGTACATAATAAAGTATTTATACATGTTGTTTACTTCAGGCATTCACAAATGAACTGGTCATTTTGTAGGAGCCGACATCATTGGTTTGGCTGAGACGGGGTCTGGCAAGACTGGGGCATTTGCCCTTCCAATTCTACAGACATTACTCGACAACCCGCAGCGGCTCTATGCCCTGGTTCTCACACCGACAAGAGAACTGGCATTTCAAATTTCAGAACAGTTTGAAGCACTTGGCTCTTCAATTGGAGTAAAATGTGGTATGTTGGCCATAATGAAATTCTATTTTGGTTATAAACAACCAAATTTTATAAGGAGCTATTGATTTATTTAAACACTTATTAGAACTTTTTGGAATGGCATAATGTTGTAGACTCAGTTGTTCAAATGCTCCGATTCTTTTATCCTTGTTGACTGATATTAATTATAGTGTACATATAAACTAAGCTCAACCTGGGCAAACACACTTTCTCTGTAGATGTGCATAACATCTGCAATGAGTTCTCCACCACCTTAATACATTCAGCAAAAATCTTAAGATGTATTTTTTTTAAATTGCATTTCTAACATAATCCTTGGTAATGAGTCATTCATGATTTTTTCCCTCAACTGACTCTGATCATGATGGCTATGCTTGTCTGAATGTACTGAAAGCCTGAAACTCATGGATGGAAGTTCTTTTTGTAGCTGTTATTGTAGGAGGAATAGAAAGCCTGAAACACATGGATGGAAGTTCTTTTTGTAGCTGTTATTCTAGGGGAATAGAAAGCCTGAAACTCATGGATGGAAGTTCTTTTTGTAGCTGTTATTCTAGGGGAATAGAAAGCCTGAAACTCATGGATGGAAGTGCTTTTTGTAGCTGTTATTGTAGGAGGAATAGAAAGCTTGAAACACATGGATGGAAGTTCTTTTTGTAGCTGTTATTGTAGGGGAATAGAAAGCCTGAAACTCATGGGTGGAAATTCTTTTTGTAGCTGTTATTGTAGGGGGAATAGAAAGCCTGAAACTCATGGGTGGAAGTTCTTTTTGTAGCTGTTATTGTAGAGGAATAGAAAGCCTGAAACTCATGGGTGGAAGTTCTTTTTGTAGCTGTTATTGTAGGGGAATAGAAAGCCTGAAACTCATGGATGGAAGTTCTTTTTGTAGCTGTTATTGTAGGGGGAATAGAAAGCCTGAAACTCATGGGTGGAAGTTCTTTTTGTAGCTGTTATTGTAGAGGAATAGAAAGCCTGAAACTCATGTATGGAAGTTCTTTTTGTAGCTGTTATTATAGGTAATAGAAAGCCTGAAACTCATGTATGGATGTTTTTGTAGCTGTTATTGTCGGAGGAATAGACACAATGACACAGTCTCTGATGCTCGCAAAGAAACCTCACATCATCATTGGTGAGTACAGCTCACTCGATCAATTTGCCTGTTTATTAACAGAACTTGAATGAGAATGTATGGATCCAACATGGACACTACGGACGTTTAGTTACCAGGTTTTACAAAATCAAAACGCTTTGCGGTACTTACGTCATTCCTGTTTCTCTATCAGAATAAGATAATTTTGATGGCATCACCAGTAATGACAGATCTTGATTGTCATCAGCTATAAACCAACTTTATTATGACTCTGATTTTTATCCTGATCAGCGGTACAGTGAATGTCATATTAGAGTAGATGCAGTTTTTGTTGTGAAGTTCTTGATTGAGTTTATTGGGAACATCATTTTGTTTTTGTTGTTGTAATGGTAAAGTGCCTATGAAGCAGTTGCAGCAAGTTCTGATTCTCTTTGAAAAAAGCAGCAATACAATAGAATACCTTCACATTAATACAATCACACTTGGGGTCAATTACATTGAAATTGAAACACCAACTGTAGTGGTGGTCAGACTTGGGGTCAGTTACATTGGAATTGAAACACCAACTGTAGTGGTGGTCAGACTTGGGGTCAATTACATTGGAATTGAAACACCAACTGTAGTGGTGGTCAGACTTGGGGTCAATTACATTGGAATTGAAACACCAACTGTAGTGGTGGTCAGACTTGGGGTCAATTACATTGGAATTGAAACAGCAACTGTAGTGGTGGTCAGACTTGGTGTCAGTTACATTGGAATTGAAACACCAACTGTAGTGGTGGTCAGACTTGGGGTCAATTACATTGGAATTGAAACACCAACTGTAGTGGTGGTCAGACTTGGGGTCAATTACATTGGAATTGAAACACCAACTGTAGTGGTGGTCAGACTTGGTGTCAGTTACATTGGAATTTAAACACCAACTGTAGCGGTAGTCAGACTTGGTGTCAGTTACATTGGAATTTAAACACCAACTGTAGCGGTAGTCAGACTTGGTGTCAGTTACATTGGAATTTAAACACCAACTGTAGTGGTAGTCAGACTTGGGGTCAGTTACATTGGAATTTAAACACCAACTGTAGTGGTAGTCAGACTTGGGGTCAGTTACATTGGAATTTAAACACCAACTGTAGTGGTGGTCAGACTTGGTGTCAGTTACATTGGAATTGAAACACCAACTGTAGTGGTAGTCAGACTTGGGGTCAGTTACATTGGAATTTAAACACCAACTGTAGTGGTGGTCAGACTTGGTGTCAGTTACATTGGAATTGAAACACCAACTGTAGTAGTAGTCAGACTTGGGGTCAATTACATTGGAATTGAAACACCAACTGTAGTGGTGGTCAGACTTGGGGTCAATTACATTGGGATTGAAACACCAACTGTAGTGGTGGTCAGACTTGGGGTCAATTACATTGGGATTGAAACACCAACTGTAGTGGTGGTCAGACTTGGGGTCAGTTACATTGGAATTGAAACACCAACTGTAGTGGTGGTCAGACATGGGGTCAATTACATTGGGATTGAAACACCAACTGTAGTGGTGGTCAGACTTGGGGTCAGTTACATTGGAATTGAAACACCAACTGTAGTGGTGGTCAGACATGGGGTCAATTACATTGGGATTGAAACACCAACTGTAGTGGTGGTCAGACTTGGGGTCAGTTACATTGGAATTGAAACACCAACTGTAGTGGTGGTCAGACTTGGGGTCAGTTACATTGGGATTGAAACACCAACTGTAGTGGTGGTCAGACATGGGGTCAATTACATTGGGATTGAAACACCAACTGTAGTGGTGGTCAGACTTGGGGTCAGTTACATTGGAATTGAAACACCAACTGTAGTGGTGGTCAGACATGGGGTCAGTTACATTGGAATTGAAACACCAACTGTAGTGGTGGTCAGACATGGGGTCAATTACATTGGAATTGAAACTCCAGCTGTAGTGGTGGTCAGACTTGGGGTCAGTTACATTGGAATTGAAACACCAACTGTAGTGGTGGTCAGACTTGGGGTCAGTTACATTGGGATTGAAACACCAACTGTAGTGGTGGTCAGACTTGGGGTCAATTACATTGGAATTGAAACACCAACTGTAGTGGTGGTCAGACTTGGGGTCAGTTACATTGGAATTGAAACACCAACTGTAGTGGTGGTCAGACTTGGGGTCAGTTACATTGGAATTGAAACACCAGCTGTAGTGGTGGTCAGACTTGGGGTCAGTTACATTGGAATTGAAACACCAGCTGTAGTGGTGGTCAGACTTGGGGTCAATTACATTGGAATTGAAACACCAACTGTAGTGGTGGTCAGACTTGGGGTCAATTACATTGGAATTGAAACACCAACTGTAGTGGTGGTCAGACTTGGGGTCAATTACATTGGGATTGAAACACCAACTGTAGTGGTGGTCAGACTTGGGGTCAATTACATTGGGATTGAAACACCAACTGTAGTGGTGGTCAGACTTGGGGTCAATTACATTGGGATTGAAACACCAACTGTAGTGGTGGTCAGACTTGGGGTCAATTACATTGGAATTGAAACACCAGCTGTAGTGGTGGTCAGACTTGGGGTCAATTACATTGGGATTGAAACACCAACTGTAGTGGTGGTCAGACTTGGGGTCAGTTACATTGGAATTGACACTCCAATTCTGGAATGGGTGTTTTGTCTTTTGAAGTAATTGGAATTGCTGAAAATGTAATTAGTATTTTCAGTTACATTGTGTATCTTTTTAACTCAAACTATTCACTACAAATAATCAATAAAATGGTACATACATCAAAGAAGCTTAACTTTTAACAATCATAGAAAAAATGCATAGCATTGAGAACAATTTTAACGTAAATAAGTACAGACTTTGATAGTTGTATGTCTCCCAGGAGTCGGTTTCTCTCAAAAGAAAACTCATTTCATGGCAGTAATTGGAAACGTTTCTAAAGTATAACTCTTTATATATCTAATTCGCCAAAAATTAGCACATGAATTAGTTTAAGATTTTTTATTTGGAATATGAGCAAAATAACAAAAACTCTGTCATGGGCACTTTAATGTTGCATCAGTTAAGCTTTGGGTCAACAGAACTGTTTTATAAATGTTTTTTAACTCAACCTTTTATGCTTCTGTATATATATATATATATGGTTGGAAATATATATTCTAGCTACGCCAGGCCGCTTGGTGGATCATTTAGAAAACACAAAAGGGTTTAGTCTCCGGGCACTCAAGTATCTGGTAAGAACCAATTTATTGACTTTGAAATAAGCAGACTTATTGAGGTGATGCTGCATATGTTGTTTCCTTTTGATTGTCGTGGATGTCATATGTTGTTTATCTTAGTGCATTTCATTTTCTGACGTTTCACCAGATGTTATTTGTCAGTTTGCTTTGCTGGTTCCTTGTTATCCTTGTAATTGTTCAAGCATGACTGTTGTTATGATAAAAACAACTTTAGACACATTCATAATACTTCTCTTTTGATTAGTTACACTTTGTGATAACACCGATGACATGGCTTGGAATCACCTGTTGGAGAAACTGTAAACTAAACAATGTTTGCATCAATGCGTGTCACTACTTGGCGTTGTCTAATTAGTATTGAAGTGAATGATATATTTTAAATATTATGTTTTTCTGTTTCAAATATTTTAGGTGATGGATGAAGCTGACAGAATTTTAAATATGGACTTTGAAGCCGAGGTAAGATCATCACAAATAAGATTGATGTAATAAATATTTTTAATGGTCTGGTTTAATACCTGTTCTTTCGTAAGTGAAGTGAAAAACACATTTTATAAAACTCTTGTTGAGTTGAACCATTTTCTATAAATGTGCATACAACATACAGAAATGTGCAATGTGTTTAATTTTATATATTTATTCACATATGTAACATGGAAATGCTTTTGAACAAAATCTTACCTAGCAATACTTAATTTCTAAGAATGCTAATCAGGAAATTGTTTCTTTCATAGTATTGGTTTTGTAGGTTGATAAGATCTTGAAGGTCATTCCACGGGAACGACATACATACTTGTACTCTGCAACTATGACAAAGAAGGTAATGTGGCTTGATTACTGAAAAACCTAATCAGTAGAATTTTCTATATCTGCAGTAATATTTGTTTTGTGTAAAATCTATAATACAGTAATGGTTACATTATTTTCTGTACCAGTTGTAGATGTCATTAAACTAACAACATTTTTAGTTTAGATTTACATTACCTGAGTACATGTGCTAGAAGCAGTGTAGAGATTGGTAAACATCCGATGAATCTGCAATGCAACTGAAAATGTTCCTGTCGTTGTAATCATTTCACATGTGTAACTGATTACATGATACAACCATAGTGTAATAAGTTAAAATTGCTTGTGATTACTTGTATTGACGTGATGTGTGACAGGTGGCCAAACTCCAGAGGGCGTCGCTGAAGAACCCTATAAAGGTGGAGGTGTCGACCAAGTACCAAACAGTGGAGAAACTACAGCAGTACTATCTCTTTATTCCCGCAAAGTTCAAGGTAATTAGAAATAGTTTGCACTGAATGTGCACAACCTTTCATTAAGTGGTATTTGTATACTTGAAGCATCATGTTGTGCATACAAAACAACTTGTACATTTAATATGTACCATCCAAGTAATGGTTGTACATAACAAATAATGCGTGGCACATAGCATGTAACATGCTTTATTTAATGATCTGTTTAGATGAATGCCTGGATGTCGGTGCTAAAGTACAGTCATCTCAATTTCTTATTACTACCTTATGAAAATATGTAAATGCACTGACTGGACACTAGAACTCTAACACACAAGTGTTATGTCTGGTGATAGTGGTGAGCTAGGTCCAGGTGCATCTAGGTCTGACTGTCAGGCTAGTGTGCACCTTAGGCGAAACAGCTAGGCTGAGATGGACCAAGAGTTGGTTCAGCTGTCTGTGATGATGTTGACTAGTGATGTTTGCCTTTCAGGATGTCTACCTGGTACACGTCCTCAACGAGCTTGCTGGCAACTCCTTCATGGTGTTCTGTAGCACGTGCGCCAACACACAGCGCGTCGCTCTCATGATACGAAACCTTGGCTTTATGGCGATACCCCTACATGGGCAGATGGGGCAGGTATGTAGACCCCAGTCTTGCCTTTGCAGCTATACCCCTGAAACAAGTATACACCATAAGAAATTCATGTAAATAGGAAACGTTTTTGTCATATGAATGAGACTTTATGGACAATTTGTTGCATTCAGCATCGTGAAAAAAATTATTGTTTTAATCTCATGGTTAGTTCATACCATGTTCTAACTTTGCTAGGAAATCAATGTTATTAATTTTCTGCACTTTTAGTTGTTAATGCAGTTGTCTTCATTCTGTTGCCCAGTACTGTGGAAGTGCACCGGCACAAGCTAATGTGTTCTTGCTCGTTGACCACAATTACTGGTTCAACAAACAGAACATTGCAGAGCTTGGCTTATCTTTGATATAAAGAAGTTTGTGACTCTGTCTCTCTGTTCCCTCATATCTCAGCCAGCTTCGCATGTACGGGACTGAAATTTTGTAGGCGTGCCCGGGGGCCATGGTGGTGGTTCATACATGAAACAGTGTTAGACTTTACCCCCAGGGGTTGGGTTTTATGTCAAAGGAACCAATGTGGACATGTTAGCACTATGCATGTTTCAATGATTGTTACGCGATCTACGTCATATGTCCACCGAACCCTTTGTGAAACCAGCAATTGTACATGACATTTGGAGCGTGAAGTTGTCATTGCACTACCAAAACTGTACTGGGTAGTACAAGGAGTCATAAGTAGTACAAGGAGTCATAAGTAGTACAAGGAGTCATAAGTAGTACAAGGTGTCATAAGTAGTACAAGGAGTCATAAGTAGTACAAGGAGTCATAAGTAGTACAAGGAGTCTTAAGTAGTACAAGGAGTCGTAAGTAGTACAAGGAGTCATAAGCTCTTACAGTGGCAGCCTGTTTGTCCTATGCAACGCCAGACAACTCAACTAGTTACTTATAAGATGTTTCTAATCTGAAACTCTGGATTCTGTTCATTAAGTAGATGCAGCAACGTTTATTTAATGCCACAAGTTTGTCTCACCTGTATAAGGGATGGTGTGTTCTCAGGCCAAGCGCCTTGGGGCTCTGAACAAGTTCAAGAGTCAGACGAGATCCATCCTTATTGCCACAGATGTCGCTAGTCGGTAAGACAACAGTTACTCTGGTCACATGAACAGCATCTCTGCCTGATTATAGCAGTGAGCGTTTATGTGAATTTATGAACAACTCCGTATACCCTACATAAATGACCATGCACAGGAAGTTGGAATAATTCATTATCTAGGTTATAAAATTTAAATTGGAGAAATTGATCTGGGTGTCAGTTTTCTATTATTTGAACAGTTTTTTTTATAAATAATTACACCCTCCTGCACTTATATATATTCAAAGAGAAGTATTATGAAACATCTTTAGTTTCTACATAGTAACTTGATACAACTTATTTCTGGTAAAATTTGTCAGATTTGATAAAAACTGTGATTACTGTGTATTCTTGTGAGGCGACAAGCCAACCTAGCCAGAATGTTATACCAAATTGGCCTTTTTGCAGGCACTGGGGGTAGTCATCAGGTGCATGTGGTTCTTTGTTTGTCCTCAATTAAGATATGGGACTGCCATTTATTATGAGCCAAATTTATTCACAATCTACAATTTTGAAAAGTAGGTTTTAGCATCAATAATTTTTTTTACTTGGAAATATGAAATAGAAAATGTTTGGATTTTCCAGCAGTTTTTGAAACAAGTCACATTATCATTACCTGGTACCTGCCTTACTTGTCTACTTCGTTGTTTTAGATGGAAATCATATTACTTATTAACAATTTGTAATGGTTGATTTAACTTGATTACGTTTGTAAAGCGCTTGACATTCTTTGGATGGCAATCAAATTACTTGTTAACAATTTGTCACAGTTGATTATGTTTGTAGGGGGCTTGACATTCCCCATGTTGACCTTGTGTTGAACCTTGACATCCCAACCCACTCGAAGGATTACATCCACCGTGTGGGGCGCACAGCAAGGGCAGGGCGCTCTGGCAAGGCAATCACCTTCGTGACGCAGTAAGCATGTATAGATTACCTTGTGTTGCTGTGATAGGGTCAGGCACAACTTGCGTGTCGGACTTGCTAATCTCCTGCATCTTTCAAACATTCCAGGCATTTGTTTTACAACAGCTTATTGTTCCTGAAACTAAGCTCAACTAGTGCTCTGGAATGAACTCCCCACCATCTTAAACTCATCAGAAACTATAGCTACCTTCCACACAAAATCTCAAGAAATTTTTTCAAAATTGCATTTCAACATGAATCCTTGGCGATCCCTCGCTCTGATGATTACTTTTGTGCGTCCCTGTTCATTATGTTATGCTTAGCAATTCTGCTTTGTTGTGGACTCTGAGCTTGGGTCCATGAAGATTTAGGTGCTCTAGAAGTTATATTATTATTGTTATATGTGACATCTACACACATTTACACAGGCTGAGAAGCTGGTGTGTATTATTATATAGTGAATCAAAGTGTGATGCTATGTTTGGAGCATACAAGGTAGGCTGCTGCTAGCATAAGAAAGTTACAGCCATTACTGCCTCGGAAGAAGTTGACATAAACAATTTGCTGTTAGATTTGCACAAACAAACAGTAAACATAATCACAATTTTATCTATATTATATAACAGCTGAGTGATGTTGGCAAACCAGTTGCTACTTTTACTGGACTTATATTCTTAACATAAGTATCTCAAGATGTTAGAATAGGTATGGTTTATACACTAACATGATTTTACAATAAAAACAATCACACTTTGTATCTTTAATGTGGGCCTTGTTTAATGTGGGCCTTGTTCAATACTTCTGCTCTGCAATTTTGTATTAGTGTTGCCAATAGATATGATTTCTGACTTTATTTTTAAAGACAAAGAATCTGATCCCATGAATTGTGTCGGTCTGTTTGTAGATACGACGTGGAGCTGTTTCAGAGAATTGAGCATCTGATTGGCAAGAAGCTGCCTCTGTATAAGACAGAGGAGGAGGAAGTGATGATGTTGATGGAACGGGTGACGGAGGCCCAGAGATACGCTCGCATGGTACGCATGGTCCTCTAGGTCGTCTTTCTACGAAAATCGTGTAGTTGTTTCCCCAATAAGTTTGCACAAAAAAGGACATTCCATGGTAGATGTTATTATAGATGAGAAAGTTAAATGAAATCTTGTATTCAGGTATTTATTTGAAATTATTCTTCGTAAATATTTTATGGTACACATTGATAAATGAGTAATTGAGTGAATAAATAAGGATGGGTCGATTTGGCATTCTGCCAGTTATTTGGTGCATCAACAGAGAGTGAGTGAGTTGATAAGTGAACAAATGAGTCGATGGGCTAGTAAGTGAATGAGTGTGATTGTGGAATGAGTTGATGGGCTAGTAAGTGAACGACTCAGTATGATTGTGGAATGAGTCTGTTATTAACACTGACCGACTGACTGACTAAACACTATAGCATTGATTGCCTCATGTTGTGATTCCTTTCACAGGAGATGAGTGAACAGCACGGGAAGAAGGGGAAGGGGAAGCGGTCCCACCAGGGGGAGGATGATCTGGACACAGAGGAGGCCTTGGGGGTGCAGAAGAAACTCAAGAAGAAACTACACAAGAAATCATAGAGAATACACAAGATGCTGCCCGCTATGTTCTTTCAAGAGTTTACAGTGACCAGTGACCAGAAACTTGCACTCGTTGATACGATTCACGGGAGAAATCTGTCCCTTGAATTTACCTCCATTTCACATGATTGTTGCCAGTCTTTTAACTTTCATTTGTATATTATGTACAATTGTTTCTGTGTGACATTAATATTATCTGAATCAGTTTAGAAAGTTGCTGATGTAAGAAAACATGTAGAAAACAGCATGTCTCTAATAACTGTGTCCAATTATCTTATGAGTCACTGTCACAGGTAACCTGATTTCTTTTTCATAAAGTGTAAGTATTACAAATGCATACTGTGTGAAATTCTCATGTCTGTCGTCATATGAATAAAAGTATGATCAGAATATGTTACTGTGCTTGTCATTTGAGAAACTAGGTGATCAGATATGTTACCTTGCGTAAGAAGTACCAGTACAAAGTAGTTCATTGGGAATTTTTTTATACAAAATTACAGTTTTTGTACCATTATTTTGATTATGAGTTGACACTATGGTGGTTGAGTCAAACTTGAAAATACCTCATTGTTTTGGGTAAAAATTTAGAATGACGCATGACGGCATTTTCTTGAGACATTAATAATTGAATTACAGAACGTGTGTCTGGATAGTCATTGCAATTGCGAAGACAAGTTTTATATAAAACCTACCAATATTTCTGGCACATGAAACTTGAGATATTATAAATTCACTATTATTTACAATTAACTATTATCATAAAACAGATTAAATGAGTGGCTTTCATACATTACAAAATAATGTCATGTTAGCTTTGCCTGAAAGTAAGGAGAAATACTGCGCATTCTTATTTAAGAAACTGAACTTTCTCAAGCAAGTTTGGATATAGGACGTTTTAAAAAATTCATACGATCTGTCATAAGTGCATTTGTGCACGGACATTATCAGGTTTGCTGGCGGAAGCTGTTGAGAGTGAAATGGTGGATTTTTTTAGATGATTTTAATAGGCGGAAGGATATTTGTAATTGCTTTTGGCGATTAGACATACGTGCATCGTAATTCATGCTAATATTGGTAAACATTGAGGGGTAGCGCACATACAGGCATATCACAAGAGTTAGAAATGTATAATTTTTACAAAACTTGACGAACATGTCAGTGGGATGATGACAGCGGCTGGTGAAAACTTAGATTTTTTGATGGTCACGTTTTCTTATAATTTTGCAAAACATTAACATGGCCACCAATGGGAAATGTAACTGTAGGCTGAACCCTATTACACGATTTATGTAAAACGTAAACAACGTATAATTTACTAAATGATCACTAGATGGCGCCTGTATCTCGTATATTAACCAATCAATCGAACGATTTATATTCAATGCGGAGAAACAAGCTGGCACATAAACGGGAACAGTCTCGTAAATAAATTGTAAAGATGGGCAATGCTGATACAAAATTAAATTTTCGAAAAGCCGTCGTTCAGCTAACGACGAAAACGCAGGTAAGTGTAACGCATGCATTGATGTAGATGTGAAGAAAGTGTAATCCTATTCGGCTGTCGTTTTCATTTCGATGTGCGAACAGGAAATGTTGTGATATGCATCCGATCATCGAATCAATTTATTTGACTTTGACGTTGACGTCGTGTATGACGTTTGCGATAAATTTTACACCTTTTGTCGGTGAGTCGTTTTGAGAAGGCATAGGCCATTCTTGTGTAATTAGTTAGGTAGTATTTATAATCAACAGGAAAAGAATCCTGGGACACAAATATTTCTGAGACTGACTCCCCTTCACAGGCACAAGCTCCATTGGCATTGCAGCCTCCCGTCCTTCTCTCTCTGCCATACACATTCTGTCTCTGGAAAGTCACACGTAGAGTTCAGATATATGCGAATATAATAATAGACACTGGAATCAGAGGAATCTTGTGATAAACAGGGAACACATTATAATTATATCACACAAAGCAAATGTGTTATGTGATTCATATAATTTTCTTGCCACTACTTCCATGACTATGTATATACAGGGTTGAAAAAAATCATGATTTTTATTTTAAAAAAATTTTGTAAATCTTTTTTTATTTAAATCGGATTTATTTATTTTATTTTTTTTTTAATCTGGTATATAGATATTTATATAGATGTTTAAATTTGTAAACTCTTTCAAACATGTTCTATTCAAATCGATTTGGGTTCTTGTCTTAACAGAGGGTACATGATTATTGCTTATATAAAGACATTAGACAATGTCCACAAGGCCTCACCCCCTGTAGTTGCATAATCTGTCTTGGAAAGGAAAGCATGTTGTGGGTCTGTGGCTGTAGCAGTGGTAATTATTGTTTGCTGAGAGGGTGGATTAGCACCTGTCCAGGGCTCTGTGTACTCTAAGGGTCTCTAACCAGAATACAAATTGGTACAGTATTAAACAACTGAGTCAACATACTGAATTGCTAACAACTAGCACAAGCTATAAGTGGACTTTAACTCAGGGCTTCTGTGTTGAAAAGATACTTCCTCTGGAAGACAAGTTTGTGTGGCTTCACTACATTCAGAAAGGGAATAGCTCAAACATAAACAATGTCATAAAATATTTTACTATCAGACAATACAGCTACACAAGTGTGCGCACTTTGTGTTTTGTATTAAAAAACATACAAAACTTTGTTGATCTCGATGCTTGTAAACAATTATTTGTGTTAAATTCATATAAATCAGCGATTAAAAAAACCTGGAAGTCAAAAAAAAATCATAAATCAATGATTTTTTTGGAGTCAAATCAAACAACCCTGTGTATATATGGCAGGAAAGGACAACGGCAAGCTTTTCTTTTAAATGTAAATTTAACATAACATCTAGCCGTAAATGCGAATTGTATACTTGATTTTTAAGCCACACTGTAAATAGTTACATTATCATCATATTGTGTACCATCATGTCATTACACACGTTTGCATTGCAGCCTGTCGAGCCAGCTGATGAAGTGTTTTGGAACCAGTTCTGGTCAGAAAGTGTAACATGTGTCCAGGACATGTTCACCCTGATTCCAGCAGCAGAGATACGCGCACTGCGAGAGGAGTCGCCCTCTAATCTTGCCACCCTCTGCTACAAAGCAGTCGAAAAACTACTACAAGCAGCTGAATCTGGCTGCCGCACACGCAGGGAACAACAGACAGGTGTGTGGCCATGTGATGACTTCCTGGCAAGGCAGCTTTGTAGTTGTAGACAAATTCTTCAGTGCTCCAATGTTTATCTAGATGGTTTTTAAATGAGTTGACACTTGGGACAGTTAAACTACGTCCTGTAAATCATTCCATAATTTTGTAAATATATGTGAGAAGCTTTTCTAACGTTTACACAAGCACATTCTAAAAAGATTTTCAAACTGACCTCTTGTTCCTTCCTTTGTATCACTGTCTATGTGCAGCTTGACATTGTTAGATACATCACTGTCATACTTTCATTGAAGAAGTTTATAAACCTCAATCATATCACCACGTGGTCGTCTATGCAAGTGTGGAAAATTTCAATCTTTCAGTCCTCCTGGTAAGGGATATCCTTCATCACAGGAAACTGCTTTGTTGCATGCGTCTGCATATTTTCTATGACATCTTTATATTTCTGTTTATAAGGGGACCATTATATAGGTGTTAATCTAAATGACTCCTAGCTAAAGTTTTATATTATGGCACACAAGTATTTTGATTTAGGGTTGTGAAAGACTTTCTAATAACTGTCATGATACTGTTTGCTTTGTTTATTTTTTTGATGTGTTTATAAAATTGTAGCCTTGAATCATTATTAACCCCAATGACTTGTTCTTCTTCTATTTTTCATAATTTATGGGCAGTATTATCCACCTTTAGATTATAAGCATACTCCTGCTGTACTGTTTTCCATAAGTGCATTAACTTTCATTTGTCTGGGTGAAATTTTATTTGACCATTGACTAAACCAAGATGCTAGGTAATCTAAATCATCCTTAAGTGTATGCTGGTCATTTGTACTATTAATAATTTTTAACATCTTGATATATTCTGCAAACATATAATATATTATATCCACTCTACATTAATTGTAGTTCAACTACAATTACATTGCTTCAAAACGTTGATTACAATGACTGCTCTTCAAAAAGTCAATTACAATGCTTCATAAAGGGTTAGTTGCAATAGTTTATAGGTTGAGTACAACTACACTGTCTTATAAAAGAAGATTACATGTACTATTACAGTTAATTTTTATGTGAATTTGTGCATATTTGTCGCCAGGATTGGGTTCAGTTACAGTGGTCAGTTACAGTTACATAGCCTCATAAAACTCAATTCCAATTACACTGTTCCAAATTAGAATAAATTACAATGACAATGAAATTGTATTTAATTACATATTACGTAATTACAGTTGAAGCCAACCCTGTCATCACATGCAGTGGTTGGTTTAGTAACCTAGTTCTAATGCATACAGGTACATTTACACTGTTTCAGTGCTGAACTGTGTGCGTCTACTCACCCGGATCCTACCCTACATCTTTGAAGACCCGGACTGGAGGGGGTTCTTTTGGTCAACTGTACCTGGACCTACAGCCGATGACTCTGTTGAGGTCAGCTCTATTTATTTTCACATTCCAGACTCAGCATTGATCCAAACCACGCAACAGCAATTAGCTTTCTTTCCATGTGACGTCTGGTCACAAAACTCTTTCTATTAGCAAGACTTTATTTTGTATGTGGCTGTAATAAGACATGTTTGTATGGTCACCTTTCCTTGTTTGCTTCGTGTTGTGCATTAGTTTCTCTTCAAACAAGTGTCACACAAAGCTGTATCTCGCAGAACTAACTAATTTATGTGTTGCAGTTTTTTATGCTTGTCTTGAATAGAGTAGTTTCAATAGAAGTTTTAAAGATAAATTAACTATTTCTTCACAGATTCTACTAATACTGTATAATATTCCAGGTTAATAACATTTGGAGTTTTTCATTTAGTTGGTTATGTTACAAGATTTGTAAAGCATTTTTGTAAATGTGAAAAAAATAGCCACAAAATGCCAAATTATATCGTTTTGAGAAAATCCTCAAAGAAATAAATGACAGTGTCAGGGTTGCTTGATTTAAATCATTGATTTAAATCACTCCAAAAAATTTATTGATTTATGATTTTTCTGACTTGATTTTTTTAATCGCTGATTTATATGAATTTAACACAAATAATTGTTTACGAGCATCAAGATCAACAAAGTTTTGTATGTTTTTTTAATACAAAAGCACAAAGTGTGCGCACTTGTGTAGCTGTATTGACACCAGATAGCCTGACAGTAAAATATTTTATGACATTGTGTATGTTTGAGCTATTCGCCTTTCTGAATGCAATGAAGCCACACAAACTTGTCTTCAAGGGGAAGTATCTTTTCAAGTCAGAAGCCCTGAGTTAAAGTCCACTTAAAGCTTGTGCTAGTTGTTACCAACTCAGTATGTTGACTCAAGTGAGACAGTCTGGGCTACAATTGTTTAATACTGTACCAGTTTGCAGTCTGGTTAGAGACACTTAGAGTACACAGGGCCATGGACAGGTGCTAATCCACCCTCTCAACAAACAATATGTACTGCATATATACTGCTACAGCCACAGACACTCAGCATACTTTCCTTTCCAAGACAGGTTATGCAACTACAGGGGGTGAGGCCTTGTGGACATTGTTTAATGTGTTTATATAAGCAAAAATCATGTACCCTCTGTTAAGACAAGTACCCAAATCGATTTGAATAGAACACGTTTGAAAGAGTTTATAAATATAAACATCTATAAACATTTCTATATACCAGATTTTAAAAAATCAAATAAATAAAAAAATCCAATTTAAATAAAAAAGAATTCAATTTTTTTATTTAAAAAAATCATGATTTTTTTCAACCCTGGACAGTGTCACTGATAATTTTTTATTATTATTAACAAACAAATTTCGTCTGCTACACCACCATGAATAAGTTCAGCAAAAGTTGAATGACAGCCTAAAGTGGCAGTGTATTTTTGACACAAACCCTTCACCAATTGTAATTCTAATTCGTGTAATGTTGTTTACATGTAAGACGCATTTATATGCCAAATTGCAGCATTGTAAGTGTTGTAGTTTTTTAAATAGTAATTTAAGCATAATTTCCTGGTTGTTAGTGATAATAGAAATGTCAAAGATACTAATATCGACATGTCCCTTTAATTTGCCACCACAGTGTCCCTTGAATCTGTATTTGTAACGTGTTGTCGTCTACGATATCAGGTTACACCAGTCATCTGGGAAACATGTGGCAGGGCATGTTTACAATAATTTTGGTTGGCCCCGTTATCCGCGGGGTCACCAGGTCACAACTACTGGCCATTTCTGTTATAGCTTCAAAAGCACAATAAACAATGTTAGTGCTAATATTTGCTGGTTTAATGACATGATTTAGTTAGGCAGATATAGTACTGATGTGTACTGGGATACAGTAACCAGGCGATATGTTTATGTTACTATGGAAACATTGTCAGCATTTCTAAGAACTTAAAGAAGTCGGGGATTTCCAAAAGGACTGTTTTTTTAAAGGATGGATTGGCGAAATACGACAGTAGTGCTTCATGATTATTTGTGGTGTTGATGTACAGTTCAATATTTCCTAGTATGTTATGAGGAGAAAAAATCGTTAGCTGCCCCAGCTACTTTAATTTGAACTGAACGTGAGGTGGAACAACTGGAATATATGAGTGTCTATTGGTTTCAGAATGAAATGCCACCACTGGCTGAGTCTCTGCTCAATGCCTTGTCAGTGAGTATATATCTGTAGGAGCAATCATTTAAGTGCAAACTAAACACTCATCTCTTCCAATGTGCATATGGCAATGTGTGAAATACTGTTTTTTATAGCCATTGTCGTGGAGGATTTTTATGCCTTTCTGTGATGACGTTTTAATTAATTTATATATTTTAATGGACTTTTAGTTTGTACACACAGTGATTAGCATATAATTTACATGTTTTAGCTATATGCATAACGCATATTCTCTTTTTTATGAGAACATTCATTCATTAGTAGCGCTGTCCACATTTTTAATGCTGAATGAAAATCTGACTTACCTAATGTGCTACTGCAAAGTCTACAGCTGAACCGTGCTTGTTAAAAATCAGTGGGGATTAAAAAAACATTTTGACTGACAATAAATTATCTCTGATTTAACACTAATCCACAGCAGTTTTGTGAAGAGGAAATAAAACTGCTGCTTACTAATTTATGCCTCCTTTCGTATCAGTAGAACAATGTAAAACAAATTGTAATCCTTTGCTTACTTTATTTGTTCAGCCATAGTACCAGAACCATTTTTTTGCCTAATGCCTTTTTTTAGTGTTGTGTTTCTTTGTGACTAGATATGATGTGTAGGCACTTAATGTGTAGGCACTTAATGTGTAGGCACTTAATGTGTGCAGCAGAACTCTGATGATGACTCAATGTCTGTTTCAGGACTTACTCTTCTGTCCTGACTTCACAGTGTCCTGCACCAAGAAAGCTGGACCAGTGAGTGAATGCAACTCCAGCTGTAGTGGTGGTCAGACTTGGGGTCAGTTACATTGGAATTGAAACACCAACTGTAGTGGTGGTCAGACTTGGGGTCAGTTACATTGGAATTGAAACACCAACTGTAGTGGTGGTCAGACTTGGGGTCAGTTACATTGGAATTGAAACACCAACTGTAGTGGTGGTCAGACTTGGGGTCAGTTACATTGGAATTGAAACACCAACTGTAGTGGTGGTCAGACTTGGGGTCAGTTACATTGGAATTGAAACACCAACTGTAGTGGTGGTCAGGCTTGGGGTCAATTACATTGGAATGGAAACACCAATTTCAGTTCCAGAATTGGTGTTTTGTTTTTGAAAGTAATTGGAATTGGTGAAAATGTAATTGGTAATTTGAATTACTTTTCGATTACTTTTTCAATTACAATATTACTACATCAATAAAATATAATAAGTTGCATATTTCATCTATGTTTGCCATTTTGTACCATAATATGCAGAAATTAAATCGACATGCTCTAGAATAAATGTTATTTTTGGCACTGAGTATGTCTATGGTTTCTCTGCCCACATGCTGTTATTTCTGTATGGAATTGGGAATTTTTTAGGTGGAATTGGAATTAGTATTTGAAATTGGTGTGTCATTCGAATTGGTATAATGAAATTGACCCCAAGTCTGGTGGCAGCATCTTTTTTGAAAAAAAATAACACAAGTTTTAGGAATTTCAAAATGACATGACTTCATTTGGCAACACAGTGGTTTGTCTATGTTGCGGCTACAGGAGAACCCAGAAGACATCCAAACCCTTGACAGTTGTGAGTACATCTGGGAGGCGGGAGTCGGGTTTGCCCACTCTCCCCCCATCAATGTGACGCATGACCAGAACAGGAGCGAGATTCTAAAGTTAATCATCACCTGCTTCTCTGAGACCATGTATCTTCCTCCAGTCGGTGAGTGTCTCAACTCAACCTGTGTGGCTAGGGGTCATCTCAAAACGGGTGATCCGAAAATGGGTGATCTCAAAATAGGAGTGATCTCAAAACATGGATGTTTGTGCACTGCACAAACATGGTTTCATTGGTAAGGTTAGCAGCTGTTTCATTAAGCAATTGAAAATAGTGTTTACGTAAAAAAATAATTGTCCAAGCACAGTTCATATGGGTGCTAATTCATACAGGTACTGACTTGCATGCAGGTAGTTTTGTATTCTAATGACTGAAGTGTCATCTGGCAAATGCATAGTTGTACTTAAGGTTGAATGACATTAGTTTCATCAATGTTTTGAGATCAGCCAGTTAAGATCAAATGAATATTTAAAAAAATTATCACTTTTGATAAGGATTTTCAGCACCCGTGTTACCCACAGGCACAAAGGAGCTAACATTCCATATACAATAGAGTTACTCCATTTTTGTTAGTGTTGGAAAAAATGACAAAGATTATAAACTACAGCACATTTAAAATAGAATAGAACACTAGTAAAAATTGTATTATAACTAATTAATATTGTAATGTCGTACTTTAATTGTATATGTCATATAGATTGTGAATAATTAAATTTGTTCTAGTCATAATCATAAACTATATATCAGGTGTCTATTTTATTGTAGTTATAATAAATATTGTGCACCTGAAAGCACTAATTTATCCTGACATGTAAATTCCACTTACTGTTTCCCTCAGCCGATGCCCATTGTCAACCAAATCACTGGATCGCGTACTTCACATCGACAGAGAACAGACATGCCCTTCCCATCTTCACATCTCTTCTCAATATCGTGTGTGCCTACGACCCCGTCGGCTACGGTCTGCCCTACAACCATCTCATGTTCGCTGACAGTCGAGAGCCTCTCGTTGAGGTGGCGCTACAGGTTCTGTGTGTCTCACTCGACAACGAACCAGCAGGCAATGTGTCAGTAGATGGCACCACTGGCGGTGCGACGGCCATGGAACCCGTGTCAGAAGTAGGTACACTTATTGGTTGTACGTTGTTGCATTTTGAAGTGACTACACTTTGTGGTAGTTTAGAAGTGGTTACTCTTAGTGGCAGTTTGGAAGTCAGCGCACTTAGTGGTTGGTATTTTACAATTGCCACACTGAGTAGCAATTTAGAAGTGTGTATCTTTATTTGGAGATGAAAATATGTTTATAGCAGCACATTTCTTGGACGCAGTCATACAATGGTTGGAACATTGGACTCCCAGCGGACCCGGGTTTGAATCACGTTGCTGCTGTTTCTAAGCTTCAGCAATTTCCTTCATTCCACATTATCTCCGTTCACTCAGCTGTATAAATGAGATATCAATATTTTGTTGCTATTGAAATATTTTGGGAAATAGAACTTGATAACACTAACATATCAGCTGATGAATGTCTGTGTTGTTTGTTAAGCTGTACTTGTTTGTTACTCATGAGCTTACGCCTGAATGTAGCACATCCTCCGATTGCAGTGGCTGATGTAGTTTCTCTTGTAGGTGGGCGGCTCAGAAAACCTGTTTGTCAACTACCTCTCCAGGATACACAGGGAGGAGGTAGGATAGTTGACTAACGATAATCTATCTCTGTGTTATTGCTTACAACAATGGGAAATTCATTAATCATTTTGTACTGCCAATCAAAGAAAAATGTTGATTGGTGCATCTGTGAAGTAAACACCAGTTGTCACTTAATGCCAGTTTTTTAGTTGTCACTTAGTGCCAGTTTTTGGTGTTAAAATAGCATTTACTGGAAGTCTAGGGTGGCCTTGAAATGTGTGACAGAAGCGATAATATTTTGACGTGAACCTGAAATTAGTATGAGGTTACGAAAAGAATATCTTTTACATTTATGTGAGAAGTCGATTACTTGACAGGTTCATGTTTGATGATATGATTGAGCTTGCCGCAGGACTTCCAGTTGATTCTGAAAGGGCTCACCAGACTCCTTAACAACCCATTGCTACAGACCTACCTGCCCGGGTCCTGTAAGAAGGTCCACTTTCACCAGGAGCTGCTGGTCCTCTTCTGGAAGATGTGTGACATAAACAAGGTCCGTTTCAATGTTTGTTTATTTCTACATTCATGATGTGTATGTTCATATGTATAAATAGGTTTGTGCACATGATTGTGTTAACAAGTTATCAGTTAAGGTGATTATTTAGAAAGCAATTCCTGTGCACTGCATCTGTCATGTAACATGTCATGTAACATCTGTCATGTAACATCCGTCATGTAACATCCGTCATGTAGCATCAGTCGTGTAATATCTGTCATGTAAGATGTAATTAGTATCATTGATGGCAGTAGCTGTTTATTCTTTTATGACTTCTATGACATTGTTGGATGTTCTGTTGACCCTTGTGTGGCTGTTTACTTGCAGAAGTTTATGTTCTATGTGCTCAAGAGCAGTGATGTGTTGGATATCCTTGTGCCCATTCTCTACTTCCTCAACGACGCCAGAGCCGACCAGTGTGAGTAGATCACCTTCACTCTTACAAACTTACTCTCCTTCTCATGAAGGGCACACATAGTTACTGCTGCTTCCATCCAAGGTGATGGTGAGGGCAAAAGTACACAATTATTCTGTTCAATTCTATGTTCAACAGGTCAAACATTATGTTATAATTTCAGCTAATCCCAAAAACATTTGGCTTTTAATTTTTAATCCCATTTTAATGTCTTTATCGTTTTACTGAAAATTTGTCTAATAGCTAAATCGTTATTTTAGATGTTTATACAGCACAATTTCTGTTGTTGTTTTATTTTTAAATTGCCTAATTCAATAGCTATATTTATAAAAAAATTATTACGTATGATTTTAGGTATGCCACTTTGTAGATACCTTGGTCAGCTTTGCCAAAATTTAACAAGATTTAACAAGTTTGGAGTAGGGAGAGGATTTAAAATGAATTTATTGCAGATGCATTTTGATTCAGAAATCCTATCGGGTGGAATATTTACTCAGTTATATGACCTACTTGCAGCACGGGTTGGCCTCATGCATATTGGGGTGTTTATCCTACTTCTGCTGAGTGGTGAGAGAAACTTTGGGGTGCGACTCAACAAGCCATACTCAGTGCGAGTTCCCATGGACATTCCCGTCTTCACTGGCACGCATGCAGACTTCCTCATCATTGTAAGTAGAAACTAGCAGTCATCTTTAATATGTAATAGTTGTAGTAATTATTATGTATTCCTAATTTTACTGATCACTTGTGATGTAATGTAGATGGACGGACAGACAGCCAAACATAGAGTCCGACTGACAGACAGACAGACAGCCAGACACACTGAGTTGGACTGACAGATAGACATAGATGTGCTTTATGTAGTCACACCGTCACTCTGTGTTCAAGTTGTGGATGTTTTCTCGCAGGTATTTCACAAGATCATCACCACTGGACATCAGCGACTGCAGCCACTGTTTGATTGTTTGCTGACCATCATAGTCAATGGTCAGTAGCACGGTTTCCAGTTTTTTTCCCACTTTTTTTGTGTTTAAAATTGGCTCTGCAGTTCAATTTTCACTCGTCTCATTTCAAACTCATTTCGCAAAAGTGAAACTTATTTAGTTTTGACGAAATTATTTGATCACTGTGATGTGTGATGTTTTGATTGGTGTTTTTGCCGAACTGAAATTTGTATAAAAAAAGCACAAGTGGCTGGCAATGTGTAGCACAAGTGGCTGGCAATGTGTAGCACAAGTGGCTGGCAATGTGTAGCACAAGTGGCTGGCAGTGTGTAGCACTGCTATACATTTGATATAAGACTATAACCACTTTCGCAAGTTACCCAATCTAATGATCAAAGTTATTAGACCGACTGTACATTACTACTCACACACTGTCATCTGAACATCAACTAACCTGATTCACTGTGGGTTAAATAAATAATGGAGTTATCTTTAAAGAGCTGTGACATTTGCTCGTTTTAATGCTTCCTGAGCATCATAATAAAATCACCTTTTTGTCTTGTTATGATGTTTGATAACTACTTGTCAATCTGTTGTCTAGCAACTAACTCTTCCTTAAACATTCAAATGGCATAATACAAACAACTTGTGCAGATTTCCTATTTTAGTTTATTTAACCAGTCGTTTGTTTCTATTCATCAAATATCTACTTTTGCTGTGGATTCTTGTTGCTAATCTGTGTCATTTGTGTCTATAGTTTCGCCATACCTGAAGACTCTCTCTATGGTGGCCAGCACCAAACTTCTCCATTTGCTCGAGGTGAGTCTTTTCATATTTGCTGTGGGTTGTTACTCAGTGATACAAATTTGCTGTAGGTTGTTACTCAGTGATACAAATTTGCTGTAGGTTGTTACTCAGTGATACATATTTGCTGTAGGTTGTTACTCAGTGATACATATTTGCTGTAGGTTGTTACTCAGTGATACATATTTGCTGTAGGTTGTTACTTAGTGATACAATTTTGCTGTGGATTGTTACTCAGTGATACATATTGTCTCATCTGAAAGTTTAGTGACTTGTGCCCTGTTGCTCTGCAGGGCTAAGTTTGACTACACATGAGTTTAATATTTGTCTGCACACGTACACTGGCCCTGTAGATATAAGAACACTAACACATCAGCTAGACAGTGTAGTTTGAAAGCCTGCATTACTTGTGCGCATAAGTAGCATGTTAATGCAGTTGGCATGTTTAGTGTCTAATATTAATGTACTATCTGTGGTCTATCTTAGGTCTGTGATAAAAAAATTGCACCAAAGTTGCCTTTTTATGTTGCTAATCCATAGTTGTCAACACAAGGATGATACCATGTCATTTATCAGGCCTTCAGCACACCTTGGTTCCTGTATGCTGGACCTACAAACCACCATCTTGTCTTCTTCTTGCTTGAAGTATTCAACAACATCATCCAGTATCAGTTTGATGGTAAGTAATACACTTTCTCTGATTTTGTTATGTATAAAATCCACCTTTGGCCGAACCACTGGTGGCTAAAGACCACCTGGTATGGCGGACCAATGATTAACCTTCGAGTTAGAACTAATTGTCACTATGGGAATGGGATAAGGCAATTGGACCCTCCAAGGTGCCTGCTTCCCTCTCCCTATTCCCTCTCTGCATGTAGACAGTTGGGGTCAATTACATTTTGCATTTTTTATTTGACTTTATCTAGATATATTTGTATTTTGATATTTGTATTTGTGAAATACATTCCAAATACAGCAACTTCAGGATCCTAAATATTAGGAAATGTGTACCTGTCTAACCTAACCCAATTCTTAACCATTTTGTGTCGCTCTCCTCTTTTTCCCTGTAGTCCGGGGTGAGGCTGGTACTGATACCGATTTATGTTTCCCCTTTTTCTTCATAACTAGTTCCGTTTGACTACCGTCTCCACCGATCATCTCCACTCCCCTCTGTCCCTCGCCCTCATTCTCCTCTCCCCTCTATCCCTCGCCCTCATTCTCCCCTCCCCTCTATCCCTCGCCATCATTCTCCTTTCCCCCCCAACTCCCACTAAGTCTCTCTTGACACAGTCCTCCCATCTCAGTCTCGGTCTTCTCCTTCATCCCTCCACTCCAAGCGTATCCGCTCTCTTCATCATTCGTACCCCTTCCATTCTTTCGACATGTCCAGTCCACCTTAGCCAGCTCCTCACCAACTTCCTTGTAAAGGTAAAGGTACATTTTTATATACCGTGGTATCCACAGTCCATAGGACTGCTCAAAGCGCTTTACACTTCACCCCCTACAGACGTGTTCATTCCAAGGCCATCTCAACTTCTCTGGGAAGCATTCTTGTGAAACTCTCTTTCACACCAACTTCCTTGTGAAACTCTCTTTCACACCAACTTCCTTGTGAAACTCTCTTTCACACCAACTTTCTTGTGAAACTCTCTTTCACACCAACTTCCTCCCTCAACTCCTGCATTCTTCGTTTGTCGATTCTTTTCACTCCCGCAATTCTTCTGATCCATTTATTCTCGCAAACTTGCAGTTTCTCTTATTGTTTTTTTGTCATTGCCATGGTCTCTAGGCCGTTTAGGTATGCTGGTGTTATGCATGAGTTAAGAATGGTTTTGTGCTGTGTGGCCACATGCTCACCAGCAGTGATCTTGTGCTGTGTGGCCACATGCTCACCAGCAGTGATCTTGTGCTGTGTGGCCACATGCTCACCAGCAGTGATCTTGTGCTGTGTGGCCACATGCTCACCAGCAGTGATCTTGTGTTGTGTGGCCACATGCTCACCAGCAGTGATCTTGTGCTGTGTGGCCACATGCTCACCAGCAGTGATCTTGTGTTGTGTGGCCACATGCTCACCAACAGTGATCTTGTGTTGTGTGGCCACATGCTCACCAGCAGTGATCTTGTGCTGTGTGGCCGCATGCTCACCAGCAGTGATTTTGTGCTGTGTGGCCGCATGCTCACCAGCAGTGATCTTGTGTTGTGTGGCCACATGCTCACCAGCAGTGATCTTGTGCTGTGTGGCCGCATGCTCACCAGCAGTGATCTTGTGCTGTGTGGCCACATGCTCACCAGCAGTGATCTTGTGCTGTGTGGCCACATGCCCACCAGCAGTGATTTTGTGCTGTGTGGCCACATGCTCACCAGCAGTGATCTTGTGCTGTGTGGCCACATGCCCACCAGCAGTGATCTTGTGCTGTGTGGCCACATGCTCACCAGCAGTGATCTTGTGCTGTGTGGCCACATGCTCACCAGCAGTGATTTTGTGCTGTGTGGCCACATGCTCACCAGCAGTGATCTTGTGCTGTGTGGCCACATGCTCACCAGCAGTGATCTTGTGCTGTGTGGCCACATGCTCACCAGCAGTGATCTTGTGCTGTGTGGCCACATGCTCACCAGCAGTGATCTTGTGCTGTGTGGCCACATGCTCACCAGCAGTGATCTTGTGCTGTGTGGCCACATGCTCACCAGCAGTGATCTTGTGCTGTGTGGCCACATGCTCACCAGCAGTGATCTTGTGCTGTGTGGCCACATGCTCACCAGCAGTGATCTTGTGCTGTGTGGCCACATGCTCACCAGCAGTGATCTTGTGCTGTGTGGCCACATGCTCACCAGCAGTGATCTTGTGCTGTGTGGCCACATGCTCACCAGCAGTGATCTTGTGCTGTGTGGCCACATGCTCACCAGCAGTGATCTTGTGCTGTGTGGCCACATGCTCACCAGCAGTGATCTTGTGCTGTGTGGCCACATGCTCACCAGCAGTGATCTTGTGCTGTGTGGCCACATGCTCACCAGCAGTGATCTTGTGTTGTGTGGCCACATGCTCACCAGCAGTGATCTTGTGCTGTGTGGCCACATGCTCACCAGCAGTGATCTTGTGCTGTGTGGCCACATGCTCACCAGCAGTGATCTTGTGCTGTGTGGCCACAAGCTCACCAGCAACGATCTTGTGCTGTGTGGCCACATGCTCACCAGCAGTGATCTTGTGTTGTGTGGCCACATGCTCACCAGCAGTGATCTTGTGCTGTGTGGCCACATGCTCACCAGCAGTGATCTTGTGCTGTGTGGCCACAAGCTCACCAGCAGTGATCTTGTGTTGTTTGGCCATAAGCTCACCAGCAGTGATCTTGTGTTGTGTGGCCACAAGCTCACCAGCAGTGATCTTGTGCTGTGTGGCCACATGCTCACCAGCAGTGATCTTGTGTTGTGTGGCCACAAGCTCACCAGCAGTGATCTTGTGCTGTGTGGCCACATGCTCACCAGCAGTGATCTTGTGTTGTGTGGCCACAAGCTCACCAGCAGTGAGCTTGCAGTCGTTCACTCTCCACATCTGCTGTCTCCTCACTACCAACAGGTCGAGTTCTGTTTTCTGCTGGCCACTTCAATACAATATCTTGTGGTTTTCCCGCTTCTTGAAGAATGTTCCTGCCATGGCTAGCCCATATTTCAATACTTTATTAAACATAAAATATTATAAGAATCTGTAGTTGACATGTTATTAAGCGCATTTCTACTTGATATATATTTATATGTATTTATATTTAGAAAATGCAACATATTTGTATTTGATCCAATGAATGTATTTGACCCCCACCCTGCCTGTAGGTGGGGTGCAATGTATTTGACCCCCACCCTGCCTGTAGGTGGGGTGCAATAGCATAATGGTTAGAATGTAGGACTCTTGTTTTAGAGGACCAGGGGTTGAATTCTCTTCTGAAGCTTGGCCAATTTTGTTCACCACACATTGCCTCAAGTCACTCGGCTGTTTAAACGAGTCCCTAGCAAGAGACTGGTGGATATAAATGACTGAGTAGTTTTGTGACATGGCTGAATACTTCCCAGAGAAGTTGAGTTGGTGTTATAAAGAACAGGTCTGCCACCAGGGGGTGAAGTGAACGGTCCCAAGGACCAGATACAGCGCTATAAAAGAACCTACTTGTTTTACATTTTAGGCAATGCAAACCTCATCTACACAATCATCCGCAAGCGTAACGTCTTTCACCAGCTGGTCAATCTGCCCACTGACCACTCGGCCATCAGCAAGGCTATGATGAAACGGGGCAGCAGACGTCTCGGGGTACACACCCCCGAACACACGGGGGGCACGCAGTCGATGGAAGGGTCAACCCCTGCCGTTGAGGCTGAGCCAGGCACCCTCAAAGTCACATTGGCTGCTACACCTGGTATGTATCCATTCTTCAGGTTGGAAAGTTTAAATAAATCCTCCATTACACAATAGAGGTGCATAAAAGAGTCAATATTAATGTTTGACTTTGATATAATGGGTTTAATCAACGTTTTGTCATTGTAGGTTGAAGATGTGTGTATATACACAGTTAAGAATACATTGTGAGATCTTGCATGTATGGTAACCTAGTCTATCTGATCTTGTATGTATTGTAACCTAGTCTATCTGATAAAAAACTTTCGTATATTTTTAGACCTGCTCTCCTTTAAGGGTTTTGCTGAAAAGATAAGATAAAAATAACAAAGATATAATTCATATTTCAAATAACAAATTTGAGTTTCAGATAAAAACTTTGAGAATAAATCCCCCAAACATATATTCCTTTGGTAGTTCATTAAAATCCTCGCTAGCCAGGGGTGGTAGTAGTACTAGAGTACACCCTGGCAGATTGACCTGTTGAAATGTGGATTTGTCAGTTTTCCCGCGCCCAAACTTCAAAGAGCATTCCCACGAAATACTCATCAGCACCCGTCCGACCAGTGATGACTGGGCCACTACCAATTAAAGTGAAGTTCTCGTATGTGAACCTCCAAAATCCCAGGGACGGCTGTTATTGGTTACCTCAGCAACAGAAAGTTTCATGTTTCAGCAGAGTTATCTGCCAAGGGAACCGATGTAGCAGGAAGCCCTTGGCAGCGAGGGTTATCTGCCAAGGGAACCGATGTAGTAGGAAGCCCTTGGCAGCGAGGGTTATCTGCCGAGGGAACCGATGTAGCAGGAAGCCCTTGGCAGCGAGGGTTATCTGCCAAGGGAACCGATGTAGCAGGAAGCCCTTGGCAGCGAGGGTTATCTGCCGAGGGAACCGATGTAGCAGGAAGCCCTTGGCAGCGAGGGTTATCTGCCGAGGGAACCGATGTAGCAGGAAGCCCTTGGCAGCGAGGGTTATCTGCCGAGGGAACCGATGTAATAGGAAGCCCTTGGCAGCGAGGGTTATCTGCCAAGGGAACCGATGTAGTAGGAAGCCCTTGGCAGGGAGGGTTATCTGCCAAGGGAACCGATGTAGCAGGAAGCCCTTGGCAGGGAGGGTTATCTGCCAAGGGAACCGATGTAGCAGGAAGCCCTTGGCAGCAAGGGTTATCTGCCAAGGGAACCGATGTAGCAGGAAGCCCTTGGCAGCGAGGGTTATCTGCCAAGGGAACCGATGTAGTAGGAAGCCCTTGGCAGCGAGGGTTATCTGCCAAGGGAACCGATGTAGCAGGAAGCCCTTGGCAGCGAGGGTTATCTGCCAAGGGAACCGATGTAGCAGGAAGCCCTTGGCAGCGAGGGTTATCTGCCAAGGGAACCGATGTAGCAGGAAGCCCTTGGCAGCGAGGGTTATCTGCGAAGGGAACCGATGTAGCAGGAAGCCCTTGGCAGCGAGGGTTATCTGCGAAGGGAACCGATGTAGCAGGAAGCCCTTGGCAGCGAGGGTTATCTGCCAAGGGAACCGATGTAGCAGGAAGCCCTTGGCAGCGAGGGTTATCTGCCAAGGGAACCGATGTAGTAGGAAGCCCTTGGCAGCGAGGGTTATCTGCCAAGGGAACCGATGTAGTAGGAAGCCCTTGGCAGCGAGGGTTATCTGCCAAGGGAACCGATGTAGTAGGAAGCCCTTGGCAGTGAGGGTTATCTGCCAAGGGAACCGATGTAGCAGGAAGCCCTTGGCAGCGAGGGTTATTTGCGAAGGGAACCGATGTAGCAGGAAGCCCTTGGCAGCAAGGGTTATCTGCCAAGGGAACCGATGTAGCAGGAAGCCCTTGGCAGCGAGGGTTATCTGCCAAGGGAACCGATGTAGCAGGAAGCCCTTGGCAGCGAGGGTTATCTGCCAAGGGAACCGATGTAGCAGGAAGCCCTTGGCAGCGAGGGTTATCTGCGAAGGGAACCGATGTAGCAGGAAGCCCTTGGCAGCGAGGGTTATCTGCCAAGGGAACTGATGTAGTAGGAAGCCCTTGGCAGCAAGGGTTTTCTGCCAAGGGAACCGATGTAGTAGGAAGCCCTTGGCAGCAAGGGTTATCTGTCAAGGGAACCGATGTAGTAGGAAGCCCATGGCAGCAAGGGTTATCTGCCAAGGGAACCGATGTAGTAGGAAGCCCTTGGCAGCGAGGATGGCTCATTGTAAAATAGTTCTCACCTTTGAGCATTGAATGCTGCAGGGATTGAAAAGATGACAGAGAAGTCACCAGCCTCGACAGCCCACTCTGAGAACCTGCCCAGCCAGGAGGGGCTGGACGACACCCAGGAGGGGCTGGACAACACCCAGGCTGGGGCACAGGGGGACAGCTGTCCTGATGGTCAGCCAACAGGCAAAGTTCAAGTGGACGCTAGACCAGCACTGGTCAAGTCTCATAGTCATGTGCGTATTTGTGAGATTGATGAGATAGTAGTCTTGCATTCTCCACAAAGGAATATTTAAAGTGGAACAAAATTAAAACTTTTTAATTCAGGATTTTAAATGCTGTATATTGGGAAAAATTCCCTGCTTTAGAAGTGCATGATTTTGCATGGAAACACAATTTCCAGAGATTTAATATCACGAATTTGCCCCACTAAGATCTAATGTAGACTGGGATGATGCTTCATCACAAGTGGGAAGGTTTTTTCCAATGAAAATTGTTTGCGATTTAGTGGAAAACGTGAAAATTGCTAATTATTACACTCGCTGAGGTTTCTAGGTATGCAGTAGTCAAACTTCAGAGCCCCTAACAACATCAGTAATATTTAGTAGCACTGACTTATTAACTGTCTACACTATTCAGTATAACTTACAATCCATATTACATCACTGCTTTAGAAGCCAGACTAATATGGTGACATCACCAGTAAGGTGACCTTGTCATTGCTGCTGGTGACACTGTCTAACCCCTGTTTGCAGGAGGAGTCGGCTGCCACAGTGGGTGGTGGGGGAGATGGAAGACCTCCCTTAAAGAGGGCGGAATCAACCAGCAGCACGGGTGGTTGGGTGGCCACACAGGATTGGGTGAGTTGTGGCGTAGTAAATACTCTTCAGGGTTGGTTCACGCCAAGTGAAGCTGCAACAGCAACAACTAGTTCACTGCAGCTCACAACAACTAGTTCACTGCAGCTCACAACAACTAGTTCACTGCAGCTCACAATAACTAGTTCACTGCAGCTCACAATAACTAGTTCACTGCAGCTCACAACAACTAGTTCACTGCAGCTCACAACTGCTCAGTCAGCGACTGTCATGAATGTATTGGCTGTGAGCAGTCAGTGACTGTCATGAATGTATTAGCTGTGTGCAGTCAGTGACTGTCATGACTGTATTAGCTGTGTGCAGTCAGTGACTGTCATGAATGTATTGGCTGTGAGCAGTCAGTGACTGTCATGAATGTATTGGCTGTGTGCAGTCAGTGACTGTCATGAATGTATTGGCTGTGAGCAGTCAGTGACTGTCATGAATGTATTGGCTGTGCACAGTCAGTGACTGTCACGAATGTATTGGCTGTGTGCAGTCAGTGACTGACATTAATGTATTGGCTGTGAACAGTCAGTGACTGACATTAATGTATTGGCTGTGAGCAGTCAGTGACTGACATTAATGTATTGGCTGTGAGCAGTCAGTGACTGTCATGAATGTATTGGCTGTGAGCAGTCAGTGACTGTCATGAATGTATTGGCTGTGCACAGTCAGTGACTGTCACGAATGTATTGGCTGTGTGCAGTCAGTGACTGACATTAATGTATTGGCTGTGAGCAGTCAGTGACTGTCACGAATGTATTAGCTGTGTGCAGTCAGTGACTGTCATGAATGTATTAGCTGTGTGCAGTCAGTGACTGTCATGGATGTATTGGCTGTGAGCAGTCACTGACTGTCATGAATGTATTGGCTGTGTGCAGTCAGTGACTGTCATGAATGTATTGGCTGTGAGCAGTCAGTGACTGTCATGAATGTATTGGCTGTGCACAGTCAGTGACTGTCACGAATGTATTGGCTGTGTGCAGTCAGTGACTGACATTAATGTATTGGCTGTGAGCAGTCAGTGACTGACATTAATGTATTGGCTGTGAGCAGTCAGTGACTGACATTAATGTATTGGCTGTGAGCAGTCAGTGACTGTCATGAATGTATTGGCTGTGAGCAGTCAGTGACTGTCATGAATGTATTGGCTGTGTGCAGTCAGTGACTGACATTAATGTATTGGCTGTGAGCAGTCAGTGACTGTCATGAATGTATTGGCTGTGTGCAGTCAGCGACTGTCATGAATGTATTGGCTGTGAGCAGTCAGTGACTGTCATGAATGTATTGGCTGTGTGCAGTCAGCGACTGTCATGAATGTGTTAGATGTGTGCAGTCAGTGACTGACATGAATGTGTTAGCTGTGTGCAGTCAACGACTGTCATGAATGTGTTAGCTGTGTGCAGTCAGCGACTGTCATGAATGTGTTAGCTGTGTGCAGTCAGTGACTGTCATGAATGTGTTAGCTGGGTGCAGTCAGCGACTGTCATGAATGTATTAGCTGGGTGCAGTCAACGACTGTCATGAATGTATTAGCTGTGTGCAGTCAGCGACTGTCATGAATGTGTTAGCTGTGTGCAGTCAGTGACTGTCATGAATGTATTAGCTGTGTGCAGTCAGCGACTGTCATGAATGTATTAGCTGGGTGCAGTCAACGACTGTCATGAATGTATTAGCTGTGTGCAGTCAGTGACTGTCATGAATGTATTAGCTGGGTGCAGTCAACGACTGTCATGAATGTATTAGCTGTGTGCAGTCAGTGACTGTCATGAATGTATTAGCTGGGTGCAGTCAACGACTGTCATGAATGTATTAGCTGTGTGCAGTCAGCGACTGTCATGAATGTGTTAGCTGTGTGCAGTCAGTGACTGTCATGAATGTATTAGCTGTGTGCAGTCAGTGACTGTCATGAATGTGTTAGCTGTGTGCAGTCAACGACTGTCATGAATGTGTTAGCTGTGTGCAGTCAGCGACTGTCATGAATGTGTTAGCTGTGTGCAGTCAGTGACTGTCATGAATGTGTTAGCTGGGTGCAGTCAACGACTGTCATGAATGTATTAGCTGTGTGCAGTCAGTGACTTTCATGAATGTGTTAGCTGTGTGCAGTCAGCGACTGTCATGAATGTATTAGCTGGGTGCAGTCAACGACTGTCATGAATGTATTAGCTGTGTGCAGTCAGCGACTGTCATGAATGTGTTAGCTGTGTGCAGTCAGTGACTGTCATGAATGTATTAGCTGTGTGCAGTCAGTGACTGTCATGAATGTGTTAGCTGTGTGCAGTCAACGACTGTCATGAATGTGTTAGCTGTGTGCAGTCAGTGACTGTCATGAATGTGTTAGCTGGGTGCAGTCAACGACTGTCATGAATGTGTTAGCTGTGTGCAGTCAGTGACTGTCATGAATGAATTAGCTGTGTGCAGTCAGCGACTGTCATGAATGTGTTAGCTGTGTGCAGTCAGTGACTGTCATGAATGTATTAGCTGGGTGCAGTCAGCGACTGTCATGAATGTATTAGCTGTGTGCAGTCAACGACTGTCATGAATGTGTTAGCTGGGTGCAGTCAGCGACTGTCATGAATGTATTAGCTGTGTGCAGTCAGTGACTGTCATGAATGTGTTAGCTGTGTGCAGTCAGCGACTGTCATGAATGTGTTAGCTATGTGCAGTCAACGACTGTCATGAATGTATTAGCTGTGTGCAGTCAGTGACTGTCATGAATGTGTTAGCTGTGTGCAGTCAGCGACTGTCATGAATGTATTAGCTGTGTGCAGTCAGTGACTGTCATGAATGTGTTAGCTGTGTGCAGTCAACGACTGTCATGAATGTATTAGCTGTGTGCAGTCAGTGACTGTCATGAATGTATTAGCTGTGTGCAGTCAACGACTGTCATGAATGTATTAGCTGTGTGCAGTCAGTGACTGTCATGAATGTGTTAGCTGGGTGCAGTCAACGACTGTCATGAATGTTTAGCTGTGTGCAGTCAGTGACTGTCATGAATGTGTTAGCTGTGTGCAGTCAACGACTGTCATGAATGTATTAGCTGGGTGCAGTCAACGACTGTCATGAATGCATTAGCTGTGTGCAGTCAGCGACTGTCATGAATGTATTAGCTGTGTGCAGTCAGCGACTATCAAGAATGTATTAGCTGTGTGCAGTCAGTGACTGTCATGAATGTATTAGCTGTGTGCAGTCAGCGACTGTCATGAATGTATAAGCTGGGTGCAGTCAGCGACTATCATGAATGTATTAGCTGGGTGCAGTCAACGACTGTCATGAATGTATTAGCTGGGTGCAGTCAACGACTGTCATGAATGCATTAGCTAGATGATGTGTGTTCGCTGATTGTGTTTTAGGTGAACTCGTGGAAACAGAAGTTACCTCTGCAGACCATCATGCGACTGCTGCAAGTGCTCGTACCACAGGTCGAAAAGATCTGCATTGACAAGTGGGTATCTAGTTCACTATCTGCCATGATCCATGATCTATCTCTTGTGGTGACACACAGCATATATCGACACTGTATGTTTCCTTCTGTCTCATTTGTTGTTTGTGGTGACATACAATGACACAGTACGTTTCCTTCTATGAGAGTTGTCTTGTATTACTTGGCTTGCTTGACTTAAATGCATAGATCATATTGATTCCTCACGGTCAATCCTGTGCTGTTTATGTCGTGCCGCTTTGCCATCAAGCAGGAGCCCAATGTCACTTCTGATCTGGTCACTCCACGTCTTCAGTGGTCTTCCTCTCTTCCGCTGTCCTTTGGAGTCTTGTATGTATGCTTGCTTAATGATGTTGGCATACGGCAAACCACCAGTGTTACCTTGTATGTTTCCTTCTGCATCACCTGTTGTGTGCAGATACAATCCACCAGTGTTACACTGTATGTTTCCTTCTATATCATCTGTCTTGTGCAGACACAATCCTTGTGGTAAACGTCGTCATTACATTCCTGCATAACCTGACTGCTACTCATAGTCATGTAGTAATGTAGTATTCCCCTGGGTAAAATAACATGCAGGGCAGTGGGGCGCCCTCCAGTAGTGGACATGGCGAGCGCCCTTATTTTTTTAACACTTGCTTCAAAATGGTGTGTTCTGAGACATTTTGAACCTTTGTTTCAACTTTTTTAAAAGTTAGAACGGGACAGAAATAAAATATGTGTAACAGTGTTAGCATGTAACAACTTGGGGACCATAAGTAAATATGTGTAACGGTGTTAGTATGTAACAACTTGGGGACCATATTGGAAGTAAACATGTGTAACTGTGTTAGCATGTAACAACTTGGGGACCACACTGGAAGTAAGTGTACTTGTGTGGGCTTTTATCATGAGAATCATGAGGATAAAAATGGGTATGGCAGTGTGGGATTCAGTACAGGTGATGTGGATGCCCAGTTCTTCAGTGGCTACATGAAGAACTGGAGTGAATGTCTTCTGGGGTTTCAGAAGGGTCGTATCTCTTTCCTACGATCACAATGTCAACAAAAAGTATGTGTTAAAATTTACCCATTTTAGGATACTAAAAACAATATAAACATCCAAAGGAGTACATCATTAGAGGAATATCCATGATTGATATGTGACATTGATATGTTCTCATAAACATGGGGTAAAACTTTACACACCCATTGTGTTGTATTTGGATGGCCATCTGTACACAGGGGTAGTAAAGCACCTACAGAGAGGGTATATTACACAGATATCAGACTGTATTGCTGTGTAAGCGCCAGAGGTGTTTATCTTCAGGGGGTTGACAGACGAGTCGGAGATCCTGAAGTTCCTGCAGCATGGCACCCTGGTGGGGTTACTGCCGGTGCCCCACCCCATCCTCATCCGCAAGTACCAGGCCAACAGTGGCACCACGATGTGGTTCCGCACCTACATGTGGGGCATCATCTACCTGAGGTCAGTACCCCATCTCCACGCCCACTATCACACTTATATTTGATCACATATTGGGGGTGAGTCCAGGGGGTGCGCATGGACTATTTTTAGTGGATGAAGAATGTTGTTTGTCCTCAGAGTGCATTAAAAACATTTTTATCATCTGTAAATATAACATTTCTGACAAGCAGAACAAAGTTCGGAGATAAGGTTTACTGGTTCGGAAATAATTCAGTGGGGGCTTCATAGTACTGGACTGTTTCATCAGACATAGTACCGGACTGTTTCATCAGACATAGTACCGGACTGTTTCATCAGACATAGTACCGGACTGTTTCATCAGACATAGTACCGGACTGTTTCATCAGACATAGTACTGGACTGTTTCATCAGACATAGTACCGGACTGTTTCATCAGACATAGTACCGGACTGTTTCATCAGACATAGTACTGGACTGTTTCATCAGACATAGTACCGGACTGTTTCATCAGACATAGTACCGGACTGTTTCATCAGACATAGTACCGGACTGTTTCATCAGACATAGTACCGGACTGTTTCATCAGACATAGTACCGGACTGTTTCATCAGACATAGTACTGGACCGTTTCATCAGACATAGTACTGGACCGTTTCATCAGACATAGTACCGGACCGTTTCATCAGACATAGTACTGGACTGTTTCATCAGACATAGTACCGGACTGTTTCATCAGACATAGTACCGGACCGTTTCATCAGACATAGTACCGGACTGTTTCATCAGACATAGTACTGGACTGTTTCATCAGACATAGTACCGGACTGTTTCATCAGACATAGTACCGGACTGTTTCATCAGACATAGTACCGGACTGTTTCATCAGACATAGTACTGGACTGTTTCATCAGACATAGTACCGGACTGTTTCATCAGACATAGTACTGGACTGTTTCATCAGACATAGTACCGGACTGTTTCATCAGACATAGTACTGGACTGTTTCATCAGACATAGTACCGGACTGTTTCATCAGACATAGTACTGGACTGTTTCATCAGACATAGTACCGGACTGTTTCATCAGACATAGTACCGGACTGTTTCATCAGACATAGTACCGGACTGTTTCATCAGACATAGTACTGGACTGTTTCATCAGACAGTACCGGACTGTTTCATCAGACATAGTACTGGACTGTTTCATCAGACATAGTACCGGACTGTTTCATCAGACATAGTACCGGACTGTTTCATCAGACATAGTACCGGACTGTTTCATCAGACATAGTACCGGACTGTTTCATCAGACATAGTACCGGACTGTTTCATCAGACATAGTACCGGACTGTTTCATCAGACATAGTACTGGACTGTTTCATCAGACAGTACCGGACTGTTTCATCAGACATAGTACCGGACTGTTTCATCAGACATATTCATATTTATTTTGTATCAATAAGCAAGCAAATGTTAAATGTACAATTCTTTACACTAGTATGTAAACAATGAAATTGGTTACCAGCCAACTTCTTGATTGTTTCAATTATTTTCACAAGCAAAAACTATTTCCTATATAGTTGTTACAAGCCAAGAGGCTTATGATTGAAATATCTTTTGCCAGTGAAAATTGTACTGAAATAATTGAAACAATCAAGAAATATTTGTGAACATTTCAAGATGTGTTCCAAAATTCAACTTAATCTGCCACTATTGGCCCTTTATAATTAATAACTTAATCTGCCACTATTGGCCCTTTATAATTAATAACTTAATCTGCCACTATTGGCCCTTTATAATTAATAACTTAATCTGCCACTATTGGCCCTTTATAATTAATAACTTAATCTGCCACTATTGGCCCTTTATAATTAATAACTTTTCATGTTGCAGGAATGTCGATCCGCCCATTTGGTACGACACTGGTGTCAAGTTGTTTGAGATTCAACGAGTGTAGATCATGCTACCTATACTTGACTCTGGTGGACGACCTTTCTTCCGATACTCGACCTTCTGTTCTGTTCCGTATTGTTGTAATATTAACATCTTGCTGACAAATAGCTTAGTGCGTATCTGCAGAATGCATGATACATTACGCTGGTTGGAGGACTGCATCTAGGCAGTGGATATTAGTCAACAATGTTGCAGGTTTCAAGCCTTGTTACTGAGAAGTGTACTAGTCACATGATGACATTCACGCGTTCATTCAAATAAGTTGACTAATCAAATTGGCAAGCCAGAATGTTATTCCTCTTGTGCAGCTGTTGTGCTCAACCAAACCTGCTATGACAAATCACTAACGCTTGTGTCAAGCAAACAGGATCCATCCAGGAAGGTCAGATTTTTTTAGATCTATACATTAATTAAGGACCAGTTGGAAACAGAACTACAATTTTATTTAATAATTTTGCATATTGCCTGAAATGTGCACTTCATTTTCAATGTGCATTAAAAAAAAATTGTAATGCTAGACAAAATATGGCTTGCATGACAAAATATCCACCACTTCCAGCTTTACAATAAAATTACATTTCAATAGTATTTAAAGGGATGTTATTATTATTAAACTATTTAAATATAATATTTTTATAATACAGTTAGGTATACTTTATCCAGTTTCATTCTGACTACGCCACTGGATGTTTATCCTGTTATTAAAATACGCTGGTTGTGTCAGAATGAAATTGGTTAAACGAATACACAGCAGATGTGCCTCACAGAAGAGACGTCGACAATGAACATGACTGGTTTGTAGATGTAAAAGGCGATATGTTGACTGTATATTTTGTTCACAGGATTAAATGTTAGGTCGTAGATTTGATTCACTGTTGTTAAACATGTTGTTTTGGGTGATTTTGTTGGTTATACATGTGCAGGGTAGAAACTGAGAGACAGGATGTGTAATATTTGTTTAGTTTAATAATAGCTATCACTGCTGGGAGCTACCGTACATACGCTTTTAGTACACTTGCACGGTAGGTAGTTTGTTCAGTTAAGACTGTTAGAGTAAGATTTATTAACAAAGTTTATTTGCTAATATTCACAGTGTGCACTGTGATGGCATTTCATCCCGTAGCAGTGCTACATATAATGAATCTCGTCTTCTCTTTCTCTGTTATCTTTGTGAGATATTATTTCACTGTGAAGCTGCCAGATAACACAACCATGTGTTGTTAAATGGAATAAATATTGACTTATAATTGATGGGTAAATATTAATATGTTGTCAACTGATTTGCATAAAATTTATGGTATAAGGTGGCCATTATATTCCTGTTCTTTTAACAGTATTAAATGTTAGCCATTCATGTAGTCATTAATCGGCTAAATTTCATTGTTTTAATTGTACAGTTGTGTAATGTGTGGCTGTTTGTGTGATGGACTCGCTGGAAGTAACATGGATGAAGATCAACTAGGTTGTATGGAATACAGGTATCTGTGTGGTTTCTATTTATGTGAATACAATAAATGTATATTTGGGCAACACATGTTCTAGTGTTCTTGTTTTAGTGATTGCTGATATCGTATGTTGGAACATGTTCAACAAGGATTTTATACATTTTTGCCACTGATGGGTTGACATTTAACAAGATTTGCCACCCAAACCAAAGGCCCAGATGACAAGTGGACAAGTACGCCATTGGCTTATCGAGAGTCAACCAATATTCATCTACGCGTAACCCGCCCTCCTGAGATATGTGTCAACCTTGTTTTTAAACATATTCACGCTGCTAGCAGTTACACAATCTGTAGACAATTTGTTCCATTCATTTATTGTCCTCTGTGAGAACGAGTGCTTCCTGATGTCCGATCTACATTGATCCTTTACTAATTTTACCTCATGTCCTCTAGTTCTGCTATCCTTCTTGAGTGAGAAAAACATATTTCTATCAATATTTTCATACCCATTCAATATCTTAAAAACTTTAATCTTATCTCCTCTTAACCTCCTTGTCTCTAGAGTTGTTAAGCCATATTCTGTCATGCGTTCTTCATAACTAAGGTCTCTCAGTTCTGGAATAATTTTAGTTGCTCTCCCCTGTATGCGTTCAAGTGTATCTATATCCTTTTTATGATTATGGTCTCCATGCTTGTATACAGTATTCTAAATGAGGTCTAACTATTGCTTTATAAAGAGGTATAATTAACTTTTTTCCTTGTGTTATGTTTCTCCTATGCATATGTAAAATATAAATTGGAGTGTGCTTAATAAGTCCTATGTTTGATCAACCAAGACAAGCAAGTAGGAATACATGTTACATGACTACATGAAACACACTTTAATACACACAATATGACAGGAATACATAAAAGCCGGCAAGATTTCTTAGACACTGAATGATGCTACGTAATAAATAGGATTATGAGATCCTTGTCCTAACTAATATATCAATATTAGTATTATGCACTCAGAACAACATAGCAGTGTCTAATTACAAGAGGTTCTTTCATATGACCCCTTAAAATAACCAATGGAATGAGAGCAGTATATAGTTGTTCACCGGAGTTCGATTATGAGAAAGACCCAGGATGGTCAGAACAGTATTAACCAGTGGGTCAATAACAAATTTAAAACTATGAAAAGCCTTCATATCCTAGAAATAGAGTGTGTGTGTGTGTGTGTGTGTATGTGTGTGCATTAATAACAATACATAGATACATTTGTAGCCTAACAAGTAAATGCCACGGCACTTTTGGACGGATGATATTGGTCAAATGGACACTCTCCGTTCATCTCTTCAACAGCTGTTTCCTCTGTTGGTCAAGCAGTCCCTCCAGGTGGTCAGCTCGCTTGACCGCGGCCTGGTACTGCTCCTGGATCTGTTTGACCACTTCCTCCTTCTTCAGAATCGCCTGCTTCACCCTACAAGTGGACAGTGGTCAGATTAGACTGAGGTACAGGGTACCCTTTCAAATGACTTCAGGTGAATGAAAACTTTTAAAAGTTCTTCCTCAATAACTTTTTTACTTTCTCGTTTTAGAATCATTTCGTGAAAAATCAAACTTATTTAGTGTCCACTATGACGTATGATGTGATAACTCATTTGGGTAAATGTGTTATTTAAATTTGATGAAATCATTGGACATATTATTTTCAACTGGGCCCTGTCAAGATAGCTGAAAGTTGTCAAAAATATTATAAAAAGAGAAGTGGTAAAACTGACTGTGAAAAGTGAAAAAAAGATTGCCATGTTCGTGACAAGCCACTCTTACGCACCTCTTATGTACTTCTTCCATCTCATCGTCTTTAGCCTTCTCGACGGCCTCGATGTTCGCCTTGGCATGGTCCAGCTCCACCTGGTGGCGCGCCTTCAGCTCAGACATCTCCATCTTCACGTGTTTGTTCTCTTCCTCTGTTGCCACCAGGCGGTTCGCAAACTCCTGACGAATCACGTCAGCCACGCGACTTCGCTCCTCGTTCAGGCGATCAAGAAGCTGATGACAGAATGTGAGTTTGTTCTAGCAATAATAATAATAATAATAATAAGTTATTATTTCAGAAAATCAAACAGTTTATCTACAGAAAAAAATATTACAAAATAATAAAAACAGTTTAACTATGAATTATTCAAGGATGCTGTCTACAGAATCCACTATTTTGACGTACAATAAACGTCACTAATCACAATTTTAGAATTTTACTAACAGAATGTTTTTATTTCTTAGTCTCAAACAAGTATTTTGTTAGTATAACTATTTAAAATGGTAAAATTATGTTTATAAAGTGGGGTTCATTAAACACATATAAGTGGTCAAGATGTTTAAATAGATATAGTAGATACTTATCATTGCTAACATATCAAATATCAACAACTTCCAAACAAGATGAGTTTAAATATCTATGCATCCAGAAAGACCAACTTCACTACTATTAGCTGCGTTAAACCTACATGCCCAATTCCTTCTCTTTGGCTCTAAAAGAGCATTGAGAATATTTTTTCAGATTCAGATATAAATTTTTAGGTGGTCAAGTTACGAAAGATATAGTAGATACTGCATACCGTGATTTAGAGTAGATACAGTAGATACAGTATAACATGATTTAGAATATATATAGTAGATACTATATAACATGATTTAGAATAGATATAGTGGATACTATGTAACATGATTTAGAATAGATATGGGACATACTATATAACATGATTTAGAATAAATATAGTAGATACTATGTAACATGATTTAGAATAGATATAGTAGATAATATATAACATTTTTAATATTATCAGACTTTGTACCTTTCAAATAAGAAAACATCATTAACATATCAACAAATAAACAACCATCAAATACACACTCCAGCGAGATGAGGGAGCATACCTTCTTTAGTTCAATGATTTCTTTGTCTCTCTGTTTCAGCACCACGTTCAACCGTTGATTCTCACCTTCCAGTTCTGTCAGTTCTGCCTACAAACCAGAAGTCCTAGTAACACCAACCTCAGTCATGTTGCTATGGCAACCAACAGGGATATTCTACCTCTGAAACACCTCTGAAATTCAGGCAAAAGTTTTGAAATGTACACCTACCAAAATTTTGATGAGCAACTGGAGACAAGCAATTTTTTGTGGTCTGAAACACTTTTTAAAACTTGCTTTGTTTCTTTGAAAATTATTAATGGTGCCTTCATGAGGCATCTGGGATTGTTACAATTTGAGCAAAATCTTGCATAGAATTACAACTGGCTAGTGATAAAATAACTATGTGAATTGTAAATATTTTATGTAAATGCAGATGTGGAATATACATCAGAATGCCTACCTTGGTGATGTTGTATTTTTCCCTGGTCAGTCGTTCGGATCTCTCCAGTTCTTCTATTTCTTTCTCATACTTGTCTCGGATGCGTCTGGAACAGACACAGGTTGGCATCAGTTGAGCAACACAGAACCTTAAAGCTGCTTCCTCAAATGGTTCAGTTGAGCAACACGGAACCTTAAAGCTGCTTCCTCAAATGGTTCAGTTGAGCAACACAGAACCTTAAAGCTGCTTCCTCAAATGGTTCAGTTGAGCAACACGGAACCTTAAAGCTGCTTCCTCAAATGGGTCAGTTGAGCAACACGGAACCTTAAAGCTGCTTCCTCAAATGGTTCAGTTGAGCAACACAGAACCTTAAAGCTGCTTCCTCAAATGATTCACTTGAGCAACAAAGAACCTTAAAGCTGCTTCCTCAAATGGTTCAGTTGAGCAACACAGAACCTTACAGAACACCTGGCAGACATCCTTGCTAGCCACGGGTGGTAGTAGAACTACAGAACACCTGGCAGATTGACCTGTTGAAACGTGGATTTGTCAGTTTATCCCTTGCCACGTGTGGATATACACTGAATCATTTGTACTTCGTCCCACTTCCTGTCTTGGTCGACATGTTTCTGGGAACTAGAAGTGCCTGCGCCCAAATGTCAAAGGGCGTTCCTACGAAACAATCATCATTACGTCCGTCCAACCAGCGATGACTGGGTCACTACCAATTAAAGTTAAGTTCCCATATGTGAGCCTCCAAAATCCCTGGGATGGCTGTTATTGGTTACCTCAGCAACAGAAAGCAAGGTTACTGATGTAGTCAGTACGTGATACAAACAAACAAACATACACTACCTGGATCATTGTAAGATAATTAGTTACAATTACATAATTACAACTGTAAAGCCCTGCTAACCATATATCATTACACTGTGGAACCATTCATTGGTGAACCCCAGCACCACATGTATCGCCCAATGGTGCTCCACAACACCACACACACACCACCCAGCGCGCCACCACATGCCCCACTGCCCCACTCACTTGATCCTGTTCTCGGCCACCCTCTCACACTCCTCTCTGGCTGCCTGGTTGTCTTCCTCCAGCCGCTGGATCACCAGCTCTATCTCCCTGTCCCGCTCCCGTCGCACCTGATCCTTCAGCTCCCGCTCCTTCGCCATCAGCCACGTCTCCTTCTTCTTCATGTAGTTCTCCTCCCAGGCATGCTTCTCCAACCCCAGCTGTTCCCTCAGCTGGGTCACCTCCGCCTGACACACACAGCATCATGACAAGGTCAGTTACAACTGTCATTTCAAGTACACAGCATCGTAACACTTCAGTTACAAAGACAGCACTTCACAAAATCAATCACAGTCCTAACTGCTGTAATTCATAGGGTTAGTTTAACTACGTTGGTTTATAAAGGAAGATTATACATATCATTGCTGCTCATTTTTAGACAGGGTTTAGGTGAATTCATGCATTCTTGCTGCCAGGGTTTTAAGTGAATTCGTGCATTCTTGCTGCCAAGGCTTTAGGTGAATTCATGCATTCTTGCTGCCAGGGTTTTAGGTGAATTCGTGCATTCTTGCTGCCAAGGCTTTAGGTGAATTCATGCATTCTTGCTGCCAGGGTTTTAGGTGAATTCATGCATTCTTGCTGCCAGGGTTTTAGGTGAATTCGTGCATTCTTGCTGCCAAGGCTTTAGGTGAATTCATGCATTCTTGCTGCCAGGGTTTTAGGTGAATTCATGCATTCTTGCTGCCAGGGTTTTAGGTGAATTCGAGCATTCTTGCTGCCAAGGCTTTAGGTGAATTCATGCATTCTTGCTGCCAGGGTTTTAGGTGAATTCGTGCATTCTTACTGCCATGGTTTTAGGTGAATTCATGCATTCTTGCTGCCAGGTTTAGGTGAATTCATGCATTCTTGCTGCCAGGGTTTTAGATGAATTCATGCATTCTTGCTGCCAGGTTTAGGTGAATTCATGCATTCTTGCTGCCAGTGTTTTAGGTGAATTCGTGCATTCTTACTGCCATGGTTTTAGGTGAATTCATGCATTCTTGCTGCCAGGTTTAGGTGAATTCATGCATTCTTGCTGCCAGGGTTTTAGATGAATTCATGCATTCTTTCTGCCAAGTTTAGGTGAATTCATGCATTCTTGCTGCCAGGGTTTGGGTTCAATTACAACTATACAGCCTCATAAAAACTCAATTACAATTACTTTGTTCTACTAAAAGTCAATTACAATTATAATTACACTGTAACCGTACAATTTACAAATTACACAATAACAATTAAATCTAACTATGATCACGACATGTCATGTGGACACATAAACTGTCACGTCACTCAGCTGGAGAGATACAAGAGTTTTGATATTTGTCACAGAGTATGTCACCAAGATGTCACAGCTGCAAGTTAAAGTCCCACCTCAATTGATTTAGCCCATCGAGAATCAGGTTTGTTGATGTTTAAATCTGTAATGTGTGAATAGTTAAGTAATATGTAGTGTGTGAACAGCTAAGTAATCTGTAGTGTGTCAAAAAAGCTAAGTAATATGTAGTGTGTGAATAGTTAAGTAATCTGTAGTGTGTGAAAAGCTAAGTAATATGTAGTGTGGTATTGCAGCTTCAAAGGGTAATCAAATTCTTGGATTGATTAGAAGAAACATAACATACAAGGGAAAAAAGTTAATTATACCTCTTTATAAAGCAATAGTTAGACCTCATTTAGAATACTGTATACAAGCATGGAGACCATATCGTAAGAAGGATATAGATACGCTTTAACGCAGACAAAGGAGAGCAACTAAAATTATTCCAGAACTTAGAGACCTTAGTTATGAAGAACGCCTGAAAGAATGTGGTTTAACAACTCTAGAGACAAGGAGGTTAAGAGGAGATCAGATTGAAGTTTTTAAGATACTGAATGGGTATGAAAATATTGATAGAAATATGTTTTTCTCACTCAAGAAGGATAGCAGAGCTAGAGGACATGAGGTAAAATTAGTAAAGGATCAATGTAGATTGGACATCAGGAAGCACTCGTTCTCACAGAGGACAATAAATGAATGGAACAAATTGTCTACAGATTGTGTAACTGCTAGCACCGTGAATATGTTTAAAAACAAGGTTGACACATATCTCAGTAGGGCGGGTTATAAGTAGGTGAACATTATTGGACTCTCGATAAGCCAATTGCTTCCTTGTCCACTTGCCATCTGGGCCTTTGGCTTGGATAGCAAATCTTGTTAAATCTCTTGTTAAATCTAGTGTGTGAATAGTTAAGTAATATGTAGTGTGTGAAAAGCTAAGTAATCTGTAGTGTGTGAAAGGCTAAGTAATATGTAGTGTGTGAATAGTTAAGTAATCTGTAGCGTGTGAATAGATAAGTAATCTGTAGTGTGTGAAAAGCTAAGTAATCTGTAGTGTGTCAAAAAGCTAAGTAACATGTAGTGTGTGAATAGTTAAGTAATCTGTAGTGTGTGAAAAGCTAAGTAATATGTAGTGTGTGAATAGTTAAGTAATATGTAGTGTGTGAAAAGCTAAGTAATCTGTAGTGTGTGAACAGCTAAGTAAGATGTAGTGTGTCAAAAAAGCTAAGTAATATGTAGTGTGTGAAAAGCTAAGTAATATGTAGTGTGTGAATAGTTAAGTAATCTGTAGTGTGTGAATAGTTAAGTAATCTGTAGTGTGTGAACAGATAAGTAATTTGTAGTGTGTGAAAAGCCAAGTAATATGTAGTGTGTGAATAGTTAAGTAATCTGTAGTGTGTGAACAGATAAGTAATATATAGTGTGTGAAAAGCTAAGTAATATGTAGTGTGTGAATAGTTAAGTAATCTGTAGTGTGTGAACAGATAAGTAATTTGTAGTGTGTGAAAAGCCAAGTAATATGTAGTGTGTGAATAGTTAAGTAATCTGTAGTGTGTGAACAGATAAGTAATATATAGTGTGTGAACAGATAAGTAATATATAGTGTGTGAAAAGCTAAGTAATATGTAGTGTGTCAAAAAGCTAAGTAATATGTAGTGTGTGAATAGTTAAGTAATATGTAGTGTGTGAAAAGCCAAGTAATATGTAGTGTATGAATAGTTAAGTAATCTGTAGTGTGTGAAAAGCTAAGTAATATGTAGTGTGTGAAAAGCTAAGTAATATGTAGTGTGTGAATAGTTAAGTAATCTGTAGTGTGTGAAAAGCCAAGTAATATGTAGTGTGTGAAAAGCTAAGTAATATGTAGTGTGTGAATAGTTAAGTAATATGTAGTGTGTGAAAAGCTAAGTAATATGTAGTGTGTGAACAGTTAAGTAATCTGTAGTGCGTGAAAAGCTAAGTAATATGTAGTGTATGAATAGTTAAGTAATCTGTAGTGTGTGAACAGCTAAGTAATCTGTCATGCGTGAACAGCTAAGTAATCTGTCATGCGTGAACAGCTATGTAAAACGTGCAATGATTGAAATGATTCTGAAACAAGTTGAGCAAAAACAATTGAGGAGACACATCTAAGATGTCCACCACGCTGAAGTGATGCAGATCCCACCCACCAGGTGTCGCCTCTCCTGCTCCTCCCGAGCCTGCTCATATTCCGTCTTCATCGCGGTGACGGCGTTCTTGTGGCTCTCCTCGAGCTGGCGCTGCAGTCGGTCGAGCTCAGTGCGCTGGCGCATTGCCTGCTGAGCCAGACGCTCCTTCTCTTCCTGCACCTCCGCGAACAGACGCCGTCGCTGCTGCTGAGCCGCCTCCTCTTCCTGCTGCATCTGCTTCTCATAGCTGTAAGACATGGTACTTATGGTACTTGTAGTACTTATATCATATGCTGCTCATAGCTGTAAGACATGGTACTTATGGTACTTGTAGTACTTATATCATATGCTGCTCATAGCTGTAAGACATGGTACTTATGGTACTTGTAGTACTTATATCATATGCTGCTCATAGCTGTAAGACATGGTACTTATGGTACTTGTAGTACTTATATCATATGCTGCTCATAGCTGTAAGACATGGTACTTATGGTACTTGTAGTACTTATATCATATGCTGCTCATAGCTGTAAGACATGGTACTTATGGTACTTTTTAGTACTTATATCATATGCTGCTCATAGCTGTAAGACATGGTACTTATGGTACTTGTAGTACTTATATCATATGCTGCTCATAGCTGTAAGACATGGTACTTATGGTACTTGTAGTACTTATATCATATGCTGCTCATAGCTGTAAGACATGGTACTTATGGTACTTGTAGTACTTATATCATATGCTGCTCATAGCTGTAAGACATGGTACTTATGGTACTTGTAGTACTTATATCATATGCTGCTCATAGCTGTAAGACATGGTACTTATGGTACTTGTAGTACTTATATCATATGCTGCTCATAGCTGTAAGACATGGTACTTATGGTACTTGTAGTACTTATATCATATGCTGCTCATAGCTGTAAGACATGGTACTTATGGTACTTGTAGTACTTATATCATATGCTGCTCATAGCTGTAAGACATGGTACTTATGGTACTTTTTAGTACTTATATCATATGCTGCTCATAGCTGTAAGACATGGTACTTATGATACTTGTAGTACTTATATCATATGCTGCTCATAGCTGTAAGACATGGTACTTATGGTACTTGTAGTACTTATATCATATGCTGCTCATAGCTGTAAGACATGGTACTTATGGTACTTGTAGTACTTATATCATATGCTGCTCATAGCTGTAAGACATGGTACTTATGGTACTTGTAGTACTTATATCATATGCTGCTCATAGCTGTAAGACATGGTACTTATGGTACTTGTAGTACTTATATCATATGCTGCTCATAGCTGTAAGACATGGTACTTATGGTACTTTTTAGTACTTATATCATATGCTGCTCATAGCTGTAAAACATGTTACTCATAGTACTTGTAGTACTTATATCATCTGCTGCTCATAGCTGAAGACATGGTACTTATAGTACTTATATCATATGCTGCTCATAGCTATAAGACATGGTACTTATAGTACTTATATCACAGCTTTAAGACATGGTACTTATAGCACTTCTATCTTCTGCTTCTCATAGCTGTAAGACACGGTACTTACATCACTGCTTTCTCATAGTTGCCAAACACACAGTACAGTATTTATGTCATTTGGCTAGCCTCCTGCATGTACGTTAAATATACCCAAGGTGCTTAGACCATCGATCACACAACAACTTTTTGTTCCTAAAACAATCTGGGCAAGTGCACTTTCATGTAGTTAAAGTAGTTGTACAATACTAAAGTACTAGCATCTGCTTGTCATAAAAATATAATACTTATTCCATGTCAGTACATACGTCTGCCTGGCGAGCTCGCGTTCCCGTGCACACGCAGCCTCTTTTTCGCTGGCCAGCTGATCTCGCAGCTCTTCTGTCATCTTGACGTAGCGTTGAGCAGCTCGTTCATCTGCTGCTAGCAGCTCAGCCTGCTCCACTGACTTCAGCTTCTTTATCTCAGCCTTATGCTTCGCTATCAGCCGCTGAATCTCTGGCTCCAGGCCCCGCACTGTCATCTCCTGAAGACACAGACAACTTCTGAGATTATCCCTAATGTTGTCTGGTTTCACACTAATTAAAAAACGCAAACAAAATTAATAAGGATTATGGAAAAAGGAAATGGACTGGATAGGTTAGACTCTCATGGAAGAGACGACCAATGCTACAAGATAGGTCCTGGAATGGAATCCTCAGTGGAAAAGAAAACCAAGATGACCACAAAAAATACTGGGAGGTCATTAGAGCTCTGAAGAAATGACAAAGTTTGGAACCATCTGGAAAGATATGAAAAAAGCCTAAAACACTATAATGGAGAAGTGTTGTTTCGGCCATATGCTCCAGCTTTGAACAGACACAATCAAGGAAATAAAAATATTTTGGCTTTGGAAAATTGAATAATGCTATTCATGACTAATTGTTTAGGAAATAATTATGAGGGGACATTTGTGCAAGGATAACTGCCCCAGAGTTGAGTTATGCTAGGATCTGTCTTATAAACATAGACACACTTTGAGAGGTAACCTTATGTAGTATTTAATAATGTAGAATTCTTTGCTGTAAACTGAGACTGTGCCTTAATCTTCTTCGTCTTCTCTTCGATCCACTTCTCTCTCCGCAACTTCTCCGCCGCAGCCGCCAGTTCCCTCTCTTTCTTGAACTTCTGTTCGTGACTGAGGAACACAAACTCACGTCTCAAGGTTATGACTGAGGAACACAAATTTATGTCTCAAGGTCATGACTGAGGAACACAAACTCATGTTTCAATGTCATGGCAAAGGAACACAAACTCATGTATCAAGGTCATGACTGAGGAACACAAACTCATGTCTCAAGGTCATAACTGAGGAACACAAACTCATGTCTCAATGTCATGGCAAAGGAACACAAACTCATGTATCAAGGTCATGATTGAGGAACACAAACTCACATCTCAAGTTTATGTCCGAGGAACACAAACTCTACTCTCGTCTCAAGGTCACAACTGAGGAACACAAACTCACATCTCAAGGTCATGACTGAGGAACACAAACTCATGTCTCAAGGTCATGACTGAGGAACACAAACTCACATTTCAAGGTTATGACTGAGGAACACAAAATCATGTCTCAAGGTCATGAACGAGGAACACAATTTTTTATCAAGGTTTCGACTGAGCAACACACACTCGTGTATCAAGGTCATGACTAAGCAACAAAAACTCACTTCTTCTACTCAAGGTCAAGAGATAAGAAGGCAGTGTCAAGGTCAAGAGATAAGAAGGCAGTGTCAAGGTCAAGAGATAAGAAGGCAGTGTCAAGGTCAAGAGATAAGAAGGCAGTGTCAAAGAGGTACCTACCTGTCCTGCATGGTCTTTGTCTGGTCCTGGTACTTCTTGTAGATGGTTCTCATCTCTGTCACAAGTTTCTCACACTTCTCCGTCAGATTCTTCTTGTCATCAATCAACTGTCACCAACACCAGTGTCATATAATTGTGGTGACATCATTCACCAGTGACAAAATCTTACAACACTTTAGCTGTATCTGCCAATATGTTTAATGTTTTTAGAATGTAAACACGTATCCTGTTTATTGTGTACATATGGATATTGTACAGGTTTTGCCAATTTTAATTGATAGAAAAATAAGAGTACAAAGAATTCACGTAGCTTTTTGAACAAAAACACTCTTAAAAATACTAATTGTGATTGTACTTTATTCATGCGAAAAAAATCACAAACTAAGAATTTTGGTAATATATATCTGAACTAATACAGAAATATAATCCAACCATATATTTTCTTTAACAAGTACATTCTTCCAAGTACTATTTGCCTGAGAACAGACTGACGACTGGCGACTGGCTGCAGCACTCAATAAGAACACAAAGTTTGTTGAAAAGACAGGCCGTTACTGCAGTAATACGTTCCCTGTAGCTTTGTGTGCCAGACGTGGGCTCACCTGGTCAATGAAGGAGAGATGTCTCTTCATCGCCTCCTCGTGCTCATGCTTCTGTAGATGCAGTCTCTGTTTCATCTCACGCTCCGTCTCCTTCGCATGTCTCACTGTCAGTTCTCGCTGCTGACTCTATTATAACAATGCATTTAAAAAATATTTTACTATACATATATATATATATATATATATATATATATATATATATATATATATATATTATGTCATGTTTTAACTAATTTATTATTATTTATTTAGCTATTTAATCTTATATTTACATATCTTTACTATGTAAGTAAATTTATTTCTGCATCATCATATACAACATAAGTCAAACAAAACGAAACAAAGATAAGGTGGCCACCATAAAGAAGTATAAACTTATCATGCTGGTAGTATATAATATATATGCATCATATTTTACTGATTTATTATCATTTATTTAACTAATTAATTTTATTGTCTATGTATATTAATCGCCTCTGAATTGACTTTGCTCAGATATATGGCGCTATACAAGTTACTTGTTATTATTACTTATTATTATTATGGAAATACACATTTAACATTCATAATATATTAGGTATAACACAAAACATGTTATGTTTAATGCAACAAAACAGTTCAACAGTTTAGTTCAACAAATAACAGACTTGTTCAATCGAGTAGCAGTGTGACTTTAAAATTAACCATTACAATGTGTGTCACTAATCACATTATACAATGTATACAGCAGCACTTGAATATGTATTGTTATTAATATGTGCTTAACAATAACATATGGACGCATTGATGTAGTGGTTTAGAGGCAATAATTTGTTAGGATATGGGTCAGATATTGAATTACAATTAACAATGATTACAACTGGACCCAGCTCACTCCACAGTAAGCTGTCATTACAAAGGTGACAAATTGCCGTGTACCAGAGCTTTCTGTAGCATGGCAACTGATCGTTTCTTTTCTTCCAGTTCCATCTTCTGCAGCAACATGTTCTGCGTGACCTCTGATGCAGTCGCCGTTGCCTGCTCCAACTGTGCTAGCTCCTCACCAGAGGGCACCAGTAGTGCTGGTAGTTCGAGGGCTTTGTTCACTTTGTCTAGTTCCTGAAGACAGGTTGTATAATCAATGTGATCGATACTAGCTTTTATAATCAAATTAATCCCATTCCTGATCATTAATAACAGCTAATGAACTTGTAATTATAAATAAATCAGCGCAGTATTATAGTTATAGTTATAGTAAATTTACAGTTACCGTATAGAGTATATAGTTATATAGTTAATAATCAGTAATAATGATCATCTTTATATGACGACATCTAATATATCTGTTACCATTAACATGTCACAACATAGAGGACTGTCAACACAAGACACTGAAAAACTATTCTTTGCAAATAAATTATTTATATTACTTTACCTTTGGAAATAAGGAAATTAATATTTAAAACTACAATGGTAGCAGATTTCGACCTGGTCTATGTCGGTGAGTCTCTCAGCAGTCTCCACCTCATCCAGGTAGGTCATGATGCTGCGCAGTTTCTCATCTGTCAAGAAGCTGCTCTTCTTCAGGTTGTCCTTTGAAGTTGTCGGCTCCAGACTCTCTTCTGGCCCCTGTTTCTCCAGCTCATCAACTGAACAACAATACCAGACGCAATGAGCCAGACTCCATGGCTAGGAGCCAAGCTCCATACTATGGAGCTAGCACCAAGTTCAGGAATCTGCACCAAGCTCAGGAGTGTGGAATAAGCTCTGGAACCTGCACCAAACCCAGGAATTTGCACCAAGCTCAGGAGCCAGCATAAAGTACAGAAGGCTGCATCATTCTAAGGAGCCAGCACCAAGTTCAGGATCCAGCACCATTCTAAGGAGCCAGCACTAAGCTCTGGAACCTGCACCAAACTCAGGAATATGCACCAAGCTCAGGAGCCAGCACCATTCTAAGGAGCCAGCCCTAAGCTCAGAAGCCAGCACCAAGCTTAGGAGCCAGCACCAAGCTCAGGAGCCAGCACCAAGTTTAGGAGCCAGCACCAAGGTCAGGAGCCAGCACCAAGCTCAGGAGCCAGCACCAAGCTTAGGAGCCAGCACCAAGCTCAGATGCCAGCACCAAGCTCAGGAGCCTCCAACTTGCTCAGGAGCCATTAAGAGAACCATGTTCATGATTCATGTTCATGAGTCATGTTAATGGATCATGTTAATGGGCCATGTTCACGGGCCATGTTCACGAATCACGTTCACGAGTTGTGTTCATGAGTTATGTCAGATAATTGTTTAATTTTGGGTTGTGGAACCGTGAGTGCATTCAATAAAGAATCAAGTAACTATTGTAAGAACATCATTGTTTGTTGACAATCAGGAAGCCCTGAATTGGTTATTTAACAGACAAGTAGTACACACTTTCAGTGCATCCTATTTCTACAGTTATTACATCATCTCAAACTCACGCCAGTCGAGTGGTTTCTGGTTCTTCGTCTTCGTGGAGGTTGACACGACATCTTCTTCCTCCAGTTTCTTCAGCGTCTCCATCAAATCTTCCAGTGTTGTCTTGTTTGTTGCTGTCTCACTAGAGGGCGCCTCTGCTCCACCATCACGGCTGCTGGTGGCACCTTCTGGTGTCTGTGGTCTTGCGGTGTTGGTGCCCGGTCTGTCGTGGCCGTTGCTGGTGCGTCTGTCTGTCACTGGCTCTGTCATGGTCTTGTGCCTTGTGTCCTGCCGCAGGAACACAATTAATTTTTTTTTAACAAAATACTGTTTTTCTAACAAAGCAAACATTTCGACATGGATCAATATTTGACCCACATGGAGTGATGTCATATCAGTAAAACTTGGCTGAAATGTTCAACTACAAATTATGACACACGACCAATGTTGAGAGAAGTCACATGACACACACCATTGGTGAGAGACCCCCCATGTTGTACATGCATTCAACCATTTCAACTCCTACATACAAGGACAAGCCCTTTGTGGAATTCCCCCCAGTTACTGTTTTCGCCGACTCTCCAGACATAACTGCAAAGGAGGAGTGAATGCATTTTTCACAGACCAGATGTTTCAATTGTTTTTCGTCTTCCCAATATGTGTATATATATTTTATGATATTTTAGATAAATATGTGATGTAACATCAACCTCTTGTTTTGAGCCATTTTTCATATTTTCATGGTTCTACCAGACCCTACTGATCTAGATAGATAGTAATATGGAATCACCTCTGACAATATGTATAATTTAACAGCAAAGAGAATTTAATAAGAATTTAACAAGAATTTAACAAGATTGCCATCCAATGCATTAACCTGCAGTTGGCTTGTGAACAAAGAAGGCATTGCCTTATCGATTACTGAGAGTCACCAACATTTAACCTGTTGCTGTCTTGTCTCTGACAATACCAATCACTGAAGATTGGGGTGAGACTAACGAGCTCTTTGACAGTGCACTAACCAAGTACACATGGAATAAACTTTGGCTAAATATTTGCTTAGTTATACATTTACTTACTTTGGTATACAAACATAAATTTTGCTGGTATCCTATTTTTAGTTGTAATAAATGGTCAGTCAACTATCATAAATTCCCCTTCCAAGTTAAAATCCTACACACACACATCCTAAACCAATGGAAACATACATGTTTAGTGTTGCTTTGCTTAAACAGACAAATAATAAGAAACTTGATCTCACCCCAAAGAAATCGTCAACATTACATGCCTCACTCCGGCCACCAGGTGTCACTGGCTGTCGCTGCTCAGCCTTCCCGTCACTCCCCGAATCACTCCCTGTCACCTGGGCACGTGTCTTCTTCGATACTTTCTTCCCAACATTGTTCTTGCGTAGCCTTCCCACTTTCCCACTCTCCTTCAGCATTGCTATCTCCTCCTCAGCCTTCCTCTGGTTCTCCAGTCGCTTCTCTTCCCTCTTCCTGTGCAGTTCCTGTAGGGACAGTCCCTGATCGTCATCCTCCACAACCCACAGCATGGGACAATAAACTCAACGGCCTGTACCACCACCAATGAAACTGATGATGCATTTTCTATTTTTTATGAACTACCCAATGAATTTCAATGAGTGACAAGAATTGATTGATTATACAGTAGTGATTTACCATGACAAGATTGCCACCCAAAGCGATTGCTCCAAATGGCAAGTGAACAAGGGAACCAGTCCAACATTTTGTTTACTTATGTGTAGTCTGCCCTTAAATATGGAACCAGCTTTTAACAGTACGGTCAATACCAATAATTACAATCAAGTTTTAGATTTATTGTGTAATGATTATATGATAATTAAAACTGACTGCAAACTACATAAAATGCTACATATTTAACACAATAAGATATTATGCACCCAGCCTTACCTCTATAGCCTTCTGTCTTGCCTGTCTCGCCTTTTCTTCCCTGATCATTGCCCTGTCCTTCTCTTTCTTCCCCCTCTCCCTCTCCTGCTCCCTCTCCCTGTCCCGCTGCTCCTCCAACTCCCTCCTCTTCGCTGCCAACATCCACTTCAGCCCGTCCTGGTGCAACCCAGTGCTCACTGCCCGACACCGCCGATACCACCGCTGTATGCGTACAGCTGCCACATGACATACCCGGTCATCCCGAGTAACACCCTGCTTCACCTGGTTAATAGGGGTCTTGGGTTTGAGGTTCTGGTATGAGTTCTCCAGGCCCAGAAACGAAGTCTTCGTACCTGGAGACATCGCCAGCGATGTCATGTTATTCGCAATACTATTAAGTTTTCTGCCCTTCTCGCTGTGAGAGCTATTCGCGCCAGTGGTGAAGTCATTACTGTCACTACGTGAGGTGTTCCTCGAGCGACACGATACACTGTCTTTGGTTGAGGCATGCGACACAAACACATCATCACCAAGACACAGATTTAAATCACTGTCTTCTCTTGTCCGCGAGCTCAAATGTGACGTTTGTGTTTTGTTCTGGTGGGTTTTTGTGGTAATATTAACATTCTGTTTGCCAGTGAAGTGTTCGTCCATGTCACCTACACAGCTGGAGGTGCAGCCACTCGACGAGAAGAAAACACCCTGAGATGTATTGCCTTTTGTTGATGATGTTTTTGACACTGAGGCTGTGGCACTAGTACCAGGGGGTGCCATCTGCAGTGCATAGTATGCTGAATCATTTTAACATGCAACACATACATATGGTTTTACTGTTCACAACTTCTGAAAAGCCCCTACAAATAACAGAATTTGGGAAGCCAAACACTTCACCACCCTTCTTGTGGAATGTATATCATATATAATTTTGGGGCGTGTGGTTCTGCGTTGATAGAGTTAGTTTAATGTTTTCAAGTATTACAACATTTCTAGAAACTATAAACTAAAATCAGCACTCACAGGTCTTTTGCTAAAATAAGGTGAACATATTGTTTTTGACTTTCCCACATGCTGTCAGATAATATAAACCTAAAAAGAATGTTAGTTTGAAAATCACAACAAAGAAGATCATTGCACATAAGAGCATAAATCACGTACCCATGCAGGCCTGCTACCTGGTGGCCTCTGTTGTGACTTCTCAGCTGTTTTCGGTGGATAATTACTGCTCTCAAACAATGCCAGAAAGTCATCCCTGTTGACAAAATATAATGACATGTTCAGAATTCCATGATACAGCAACAATCCAAATGCTGTTAGCTTAATAAATAAGCTTCTTTTACAATCCATCCTCAACTGATTTCACCGAGAGCGAAATTCATGAGTTTTCAGCGTTTCCATTTTCACTTCAATAAATATTATATCAAGCATTAAATAATTGAATAGTTTGTCTGATGATTTCACAAAGGTTACATACAAAAGTGGCAGAAACAAGGTAGCATGTCATAGTGGATACTAGGTAGGTAGGTTTGAATTTTTACAAAATTTATGAGACAAGAGTGAGACAAGCAAAAAATTGAATTGAGGAGGGACCTTTTATTGAGGAGGGACCTTTTATTGAGGAGGGACCTTTTATTGAGGAGGGAAATTTTATTGAGGAGGGACCTTTTATTGAGGAGGGACCTTTAATTGAGGAGGGACCTTTTATCGAGGAGGGACCTTTTATTGAGGAGAAACCTTTAAGATAAGAAAATTTAACAAGATTTCCATCCAAAGTTAAAAAAAACCCTGATGGCAAGTGGACAAAGAAGCCATTGGCTTATCGAGAGTCCAAAGATTCATCCTAATTTATGTGTAACCCGGCCTTGTGAGATATTTGTCAATTTTGTTTTTAAACATATTCACACTGCTATAAGAATTAAAAAAGCTTAATAAATGGCACAATTTTTTTAAATGTGCAAGTTGTGCACACACTGAATGTGAGGGGAAAATTTAAAATCTGATTCTTACTTGGCAGTTAATTTCTTGGAGCCTGACACTTGTTTGTTGTCACCAGCAGCTCCTGGGATGTCACCACGAAAACTTGACACATCACTACGTTGGGTCGAGATGTCACTTCGGTGACTTGAGATGTCACTTCGATGACTTAATGTTCGGTTGCTTCGAGTAGTGTCTGCACACAAGATGCAGAAATGAGACAAAATACATGAAAGACAAAATACAGAAAAGAGACAAGATCAGGGTTAATACAGAAAGCGTAAAGTTAAATTCAAGAACATTTTGGGGGGAAAACAGCAAATTGTTGATGCCCCATATGTAGTGTGTGAATAGTGAAGCTTGCAACCAATCAGCATGTTGATTACATATCTAAACTTAGCCTAAATGCTGAAGCTGTAGCAATGCCATAACTTTATCCACAGGGTTTTCGAAACAGGGTTTTCATGCACTGGAGTCTCTCTTTCGTCATCATCCACTTCGTAAATATTTCACTAAAAACAAATTCCATAACAATTTGCTTGCACTCATTTGATGAAATCATATTTAGAATATCGATCCCTTGGGCCAGTTTTTAAGATTTTTGTGAAATTACAAAACAGAATGAAAGACATCAAATTTTGCCGCAATCAGTACACACCTTGAATCGTGACCCAATTTTTATATTTATCATCCAATAGCCACTCATGTCTCACATTACAATCGCTCTCAGCTCTTGACATGGCGATCATCAATCATTAATCGAACAACTTCCAACAACCTCCCAGGCCATCAGAAAAAGAAATAATTTGATTGGTTTATGTGTGCATGTGGCGTCATCTGGTAATTACAGCCGTACTTTTTATTATAGCTTTGCAACAGTCTTCTTTAATTAAATTAAAAACTTACTAAAAATAATTGAAGCAATTTACCACAAGTACAAAACATGCATACATTGATAGTTGGTACATTCACATAGCAACACATAAATATGTTTTCCAGAACATTCAAGAACAATCACGGACCTGTGTGAACAAGATACAGCAATGAAACAATATACTGCAATGAGACAAGATACAACAATGAGACCAGACACAGCAATGAGACAAGATACTAGTGAGACAAGATACTGCAGTGAGACGAGATACTGCAGCAACACAAGATAAAGCAACAACACAAGATACAGCAACGAGACCAGATACAGCAATGAGACAAGATACAAGATACATCAATGAGACAATATACTGCAATGTGACAAGATACAGCAATGTGACAAGATACAGCAATGAGACCAGATACAGCAATGAGACAAGATAAAGCAACAAGACAAGATACTGCAGTAACGAGTTAGGATAAAGCAACGAGACAAGATACAGCAATGAGACAAGATGCTGCAATGAGACAAGATACAGCAATGAGACAAGATACAGCAATGAGACAAGATGCTGCAATGAGACCAGATACAGCAATGAGACAAGATGCTGCAATGAGACAATATACAGCAATGAGACAAGATACAGCAATGAGACAAGATATAGCAGTGACACAACATACACCTTGTTATTATGGTCATTAATATTCATAATGTCCAATACTTACTTTTTCCTCTCTGTTTACTTGAGCCAGATCCGAGGCTTCCATTGACACAGGAAGCACTCTGAAGAAACAGCAGTTATCACATCCAAACACATACATCATTGTCATCCATAATCAATACATATATTGCCTCCATAATACACTGCTGTATACTGTATACATCCTCCTATCCATGGGTCATCATTTGTTGAAAAGACCACAATGTGGTATTTTCATGCCAAACAAACAATCATGTTACATCATGTTACTACACCATAATGCTCTCTGAAACAAAATGGAGTCATAACAGTACAGGAAAGTAAACTAGAGCATGCAGGAATCATGTAGAAAATAAAATAAACTCATCAGGATAATGACAGGGTTTGGTGAATGCCCAAGCAAACATGTGCTCACAGAATCAAAATATAGTACCTGAACTTTGCCAAGTCTATGAATCAGTGGGATTCTCTACACCCCCATCACAGGAGCACTGTTAGCAAATATCCTACAGTCAAATTACCCTCGGATTCTGAGCTCACCTTAGTTCCTGCACTGGTCTTGAGATACCCTCTGGATGCGCCACTGTTGGTCAAGTTGGCCCTCTTGGCTGAGCCTGGACGGTGGGAGGTGCTGACCACATTGATCTGGGAGCCAGCTAAACTCAGGTCAGGTCCACCAGAATTCATGCTGTGCAGCCTGTGCAACATAGAAATATTGTAAGGCCACATAAACCAAAGATATTTCACATATACCAACTTTCAATTCATGAGAAGTGCAGAGAAGTCTCACTTATTTCTGCAACTATTCATTGGCTTGGAAACATCAGGCAGGTTATATTTTTTTATTAATTAGGCTTATTATTTTAATAATATTGCCTAATGTCAATACATATTTTAGCTAGAAACATAAAGTTGTCTGTGAATGCAACAAATCTATTACTTGCACATTTCACCAGATTCAATGTCATGTAGTGAGTTTGAAAACATGAAAAATTAGTCAAAGGTTAATTTCCTGTAAAAATTTTTAAAATTAAATGTCAGACCCTTTTTCTTTAGAGAATGTGGTTCAATACCTGTGAACCCATGGTTTAGCCATAAATGCTTTTTATAACTAAAAATAAAAATATGGGTATAGTAAGAAAACTATATGGCTTCCTGCTTGTGTGTTGAAAATGTGTATTTAAACTCCGCATCCTTTTTATTTTCAGTTATTCAATCGACATTGAAATTGTCAGTCAAAGGCAAAAATCTTGCCAGACAACCTTTTTGAGAAGCACTGGTTTCCAGGTGTGCCTGAATTTCCATTGGGCCCATGAACAACTGATCACAAGCCTAACATATATGCTATTAGGAAGCGCAATAGTTAATTATGAATGTGTGATATTTAGATGGATATTTGGATCAGTGTGTTATATGACTTTCAAATATGCTGGATGAATGTGTAAGTGCGTCTCCAGTGAAATGACAAGTGTTGAAAACGAAAGTTTAAAAACAATTTAAGGGTGTTGTCATGGAATCAAAGGATTGTTGCAATTCTGACCTGTCCGGCAGGGTACTGGTCAGAATGAAGACAAATCCAAAACGGCGACAAAAATAATAATAAATAATGTACAAATAGGACATAAATTCTTTGGTATCACTATGGATAACATTTTTTATTTAATTGGGCACAGGAAGAACTCACCATAATTTTTGGGAGGGTAATGCATTGAAAATGAAAAAAAATACGGAAGTTGGTTAACATTCCTACATGACTGATACCAACTCACATTATTTAAATCTTCATCATATAAAATATAGAAACAAGATATTTGATACGAATAATGTCTTCAGTTAATTATACACAGTAATACACTTATATATGATATTATTTGAGTTATACTTTGGACTGATTTAAAGCAATGCAAAAATATGCTCTTAATTTGCAGAAATAGTAAAATATCTAGTGTAGTATTTATAAGTAAATGAATACTCAAAAGGAAGCCTATAAAAGTGGTAACAAAGTAACGGTTTATTTATTCTATTAAATAAAAAAATTTTAACAACAATATTGTTGTTCTCACCAATGGATGTCGCTGTTTGGACTTGCATGCTTTGCTGCCATTTCGGATTATGAAATTTTGTACTTGTAGATTACCTGGTATGCAACTCATGTTTATATGAGATGTGCATTTATAAATAACTAATATAATGCTAATTTATTGAATCAACTTACAAAGACAAAGTGACAATGTAAAAATTTAAGTTTTCTGTGACTTTACTTTTGAGTAAATAAATGAAAGATGCACTTAGACTGGACTGATTTCTGAATCTGATCTGAATCCGAAGAAGGTCCCACCGCAGTTGTTGTACGTGGGTGCATCACAGAAGCCGAGATTGGCTATTAACGTAACGTTCTTTGTGTGAATACAGTTCTACTCTACTAAAAGGCACAGGCAAACAGTGTCGGTGACACTGACAGCGCTCAATCTCAGTATTGCCACTGTACGAACGCCTACGGGTCGTTGTCAGCAGACAGGTCTGTACAAATTTAAGTGTAAACATTGTGAATATCAACGCTATTGGTGACTATGACAGAGAAGTTCCAGTTAAAATTACCGTTTATCAAGCAAATGGTCAATATGTGTGCAACAGTATTGCACAAAGTCACATAATTGCACAACAGTTAAATTAAACGTTGAATCAACACTGAACAGTCGAGATTTCTCAGTGCGATGTCGGACAGGAAGTGCCGAGAATTTGACACCTGCGCGATGTCGACCTCAGCTGTAATTGGGGACCTACTTTATAGTGATAACATATTCATGCACATATCCTCGTTTGGCAGTCTTCAAATATATTTCCGGGGAATATTTAGAGTGTAGAACACTATATGTATGTGCGTGTGTCACAATGATATTTCTTTCTAGTGTGATCGCTGTTGTAAAGCAAACATTTTGATAAACACGTAATTTTCTGGTGCGAATGAACATATTTAAAAAGGTGTGGTTTGGCTAAGAAAAGAAAGCAGCCATTTTGGAAAGACAAAGCTGGAAAGGGAGAATTTTCGTTGTCGTATACACTTGGTATACACTTTATCGCCGTTTTCAGCAGTGTCGTAGCATGTATCGAACAAAATTCCTCACCTTCACGTAGCTATGGCGGACAGGAGAAAACTCCAAGGTGAGGAAAATGTGTTTTCCTGCCGATAAAGTCCCCACGCCAATTATGTTTTATCCCAGATATTACCCTGTCCACAGGCACAAAGTGAACGGTTGCATGCACTTAGCGTGTTTGATTTTGCAGTTGAGTGGAAGCAACATGACATACGGTTAATGCATTGGTAAAATTTCTTAATTTATTTGAGGATGCATGCCGAAGAATAATTGCAAACTGACATATTGTTGATGACAGATCTGGGCCTTGTTACCGTCTTTTGCCAGTAGCTCGGTTGCAGACGTATCTTGCAAAATCAGCATCATTTAGTCGGTAATTTGTCTATATTTTTTTACAGTTGAGTGTAATGATGCAATGACAGTATAACTTGGTTTATGCTAATATGTCCATTATGCAGTTCACAGTTATTTAACAATTGTGTTACTATCAAATTACAACTACCTCTATAGTCTATTTCAGAGTGAATGAACAATCAAAGGCCATGATTGCATGAACAATTGTTTTACAGTTGCATGTTATTGCAGAGGCAGCTACAAGTCACCACAATAACCAGCAGAAATGGCAACAGCTAGAACAATGATAATAAGTTATATATTGCTGTGACACTATTTTTGTACCATAAAAATGGTGTGAATCACAAAGAGCGTATGGGTGCTCTTTACATTTATCATTAAATATGTTATTTCTGTAACCAAATCATAACATTTTAACTGATGGACATGATCCAAGTATTCTGGGTCCAGCCATGCCAAAGTTGGAAATGCATAGATGAACAATGGCTACCTTGCCTACATATCATCCACATCTTGTTGCTTTAGATAGCAATCTTAATTTGTTTAAATACCTTGTTCAAAGGTTAAAGCATATCCAGATAAATGTTGATACTTCAGGTTTTGTTTGTGATATGTACTTAATCAGTTTAAAATCTGGATAGTGCATAAAGCTTGGAATTCAGTCCCTAAATGTATTCTAACTACTTGGGCAGTGTTTCTTTGTTTTTGTTGAAGTTTTCCTGTTATGGAGAATTGTTGCCTTTTGTTATCACATGTGTTGTCGCTTGTGGATGTATTATCTGTATGTTTACTGCGCAGTATGTAGTAAATGTTACAAAGGCTTCATCGGGCATTTCACAATTGAGCATTTTGTCCAATACAGATATTCCCAGTATAACTAAATATCCATGATCGATATCAGCCAACAATTGTTCAAACGTTACATGATTGTTTGGATTTCTGATTCAGTGTTGTGTAGAAATATGCTTTTTAATGGAAGTCATTTCCAAAATATTCATTCTCACTTGTAACTGCTAAGGCGATGGTTTTTATTTTTTTCGGTTTACGGATCCACCGACCACATTTTTGGACACCAAAAATATATTCACAACGCTGTGGAACGCCTTTCACGGTACTGTTGTACCGCATTACTATGCATACAATTCATTGTTCTCCAACTGTTAATACAAAATACAAATGATCATTATCATGCAAATTGATGTGGATAATTAAGAGAAGTGATTTTCATAGTTATCAAAGTTTCAAAACAAAATATTTACGGACTATTTCCAGACTTACCCGTAGGCCCCGGGCTGTGGTCAAGCTATAATGTATTGCCAACATGTTGCTACATTGTTCGAACCAGCTATATTCGTTCACCGTGAAAGCAGAACATATCGTCTGGTTACTGTGATTCCAGTACACATCAGTTTTATATCTGTCTAACTAAATCATGTCCTTAAACCAGCAAATATCAGTGCTAACATAGTTTATTGTGCCTTTAATGCTAATGGAAATGGCAACGTATACGTGACCTAGTGACCCTCTCATTTTATGGCGGAAAATTAAGAGGACGTGTCAATATTACAAATGGTCATGTTTTGTCAACAATACGTAAAACACCAGTGAAAAACTAAATTTTGACACAAAAACAAACATTTGTTGAGATTGCATTTTTATTAATAACCAGGAAATGATGCTTAATTTCTTATTTTAGAAAAACTACAATACTTACGACGTTGCAGTTTGGCATATGAACACGTCTTACATGTAGGCAACATAATACGATATTGAATTACGATTGGTGAAGGGTTTGTATAAAAAATACCCTGCCACTTTAAGTTTTCATTCAACTTTTGCTTAATTCATTCACGGTGACGTAGCAGACGTAATTCATTTGTGTTAACCAAAACATATCTTACAGTTATCAGTGACACTATAATACTTATTATAATATGTGTGTCATTTATTTATCAGTGACACTATAATACTTATTATAATATGTGTGTCATTTATTTATCAGTGACACTATAATACTTATTATAATACGTGTGTCATTTATTTATTAGGGTTTTTCTCAAATCAAAATAATTTTGCATTTTGTGGCAATTTTTTTTTACATTTACAAAAATGTAAAAAATATTGTAACATAACCAAAATAAATGAAACACTACAAACGTTATTAATCTGGAATATATTATGTAGTATTTAATCTACAACCTGTGAAGAAATGATTAATTTATCTTAAAAACATCTACTGAAACTAATCAATTCAAGACAGGTATATAATATCCGCCCCCAGCTACCTTAAACACTATTGTAATAATCCATACAAAAACAACTGGCCTTGATTAACCCTTTCCCTCTTCGTCTCTCTTGTCTCTTTCACCCGTCCTGTGTTTGACATGACAGTAAAACATTTTTTATTTTTTCCCCTCCGATGTTATACATGACTGTAAAAATCTGTAAACCTAAAACTAAAAAACTGGCCTGAACATAAAAAATATGTTGCGCATGTACTGTGCATAGCATTATATGTGACCTTGTGTAACAGTAACCCCAATGATATAGGAGTGGTCGTGCATGGGTCAATGAGTGCATGTGATCAACATTTATTTACATGTATACTAACATATCCATTTTATTAACTAAGTAGATACAGTCTTGTTCAGGTGTAGTTTTTATGTTGTATAAACTATGTTGATTAATACATCTAAATCAGCGTTAATTAGTGTGCCATAGTGATTCTTTATAAAGTGCGGATTGTGGGTAGAATTTTTATCAACCTTGGTCAGGTGGTGAGACAGGATTGTGAGTACCCCAACTTAAATCGGCTTTCTAAACAGATTTAGTCTATCGCAAAAATGGTTCATTGTTGTCCAAGCATGTAGTGTGTGAATAGTTGATGTAACATCCGCAGTCGATTTAATAAAGAAATGTCTACTTTTGTTGACTTTAGTCGTTAGATCTGGTAAGGATTGAAATAGTGAATATCCAAAATGGTAAACACTGTGTGGTTCAATGCTGATCATGGGCATGCCTTCTTGCCGATCACATGACAAAGTTATGGACTTTCACCAAGGAAGAACATCATGATTTTTCAGCATTTTGATTTTCACTTCAGTTAATGTTTGAACAAGTATTAACTAATATAATAGCTTGTCTGATGATTTGACAAAAACTACATACAAAAGTTGCACAAATGAGCTAGCATGTTGCAGTGGATGCTAGATAGGTTTGGTTTTTTGCAAAATTAATTTGAAATGAGACCAAAAAAATCAAATTGGTAATTAAAGCACCTTCAATTTACTTTTGATATGGTCTAGTTGTTTTGTGTTCAGTGAACCTTGCATATCGACTTGGTGATGAACTGATCATCTCTGTATATGATGTGGCATGAACAGCATTGCACCAAGTGCATGACATCATTATATGGTTGTCTTCCGAAAGTAAAAAATATCCAGTGGTACAATATGTTTTTCATAGCTAGCATTTTCGAGAAATTTGCAGAAGTTTTGCTTTGGTGTGATTGTCTACGAAGCCACACTGAAACGTGAAATGACTAGATTGGATTTTATGGTCTTATGCACCAACTGGGGTGTGAAGAGGGTAAGTACGTAAGTAAGTAAGATTGGATTTGTGTTTATGCATTCTTAATATCCATTCCAGGTGAGATAGACAGGTGTTTGAAAAAAGTCAGTGAAGGAGTGGAAACTTTCGAGGACATTTGGAAGAAGGTAAGACTGGTAAGCACTGAATGCTGCATGATTCCAGTGAACATCACAAACTGGGCCATACAATTCACTCACAGAAAATAGTAGTAAACTTGTTATGAAGTACAGCAATGTCATATTAAATATCAACAAATGACAACAATTAAGTGTGACATGTTGGTTTGGACCGTAAGGTAGCATTTGACATGGAATTGTGGGCACTATTTTTAAGTGAAAAAATTTTGGCATTGCGTTAGAACTAATGCCATCCTGGTTATGGGTGATTGAAGTTACACACCCCAAATCGGATTTTAATGTGATACACGGCAGGTGGATGCAATTTTTTTATTTGCAAAATTGCAATTTTTTTCTGTCCAAACTGTAAAGTGGGTCTTACTGAGTAAAACATCTTGAACTTTTTTCTGCCAGGCCCTCCTTTTTCTATGGTAACAAACAAAATGGAGAAAGTAAAACCCACATTGCAAGCACCACCCGTAACTGTGGCTTGTCACTGCATCTTAATAACTTTGAAAACTGATGATGAATGATGCAGAACGTTTAACTTTTAGCATGCAAGTTTCAAATACTAAAAAAACCTGGCCGTCGGTATGAGGCATGCCTTTTTCTTGTAACATCGGCTGATTACCATAAATGCCTGTTTAGAAGTGCTGTTTTGGACCTGTAATTACGCATACACATTTATATACATATTGTTTAAACAGTTATTAAATATACAAATAAATACGTATTCAGGTCTGAAAGGGATAATGTTATCATTGTTATGTTTGCAGGTGCACAATGCTGCTAACAGTAATCAGAAAGAAAAATATGAGGCAGATCTCAAGAAGGAGATCAAGAAACTGCAGGTGAGTTCATTGAGTGACAGTTGTAATTATTACGTTTGTTACAGTCACATACAGAGGAGAGCAACTAAAATTATTTTAGAACTGAGAAACCTTAGTTATGAAGAATACCTGAAAGAATGTGGTTTAACAACTCTAGAGACAAAGAGGTTAAGAGGAGATCAGATTGAAGTTTTTAAGATATTGATTGGGTATGAAATATTTATAGAAATGTTTTTCTCAACCAAGTAAGATAGCGGAACTAGAGGACATGAGGTAGAATTAGTAAAGAATCGGTGTAGATTGGATGTCAGAAAGTACTCGTTCTCACAGAGGACAATAAATGAATGGAACAAATTGTCTACAGATTGTGTAACTGCTAGCAGCGTGAATATGTTTAAAAACAAGGTTGACACATATCTCAGGAGGGCGGGTTATAAGTAGATGAACATTGTTGGACTCTCGATAAGCCAATGGCTTCCTTGTCCACTTGCCATCTGGGTCTTTGGCTTGGATGGCAAATCTTGTTAAAGTTATCAGACGTGACCATTCCTTGGGAAGATGTGGTTTCAGAACTCAAATTAGTCACATCTATAAATCAAGAAAATTAGCAAGTTGCAACATGATGTCCAACAGAGTTATTATCTCAGTTTAAGACTCAACCAACCTCTTTGCATAAGTCTGTCTTTAACATGTCACATTCAATTTGTGCTGTTAAAAAAGCTTTATGTCGGTTATCTTGTCTGCAATGGGTGGCATTGTTGTCTTGCCCTGTCTGGCAGTTCCTATTGTATTGTTTTTATTTCTATGAATTTTAACAAAGCAACCATGTTACTCAATTCCATAGATACAATTGATGTCTTGGTTGATTGATCATTTGGATTTAATGAACAGTAAACATTTTTAATGTTGCTTAAATTTGTTGAATTCAGTTAGTTAATCATAACACTGGACTTTTATTGGGAACTTTTCACAGGAAAACAATTCCAGGTAAAAGGGCCAGTGCAAATTATGTGTAGAATAGTTAGAATTTAGGGAAGTTTAAAGGTTGGTAGCGCTTGACGTAGGTGGAGATCCACATCCAGTTATGTGGGGCATTTGAGAAAAGGCCGTTAAAATTGGCACTAACAAAAAAGCATAACTTGGATGATCACGTGATAGGTGTGACACATGTGTTGCTGCCAAGGAGCCAGAATGGTGTTATGAAATACATGAACTGAAAAAGATAAGAGGAAGTGTCTGGATATGATTAACTGAACAGATGTGTGGAGGTTGATAGGAACTTTGATCTTTTTGCCAAAAGTAATGCAAATTAGCTGAGGAGAAAGCGAGTATTGAGGGGCTTTGTCAAGGCAGCTAGATGAAAAGGTGGAGTTGCGAAACTTAGTTATGCTAGATGCAGTTGAGTGGCACAATAACTAGTAACTGGTTCTGTAACAGAATGCAAAATCAGCAGAAGAAGTGAAATATGTCTTGTTTTGTGCTAATAATAAATTTTGCATTTGAATTCAAGTGTAATTATTATATTACTTCATGTCTTTGACAGAAACGTCTACAGTCACAATTTGAAAGACAACTTATTGACATGAAACTGCAAATATGACCCTTGATATGTTATATTTTAGTAGTTAAAACCCATCAAATTTTTTTATCTAAAAAATTTAAATCTCCCTAAAATCTACAGGACAAGTCTGCCGTTTTTGGCTAATCAAACACTTTCATAAAAAAGGTTTGTGAAATCGCATTGTTATATCATAGTTGAATCCTTGCCTCTAAGGGGTGTCATGTTTTTGTTACACCCTGCAAATGTGTATTGTCTTATTATTGCAGAGGTTGCGTGACCAAATCAAAACATGGGTGGCATCAAACGAGATCAAGGATAAGCGAGTCCTGTTGGACAACAGAAAGCTTATTGAGACGGTAAGTTGTTGTCATGGCTTAGTCAGCTGAGAATTTTGATTAAAGTGGCCTGAACAACTTTAGGCATTAAGTATAATAACTCGGTTTTAGTTTTGTTGCTTTGGTTTAATCTTTCTCGATCATGAAGTAGTTGGGGCATGAAGTACACAGTTGAATATCTGTTGAGGCAATTTGGTGTTTTCTTATATGAATATGGTCTATCGTATTCCCATGAACATTGTTTAATTCATCTCTATGTACAGGTATAAACCTATTATATTACATTATAAACATTACAGAGCCATTGTGTAATGTCACTAGTCATTTTACCACATGTTTTGTGTACTCTGTTATATTTTATTATCATGTCCATTTGTAAGCTGTATCCCCTGTACACTATTTTATTGTATGTTCTTTGCATGTGAAGTTATGTGTATTTTAATTTATCTTTGGCAACAGAGGTCAAATAAAATAATAATACGATACGTGATTCCATGACATGCTGAAGCAGCATTTTGTGTGTAATTCGTATATTGTCTGCAGCAAATGGAGCGCTTCAAGGTGGTTGAGCGAGAGACAAAGACGAAGGCTTACTCGAAGGAAGGACTTGGTGCTGCCACCAAGTTAGATCCTAAGGAGAAGGAGAAAGAGGATATTACATCGTGGCTTTCAGTATGTACTACCTCATATTTTTATTCAGCTTTATTCTCTACTTATGCAACTATAAACAACTGTTATTTATCGCTGTAGTAATTTTTGCACTTGTATTGTTTCATTTGCATATCTGTCACTTCAGGTGTGTTGGTAGCTGACACTGCAGGATATGTCAGTGGCTGTGTGCAACCTGGTGTTTGTGTTGTGTTTGCAGCACTGTATAGATGACTTAAACCTTCAAGTGGACCAGTTTGAGAGCGAGATTGAAGTGTTGATGGCGAAAAAGAAAAAGTTAGATCGTGGCGTGAGTGAAAATTCACTGTGCTTTTCATGTGTAGTGAATCATTATGCATGCAGGTTCAATACTTCCATGCACATTTGTCGTAGTAAGTATAACAAATGTCCTGTTTTACGCAGTTTTGTTAGAGATTTAGTTATAAAGGAGCCATCGTTTGTGTTTTACATTGTCACAAACTGTTTTTCTAATAGACAATACTAAAATGGAGTTGATCCGACTTGATCACAGTAGACATGGCCACGTGATCATATAAACTTTGCTTTGTGTTACTAGTCAGTCGGTAGTAGTCGATTCTTTGAACACAATATTATATTGGCAGGTTCAGACCTGTGTAACTTTGGCCTTCTGTTGAAGTCTGTTTTGTGTGTTTGTAGAAGCAAGACAGACTGGATGAGCTGAAGGGTTGGTTGGAAAAGCACAAGTACCACATTGCCAAGCTAGAAGCAATAATGAGGATTGTAGACAATGATGCCATCGAACTGGGCCAGGTTTGTCAATCATTTGTATTCATGTTCTTTCCCACCTTGTTAACCCTTTTTATCATGAACAGTCAGTCAAATTTGTTATTCGTGTTCCTGACAAAATCTTGGAAATGAGTCACATTTTCTAAATTCTGCACCTATGTTACGTAAATTTATATTGTTGTAGCTAAATGAAATGGTTTATAGTTACATACCGTTGTAACAGTGACTGACTTAATAGGCAATTTTTAATGTTTGACGCATAAAAATTTTGGTAGAGTTGCACAAACAGAAACATCCTCTCACACTTAAACATGTTTTTAATAATTTTATGTTGGGTTAAATGTAAGTACAAAAGTTCAAGACAAAATATCTACATCTTACAACAAACACTAGATCTCTAAGACAGTTACAAAAGGAATTGTGGCATTTGCAATACATACATCAGTTCAATTTGAAGTTGTTCACATCGTCATCATCACCACCAAATAGGATGACTGGCACTGATCTTCCAGAAGTTGATCTGACACATGGCAAAGGCGATCCACTGTAATACATTTCACCATCAAAATTGTCAATAAACTCCTCTCTTTTTTTAATGCGCACTAGTGGCACATTTGAAAACTTGAAGAATATGTGGTATATCATGTGATTGTCATATAACAGAAAATCACAACATATGAATATAGCAACGGGTGAAAACGGTGAACTATGCACCAGTGTGTATTCAAGAAAGTAGAGCAACTACACACTATTCTGGATAAAAGGTGTTAGGACCCTATCAAAGACACATTTCTCTTATTTTTATGAAGTATTCATTTTATTCATATAATTTTAGTGGCACCTATTCCAAAAGCTTTGAATTTGATTAAATTCAGTAGTGTTACCATTTTAATATTTTTTATATAGCTGAAATCTTGTCACAAGCTTATTTTTAATAACCTGTTGACACTCGCCATATTTTGTCAAAATCGCCTGCTATCTCAGATCAAGACCATACGTGATAACGTCGAGTACTACGTCGCAAGCAGTCAGGATCCGGACTTCGAATACGACGACGAGTGCATCTACGATGACCTTGACCTCGACGAACTCGGTCAGTCAATAGGGGGCTCGTTATTGGCGACGTCACCGCAGGATGAGGACCACTTTGCTAACATGTCGAGCACACCGACATCTACCAACAGCAGTTCTCCGTCACCTAGTCCAAACGTAGCAAATCATTCCAAGGTGGAGATTGTAAGTGTTCCACCAACTTGCTTCACTATAGCATTATGTAAAGAAGTTGTCTGGACTGCCTGTGTATAGTATAGAATAGGGAGAGGAATACCCCCCCATGTTGATCGTATATATATATATACACACACACATGGATAGATAGATGGATTAGAAATACTTATTGAATTAAAGTAAAGAATAATAAACATTACAATGTCATATTGTTTGAGTGCTAAGACCCACCCTCCTGTCACCTCTCCCTCTCTTACACTGTGTAATCTGTTTGACATTCTGTAACAATCTTACGTATTGGGGTAATGATTGAGGTAAAAGAAAAATACTAATAATTATAATTCATGTTGAAAAGAAAAAATAGGTCTACTTTGCTTCAAATTAATTAAATGCAGCTGACGTATAATACTTTTGCTTTTTAATTCTCAGCCACTGTTTGTGACTATTTAGTTGAATGTTTACTGTTTATAACAAGCTAGTTATGACAAGTTAGTTACCCTCTAATTTTTCCAGGAAAAAGCAGAAGACGACAGGAAAAGGCATAAGTCACAAACATCAGATGATGTAAGTGGATTGTGACAGTTGTCTTGGCAAGTTTCACAATAATGAGGGAATGTGAATGCATACGGAACAAACTTCAATAATCTTGTTGCAGTCATCATACCAGTTTTGATAATTTAGTTTATTTTTTTAAAGATACAGGTTGGCAAAAATTTTACCATATGATTTTACAGGACTAATAAATAAGTGTTAAGCCAAAACTAAATTTTTTCATGCATTGTGTTTGTTGAAATTAAAATTATTTGCATGCACAGAAGAATAACTAGAATATTACAACTTAAATTAGACAAATTTGCGGGGATATGACATGTAATTTAATAAATTTGCAGTAACTATTAAACAAATGCTGCATTTTAATTTGTTCAAACTTTTTATCAAAGCTTGCTTTATCTTGTACCCATGTTGTATGTAATCTCATTAGTAGCCCAAAATATGATGATCGTGAAAATGTGAGGTATGCTGCTTTCTTTCAGACGAGTTTCACACAGAAAGGCAGCTTAAGCAATGGCAGCAACAACAGTAGCTGTGGTAGCACGATCAAAGTTGCACAAACAACGCCAGCTAAACAGATTCAACCAAAGTAAGTTCTACTTCCTTTTTTCTTCTGCCACATTCTGCCAAATAAGGTATCCTGCCTTGAAAGCAGGGGTTATTTTCAGGGAGTAGGGATTAGGTTGTTAGTGGTAGCAGCATCTTTGAGATACAAAGTGTAGCATTACAAACTGAGCTCAGTAAAGTATGGAAACAAGGAGTTGCTGAATAAGCATATTAGACTAAGAACAAAATACGAAGTGCAAATAAAGTATGCCAAATTAATTTAGGCGAGCAATTTGTTAGTTGTTTTTTTTTTTGCCTTATGGTGGCGCCATCATTTCCTATTTGGTTTCTGCTGTTACGTCGCCATGACGATTTTATTGGTACTTGTTGGTGTTATAACTTTTGTACAATGAAATCAATTTTTGTTTTAGTAAACTCCAAACATTACAATTGGTGAAATGGTTTTGAATTGCAACATGTCATCGATCAACGTAGGCATAGCCTAGGCAAAGCCAGTGCGTCATGCTTGTTGCAGTGCACTGCCATGGCACTGGTTTCATGTTCGATTTCGCTTAGGCGGTTTGAAAATTGCCATTAAGATTCAGAAAATATGCCTGGTATAAGAATCAGATACATAGTCATAAATGCAGCTTAGTAGGCAACACCAGTATAAACTGAGGTGAAATGACATGCTTCCATTGCATCGTAATGTCAAATGCTCAATTCAAACTCTGTGTGCAAAAATATGAATTCATCATCTGCACATGAAACAGTGAATCAAAGTGGTATCGGAGATGTGCGTCTTGAATTTATGTTCATTTGTGTTCAGAGCGGTTGAAAGACAAAGTGGAACAATTGTTAAAATTATCGTTTTCAATGTTTAATCAACTTTTGCCATGTCAACTCATATGCATGTTCAGTAGCACAGACCCAGGTTATTATTTTCTATTCCCATTACAGTGTAGTTGGTCAATCAGAATGTAGCGAACTATTGTTGATCTCTCATCTGTTCCATAACTGTACATGTATATGTGTATTTTATTCGGCATGTGACATATAAACATAATACACATTGACGCTAGTTCACGCATTTGATAACTTTTTATAAACAGCGCAGCCAGCACATTGTGGCTTTGATGGCATTCTTGCAATCTTGGTGCAGTGGGCCGCGATTGCCATCCCCGGTTATAGATGGGAACTCCGAATATTGGACTCCGAACACTGCGTTATAAAGAGGGTAGACTTTCCTAATGAATCTAATACTCAAGAACCTCCTTGTTGAGACGAACGCTTGTAGACAGTGAGCAATTTTAGCAATTGACGCGAGCGATAAATCGCTCCCTAGATTATTAATTTGTACAAGCAATAGGGAGCGAGAGCAATCACTCGCCTCAAATGTGATGTACTGAACTAATCCTTAATTAATTAATTAAACTAATTCAATCACTGCAACTGGACTAACTGAGAACTGTTGAAAGAAAAATTCAGAGATTTTTTAGCAGGATGAAAATTCCCAGTGTGTCAATTCTGTGTGGTTGCACTGAGGGCCAAAAGAGAGAAATTTATTAGGATCAAACCAAGAACATAAGAATACAGTTAAAATACATGACAGTTGTGAATTAAATGTTCAGTGATCCGTGGAAACCTGTACTAAGACCTGATAGATCGCTGGCTTACAGGCCACCATGATCCATGGAGACCTGCACTAAGACCTGATAGATCGCTGGCATACAGGCCACCATGATCCATGGAGACCTGCACTAAGACCTGATAGATCGCTAGCATACAGGCCACCATGATCATTGGAGACCTGCACTAAGACCTGATAGATCGCTGGCATACAGGCCACCATGACACTGGTACTAGAAATAATTATATTGTTCTACATGAACATAAAATAGTTGAAATACAAGAAAATATTTACGAGATCATAAATGATTACCACAACCAAATATCAGAAATTAACACAACGAATACCAATTCACACTAAATATAATAAACACTAATTAACAATAACTAACATTAGTCAAACGCTAAACTAACATTGACTAACGTTAACATTACTTAACATAAATTGCCTCGACTTAACACTTAAGGTAGCTGGGGTGGCTGTTATATGCTTGTCTTCAATTGATTAGTTTCAGTACAAGTTTTTAAGATAAATTAACCATTTCTTCACAGATTATAGTTGAAGTACTGTATAATATACCAGATAAAAGAGCCACTAGCCACTAAAAACGAAGTTTAATCATTTTGAGAAAATCCCCAAAGAAATAAATGACATACATATAAGTATGCTTATAACTATGGCAGATTTTGGTTAACATAAACCAATTATGTCTGCTTCACCACTGTGAATGAATTAAGCAAAAGTTGAATGACAGCCTAAAGTGGCAGTGTATTTTTGACAAACCCTTCATCAGTAATAATTTTCATGCTTATTAGTGAAAACACAATCTCAATAAATGCTTGTTTTTGTGTTGAAATTTACAACTGTTTTACAACTGTTTTATCTTATCGCTGCAGCAATGGGACATTAGGGTCAACACCGCAGGAAGGTGGCACCTCACACCGGCAGCCTTCACCACCACCTGGCCAGGTTTATGCACAGGTAGTGGGTTCACAGCATAACAACACAACAGCCGGTAAGTAGAGCCTTCTCTGCATTTGTTTGTAAGCTCACTTGGTGCTCAGTCATCTAGTGCTGGCATCTGCAGCAACATCTTAATGGCTGCATTGCTTCTACTAACAAGTAGCACAGGTGAAAGATGTCTGCATTTAGAGACAATGGCTTGGATAAGTTAGTTTTCTGACTCTTCATGAACCAAGTTTCATGTTCCATTTCACAGTCACATTAGAGCCATTTTAGTTGTAGTAGTTGCACTAGACTACACTAATAACATGCTTTTGGTTGTTTGGCTAGTTGACAGTTAAGTTCAATGCAAATATTTTTGAAAGCCATCTATAGCCCATTGCAATCAGCAGATGCCCATTGTTTCTCATAATTAACACGCTGTTTATAACTTCTTATTCACTCTTTTAGCACAGTGTCTTAATGACCACAAATTCTTATAATTTTCCTTTTGAACTGCTAGAATTTATCCTCATGCAAATGTCCTTAAAAAGGTTTTGAGTTTGTGCTTTATTGTGAGAAATATGTTGGTTTCATAGTCACTAGAGTGGAATGGTTTGTTCTGTTTGAAATATTTTATGTAAGGAGTTGTGCAGTAAATGTCTATTAGCAATAAAATACTGAACCCTCACAACCCCTTGAAATGACCGAACAGACTGGCCCAGTTATGTTTGAGTTTATCAGAAACCAAAATGTACAGTAATCAAAACAAACTATTTATACAATCTGTAAGTGCCATCAGTCATTTCATTGCCATAGTAATGACCACTACGTTGTAGATTTCTACATTTATAAAAAAAACTACTGTAATATTCAAACTGTAACCCCCACCCCAATCAAAATGCTGTTTCACAAGAATGAACTGTATTGACCATATTGACTTGAAGCTCTGCTGCTTGCACCTGCGCTTTACTGCCACTAACACTTGTAGCTGTGCCTGGGCCTTGCTAACTCTGCCTGCACTTTGTGCTCTTTGTAGGTCAACAGCCAAGAATCCCCCTATCCACTGGTCATTTGCACCAGCCAAATAACAGGACGGCAACCTCTAATTTATGGAATGGTAAGATTTGTATGGCTTCATCAATGTGGCATGACCTTGGTTGAGATGTCCCCGTGTACACTTAGATGACTTGTACCAGGTGATGGGTGTTTTTATTTATTGCATTTGGCTTCTGCTTTGTCATTTTATGACAGTTTTGTATTTGACCATTTGTGCATTTAGACCAGACTTTTTATGTTTACGGGCAGATTTTTCCAGAAGGTAGTGTTGGGAATGGGAATAAACATAAAATAGAAAGAAAAATCATAGTGTCACATGATATAAGGGTTAACACTGCACTCATCTAGCGAAAACACAGTGTCCCAAGAAGGCAAACTTGTTAAACACTCATTTGGGTGGTCATCTCACTAAAATGAGAACCATCTTCAAAAAGACTGCATTATTTATTTCAATACAACCTCAATTCAAGATTCTTTCCTTCCTTTCTTTCTAGCCTACCTGTTCTATCAGATAAGGGGGGCGGCCTGGGGGTTCTATCAGATATCTGTCATGACGTTTCTGGGGAGGTGTTAAGGAAAGGGGTTGTTTTTCAAAGGATGAAAAAAGGGTTTCAATACCCAGAAAGGGTGTTTTTGTGGAAAAGGGGTATAGAAGTTAACTGAATTCTCGTATTGCTGTTCGGTTCAAACCCTGTACAGCAGCCTAGAGCCGCCAGGAGTTTTTCTTTCATCAAAAGTAAAAACATTTTATAACAGAAAAATTAATATGACTATATCTAAATACAGCAGAGATAACAACAATGTTTTATGCATGATTTTCTCTTGCCTCGCATGCTTACATGCTATATTGTCTTATTTGGTTAACTGAAAACTGCCCAAAGGAGGCAATGAATTAGACTAGTTATCATCTCATATTATTTTCTGTAGTAAAACAATTTCCAGAAGTGTAGTGTGCCACTTGAGATCTTCTTTGATTCACAGATAAACCGTTGCTGAACTCGATAGATCACTCAACGCCGAGCAGCAGCAGTAACAATAGCAGTGGTTTGACGTTAAACGTACACAGCCGACCATTCTACACACAAGCCTCGTCCTCTTTACCCATGTCTTCGCTGAGTATTAGTAGTAGCAGCAGCAGCAGCAGCAATAGTCAATCACCGGTCGTACTGGGCACGATGGCACCGTCGCCAGTGTCCAGCTCATCTGTTGTGACAGTAACGCCGCCATCGCAGCAGCAGCTAGTGCCTCAGCATTCGTCCGCCATCAGTATAGCAGACAGCACGTCACAACCTCCAGTCACGCCACTCAGCGAGTCAAAGGTCATCATGAATGGTCCAACGAGTGCAGGTGCCCCTGAGTCGAAGGTGTGTCTCGCTCTTGTTCGTTTTAGCAAACTGTTGATCTGTGAAGTTCCTTAGTTCTCCTGTGATTACATATGCATGGTTACACCTCATTATCTGTACTAGTCATTGTTTCGATGTCAGTAACAAATAAGTCTTCAGTCTTCCAAAGAAACATGGAACCTGCTTCCCTTTGAAGTTAATTTACAGAAACAGTGTCTGTAGTAAAGTTAATTTACCCAATTCATTTCATCCTGCAGGCATAAATGTTGAAAAACTGGTTGCTCCCTTCATCGTTTTACTTTTTTATTTACAGTGTGTAAACGATTAATTTTTGTGTATGTTTTATGTGATTACTTTGACATTTTCATTGGGTGTCTGTCTTTTCAAAATATATATATATTGGTGTGTTTTTTATATTGAAAAACATAAAAAGATTGACTAAGCACGATCGTTGAAACTGTTCAACGATACTGTAGAGCCCTGTGTTGACGTCACTCAAGTCGATGGCGCAGCAGGTCGTGAAGGAGGCTGGCTTGACAGAGCAGACAGAAGAAGTACCTACATCTCAGGAGTCAACGACTACGATAATCCCCACCAGCGAATGCAGAAGTGCGTCTTGTCATTCATTCACTTCTGCATACATCATCGAACATTGGTTAACGGTGTGCCATAAGTAGCAAGATGATGTAATTTTGGCAATAGCAAACTTTAATGCCTCTTGCCTGGAGTAACTTTTTATTTATGTACACCATTTGCACCTGTCAATAACCCACTGCATTAACAGTTTTATGTGTTATTTATGCCAGCCTAGTGAGATGTATGGTTTTATAACCATGAGAGACCATAGTGTTCAGTAATTATGATTGCTTTGTCATTGTAAGGATAGTTTTTGCTGCCAAAGTTGCTTGATGGTAACACAATATGGAAGTTTTCCGAAGAAATTACCGAGTTAAGGAACTAGAACTAAATTAATTATATGTGCCTAATGTTGCCTGTTGAGATGGGTATAGCCACTCCTAAACTTTGCCCTCTTCCACCCTTGCTTGTGCACCCAATTGACAGTCGCTATCGTTGATTCTTGTAGGTCTCTTTGACACGTTAACGCCATTTCCATCACAACTGACTGCTCCGTCGCCCGAACAGCAGCAGCAACAGCAGCAGCACTCGCCACAGACTACGACTATACACTTAAACCCCCTGCTAGGTGTGGCACCCCTCGGGCCTCAGCCACTCAGCAAAGAACACTGCTACCAGCATGCTATGTTAGAGGCTGCATATCATCATTTACCACATCCTTCAGATTCGGATAGGTTACGGTAAGCAGTGTTCTGCTGGTGCACGTATTCCAATGATGTTGTAATGTTAACTATTAATGAAAGCCACGTATAAAAAATACATGTTACTAACCTCTTTTCCGTTATGTCAAGAAACATTTGATTGATTGCATATCCAGATGAAATGTGTACCAAACCTAACAGATGGAGATAACTGTTGTCGTAATTATGGTTGGATTGAATTGAAAAATAATACTTATTCATGTTTTATGCTATGTTATACCGAACTATATTATATATTGTCATGCATTTGTAGCTGATGGTATGTAAAATGTTTTGAATGCATAGATGCATTCATCGTCAGTGCTTAGTAACTCATTTCGTCAGCAGATCTGTGTCGGGAAATCATAATATACATTCGAGAAATAAATGAGAATTCCTTCTTGTGATTTCTGTGTTTTACATGAGTGCTTGTTATTGTATTTGCATCTGTGTGTGAAACAGTAATTTGACTGGTTTCAGACTCTACCTGCCCCGCAATCCATGCCCAACACCTGCCTATTACGCACAGGTGCCACCTCATCACTCAGACACAGTCGAGTTCTTTCAGAGACTATCCACGGAAACGCTCTTCTTTATCTTCTATTACATGGAGGTGAGATGGGTCATCAACCTGGATGTATGTGGATGTGTTTCCTTATAATTTAATGTTATATAAAATTCTATGACTCCTGTCATCTGAGAGATTCCATAATGTGTCACTGCTCTTAAATGAGCTATGAACCGTGTTACAAAGTAATGTTCTGAACCCTTAATTAATGATCATTGGACTAGCTAGGTAGGTTTATTTATTTATTTATTTTTTTGATACTTGTGAACAGTTAGTTGCAGGGTCTCTTAAAATGTTAGTAAATGAGGCAGTTTTCTGTACTGGCTTCATCCCTAATTTAGGAGCAGTCTCTCCCTGCTCATGGTTTTGTGTTAAATATTTGCATGTGTGGTGAACCTGAGAAATGTTCGTCCCACCGACACATCTCACGGAATAGCTACAGTTAAAGCATGCATCACGTGTGGTTTGTGTGTGCTGGTGTGCTAAAGTTTCCGCATGTACACCCAGAGTGCCGCATGGTTTGTTACCAGGGTACCAAGGCTCAATACCTCGCAGCAAAGGCTTTGAAGAAGCAGTCGTGGAGGTTCCATACAAAGTACATGATGTGGTTTCAACGGCATGAGGAACCAAAAACTATCACAGAAGACTACGAGCAGGTAACTTGTTCAGTTGCTTTTTGTGTTCATTGGGTTCAGTTGCTGACATAAATTGATCTAGGTTTCAGAAATTTGTTTTTAGTTCATGTCACATCCATAGTACAGTCTAGATTACATCCAGTCAGTCTCCACTTGAGGTTCTGTGTACAGTCATTTTTACAATTAGCTTGCCAACATCAGATCACGGCTATCCAGCATGCTTTTTCTAAATATTTCATAACTACGACATACTGTGCTATAACAAACCGATAACTGCAATTGTATTGACTGAATGCCAAGTTTGTAGGACTGAATTGTTTTGGTGAATGTGTGGTGTGTGTCAATGTGTGGTGTGTAAGCTTTGCTTACAGACCACACATTGACACAGATGACTTACGCAACTTGAGAACTGTGAAAAAAAATTGGGACATTGTGGGCTGTTATGTTGCATAGTTATTCATATACTGTTTAGGTAGCTAAATACTGTAATCAGGGCTACATTTTTTTATTTGTATAATATCTATGTTTGCACAAATACAATATAGTAATATAGTAGATTTTAGTACCTGCAACTATATAACACTTGGTGATTTTCCGTACTAAACAAATGTGTTTCGTAGATTTTTTAAACTAGTAACTTCACATGTTGTATATTCCAGGGCACATATATTTATTTCGACTACGAGAAATGGGGCCAACGGAAAAAGGAGGGTTTCACATTCGAATACAGGTACCTGGAAGACAGAGACCTGAACTGAGGCTGCAAACCACAGACGGCTTCTCATCCCGCCCACACCATGTCCTCAAATCATGTCCGCCATGCATAACTTATTATGATATTGGTGATGCTGGAGCATACAAATACACCTACACATGCCGTGTGACATTCTCTGCCCCGAGGGCTCATGCATTTTACAACTGGACGTGGCTCATACTTGATGGAAATATCATTCAATGCGTCAAATTTAGTTCAGCAGACTCGTATTACGAACATGTTTTTGTGAAGTATGAGTTAGTAACCACCTACTTAAGGTTTAGTTCAGTGGCCTGTGTTTTAGTTGTGAATAGCTGGACAGGAGATTGGAGAAATACCAGGACCTAGCCATATGTTTTTTTAAGAACCACTGGTGACACTGCAAGGGATGTTGGATCCTGTACAATTTTGACAATAAGCCTTTTTTGGTTTTAGTCTTATACATAATGTATACACTGTGGTTATTTTTGTACAGCACCTACTTTTGATACCCATGTGGGCATAACCCTCTGTCGGTCCTGGCTAGTGGTGTGTACAAAGTCATGGCTAGGAGCCAATGTAAATACTAGAGGACGCTCACGTGAGGTGATCAGTAAATAATTGCTGAAAATCTCCCAAATAAAACAAACTTTGTCCGTGTACTCAGTTGTGTTGTGTTATTGTTCAGAGAAACAGAATTGTCTTGATTGTTCATTCAACTTGCTACAAAATGGTGAAAATAGTGAAATGACTGTTGTTATATTAATAGACACTTGAGAATGGTGGTTTAGCTTTCTACCTCGGACAGTCCAAATTCAACTTGGGGTGAGTTGCAATGGGGCCTGAAAGCTGTAGCTATTTCCAAATTATAAATGAATGATACATTTTCTGACAAATGTAACATCATTTGGGAATCCATGTCCTGTCAGATTGTGAGACGTCGGAATAACCAGTGCCATGGTTGTTTATTTACATATGGTGAATATTTGACACGCTGGTTTGGATTGGTAGTGCAACTGGCAGAAACCCCCATATTAATCATAACCACTTATTACATCAACATAACAATATGTGCAAGAATAAGTTGCACTATCCATTATTAAGAAGTTAAAATTTACTAAAGCTAAAGTTCAGAACACATTACCTCAGCAGCAACATTCCAGAAGACTGACGAGTCACAATAAGTAAATGATTCCCTTTGTTACTTTACTGTTGCCTGCAGTGTTTGTTTTTGTATTGTTGGGGGCTATGGACTCGCTGGTGACCCCTACAGATGCTGTGATGTAAATCTGGAAAAAGGAGAATGTACCTGGTATATTCCCCTTTTTCCAGCACTAGACATTTGCCTTTATTTGTAGTTGGTGATAATGACTAATATCTTGATTAACTGTTTTTCAGCTAATAAATATTTGTTATTTCTCCTAATAATGACCAGTAGAGTATTAACTAGGTTTTTTCTACTGTCATATCCAAAACCTGTTCTTCCTGTGAAAATCCCAAACTTTGTTACACGACTGACCTAATCAAAACCCCAAATATAAAAAATCAGGGGAGGTATCCCGATGACCGCTCGATTGTGTGAACATGGGTCTGACACTGGATGGCAACTCAGTCACTGAGGCCTGCCATAAGTAATGAAAACATCCCCTAGGATTTAGTGATGGAAAACTGAAAATATCAGGTAATGGCAGCTTCTGCAAACGAGTTCTTCATTCAACTTTAAATATGCCGGAAACTGGCTCGGAAATCTCCATGCGACATTCACCGATGAAAAACAATTGGAGGATTGTAATCATCCGTGTCTCTGGTTGGTCAGGCAAAGTTGGCTAGTAACAGGACACGGTGTCCTATTACAGGGTCACACCTAACAGGATGCAGTGTCCTGTTACAGAGTGTCACATGCTGTAACATCCAGATACAGCCATCTGAAGTTGCTGCTGGTTGTAACAGGACACCCTGTAACGTCCAGATTTAGTCATCTGAGTAGGACAACCTGTAACGTCCAGATTTAGTCATCTGAGTAGGACAATCTGTAACGTCCAGATTTAGTCATCTGAGTAGGACACCATGTAAGAAGAAAACAGAAAACTATCAGTCTTTATTGTAACAAGGCATACGTTGTAACATCATGACACAGCGAATATTCATTAATCATAGATTAGGTGGCTAGCTAACTCGAATAGATTTCAAATATTTGACCCGAAGGGACGTAAGCTATGGCACCCTTGTAACAATATAACTAGTTGACACCCTGTAGTTTTCATGCACCCATTACTATGATCAACCAACATGTCTGCAGTTTCACAGATGATGTAAAACCATGTAGTAACCTATTGATACATGTAACATCATTGATACATGTAACACCATTGATACATGTAACACCATTGATACATGTAACACCATTGATACATGTAACACCATTGATACATGTAACACCATTTATACATGTAACATCATTGATACATGTAACATCATTGATACATGTAACACCATTGATACATGTAACATCATTTATACATGTAACACCATTGATACATGTAACACCATTTATACATGTAACACCATTGATACATGTAACACCATTGATACATGTAACACCATTGATACATGTAACATCATTGATACATGTAACACCATTTATACATGTAACACCATTGATACATGTAACATCATTGATACATGTAACATCATTGATACATGTAACACTATTGACACATGTAACATCATGCAATGATATGTTACACTTGCTGCATTCTATGTAACAAAATATAATCCTTAAAAAATGGTGTGTAACATTAGTAAGTACAAAAGGCATTAGTAAAGACCACACATGAAACAACTCGGGAGCGATTAAGCCCACTTGCATATGATGACGGAAACATCACCATAACACCAACATCAGTGAAAATAATTATGTACACAATTATATTTAAATGAGAAACACTTCACACATGCACACGTGTTCATGAGTCATAACAAACAATGTACACAGTTTAAACAAAGTAAAAATCATAAAATTGATCACTAGTGAACACATCCACACCATATACAAACTGTTATCATGAATTAATACAATTTAAAATAAAAAATGTATTAGTGTGTACAATTTTTTTTATATACAACCGTAAGTATGCAATAATTTTGTAAATATCAATTTCAGACCATTCATTTTATGTAAATGGTACTGTATTAATTAAACACATTATATTCCTGGTAAATGCAAATGAGTTCAAGTTTATTAATATGTTAACTTGATGCTCGCTGCATTGGGTCATAAACTGGCAAGAATTTAATACTTTAGTAATGAATGAATAATATTACAGTTATAAGGAGTCCTAGGATTAAAGGTGGTTACAGAAGATTGCAAAGTTATAAAATACCCTATGTGGACAGTTACAATTCTGCACTCTGCAACACATTTCTGTAATTTTGTAATGAATGAATAATATTAGAAGTAAACCACTCATGTCAACAAATAGTAGTTTCAGGAAAACAAATATTATTTTTGGATGATGATTTCAATAGCAACAACTGTGTGATTCTGTTGTAATCACCAAAATCACAGTTAAAACGCCATACACCAGAGATCAGAATCAACATGATTTATAACCCACACAATGAATGCATGCTCTAATGCCAGCAGGACTGATGCATGGGTACTTATGCCCATTCGTTGTCTAGGCACCTACACCCATCCATTGTCCAAAGTACCCATGCCCATCCACTGACCAGGGTACCCATGCTCATCCATTTTCCAAGGTACCCATGGCCATTCATTGCCCAATGTACACGTGCCAACCCACTGCTCAATGTACCCATGCTCATCCATTGTCCAATGCACCCATGCCCAGTCACTGCCCAAAGTACACATGTCCATCCACTGCCCAAAGTACCCATGCCCATCCATTGTCCAAGGTACCCATGCCCATCCACTGCCCAAAGTACCTGCACCCATCCACTGCCCAAAGAAACATGCCCATTCACTGCCCAAGGTATACGCGCCCATCCATTGTCAAAAGCCAGCATAATATTACCCAAGCAGACACATCCAATCAACAACCATAATATGGTAAAATAAGAATTGTCTGAAATTCACTCCCTTAGCTGATTATATATATTAACTCACATGGAGGGTGAATCGGTAACATATATGAAAGGAGACCAATAAATCCCTAAAAGCTTGTTATTAAAACACTGCTTCAAACCAGGAGTACCACGGATTATCACAAAACCTACACTAACTCAAACAATGTACAACAACAGAATTAAAAACATATCTGATGTAACAATAAACAGATTAAATGCGAAGCTTGCAACAAACAAACAATCCTGTGTACAACATCACACCAAGATGAGAAAAACACAATAAGGTGCACATTTTTACAAATACTCTTATAAAAGATATCTTTGTTGCAGTATAAACAATAAACCACTTGCTGCAGAGTGGACATATTTACACTGTACAGTAACAAAAGTCTTATACTAAAAACTTGTCACCATTATCACAAGTGATGCCATGTGACGATTAATGAAATATGATGTTGAGGCACAATGTGAAATGCACTGAACACAATAAAGTAAATCGTGATATAACAAAGTTCAATGATCAACGACACAAACAAGAAGATATTAATCGGTGAGGAACCACCTGCAAAACAGACATGGAAAGAGAAACCTAACCTAGTTTTAGTCAGGATTCAAATTATAACTCAGCAAAGTGCCACTGTGTGCATAATCAGGTATCTAGACCACCTCAGTCTGGGCACTGTAATTGTAAGATCATGTTATACAGTATAAATTATATCTATGCTAACATCTTCACCGTTCAAGTGTGCTTTAGTGAACCACTTTATCTCTATGAATATCGAGCGACCTTGTCGTTCAGCATTTACATTAAAGAGATGACAGTTCAATTATTTTAACAAATTGTAGTTTACTGACACACATTTGATGGAATAGAATATATATATATATATATATATATACATATATATATATATATATATAATTTATAATATATAACATGATTTTACAATAAAAACTGTCAGACTTTGTACTATTAAAAACTTCAACATCTTTGACAGAGATAAACCTCAGCAAGTTTTCCTGACAGAACAAGACACAGTAGACACTTGGCTCGGCCTAAGTATCACTTTCTAGTGTCTCAAGAAACACCTTTAGATTGTCCACAGCTTTGCCGCTCAACTCGTCAGTCTTGGGTGGCAAATACAATTCCCTCGGCCCCCGATTCTTAGCGATGAACTCTCGGATCTGATCACTCGATGATCCCCATGTGAGCTCCTGTCTGGGATTAGGGAGTTCAGGGATAGGAGGGAAGTCAAGGAGGACGTTGTTGGTGTCATCCTCAACCCCTGGGGACGACACAGCAGGTGTTGCTCCATTGGCTGACACCACAGAACCCTGGGATCCCTGTCGTGAAGGTACATTGGCAGAACCGCGCTGGGAAGACCCCCGAGAACCCTGGTGGGATTCCTCCTGCGATTCGGAGCTCACTGATTCCGACGTCTCCATGAGAGGCTGCAGGGAATACCGAGTGTGATTTGACAGGTCGAACCCCTTCAGCTCTGTCATTGGTGGCAGCGACTGTTGGAAGTACTCATCCTTTGCATCCTCCTGCTGTGGTTTCACCGCAGCAGATGGATCGGACTTAAAGACATCATCTTCCGTCTCCTCCTCTTCGTCTAGTGCGTTGTCATCATCTTCGTCATCCATGTAGAAGTTGTTGAGGCTACTGTCTGAGCCACATCGCTTCAACTCACTCGAGGTCGTGTAGCCGCAGCTGGCCGCCTGGCGACTCACTGACCGGGCTAAGTTACTAGTAGCACCAGGGTCGTCTGGACTCGAGTGGCGCTGGACATGCGAGTACTGCTTGCTGAATGACCGTGCCATCATTGATGGTGCAGCCTCCTCAATCTGGTTTGACCGTATGTCCACTGGGTTAGCTGCCTTGACCATTTTGAGGAATTCTGACTCCTCCGTTTCCTCCTTAGTGCCGTTATCCTCTGTCACCGGGGACATTGTGGGCTCCTTCTTGTGACGCCTGTCTCTGTAATCCGTCATGTCCAGGTAGTTGTTCATACTGTCCGTGCGCTTCTTCCTCAGCGGCCACTCAGAGACGTCACTGTAGCTCATGTCAGGGTTACTCTTGGGGTGCACCAGGCTGGACATGTACGCTGACTGGGGCACGTCGCTCTCAGACAGGTTCTTCTTCCTAATTACCACCTGAGACTCCTGGGGTGGCTCCACCATGCCGCCAGTACTCGCCCGCTTTACATTGGAGCATTTTTTAGAGAAGATATTGCCAAGACGGGATCCTTTCTTTGGCAGCGTCAGATCATCCTCATCATCGCTGCCAGCATCGCTGATGGTGTTACTGAAACAATGTAACATTACGTCAGGACCGCATACTTTCCATTATTACTGCGACAGTGTCAATGTGAGTGGCATCATTTAATTTATTTGCATCACGATTTAATATTTGACACCACCATAAAATTCAGGCGATGACACTATTAAATAATCAAAAGCAATGTTCTGCTGCCTGATCCATCAAAAAGCTGTGTAAAGTGCAAACATATTTTTTTATTTAAATGCAAGTTGCATAATTTTAAGTAAACTTCACTTAGATTTCCAAATAAAATAAACAAGAGTCAAAATACATATTACACAAATATTACAGAATCTGATTGCAATAGCATTACTTTACACAATAGCTCCATCTAATGGATACAACAGAAACATAGTCCTTTGGTGAGTGAATTTTTAAACACTTTTATGAGCAATTCTAACATGATAATGATAATGATTTATTGTCTTCATGATGAGACAGTTCATATACACCTGGTAGAAGACAATGGAAAAGAAGCAATATAACTTATAATTCCTTGTTTACATAATTCATCATGCAGCAGTGCAGAACTGTTAGAACATGTGAAGTGTAACAACATTGAAGTACACTAGGACATCTCCATATGTGCGTGCGTGCGTGCGTGCGTGCGTGCGTGCGTGCGTGCGTGCGTGCGTGCGTGCGTGCGTGCGTGCGTGCGTGTTATTATACAACATAGTATTCACTTCACAATATAAAGTGTTTAAATATAAATCTATTAGAATTCATCATTCATACATTCATCAAGAAAAAGTGCTTCGATTATCTTTTTAAAGGCTTGAAGCGATGTGCAATCTTCAAGATGATTCTTTATCACTATAGTATTCCAGTATTTGGAACCAGTATATGCCAATGTATTTTGTCTGATTTTTGTATGGCAATATGGTATTTTATAAGTTGTTCCTTGCCTTGTGTTATGACTATGTGGAGAGACAGTTAAAGTAATCATGTCATTGAATATTTCTGGTAACGCCCCTGTTGTGTTTATACATAAAGTCACAACATGTGTACTTGTTTACTTGATAGATGTTCAACACTCTTTTTAAATAATGGTTGAGTGTGATTTCTGAAACCCACTTGACTAATTATACGTACTAATCTTTTCTGTAATACATGAATTTTGGACAGGTATATCTTCAGGGCTCTTCCCCGTACTATATTACAATAAGTGATGTATGGATAAATGAAAGAATAATATAAATTTGTGAGAATTTTCGTGTCCAGCTTGTATTTTACCTTATTAATTATGCCAATACTCTTTGATATTTTGTTACATATGTTTTATATGTTCCCTCCAGTTTAGTTTGTTCTCTATTACTATTCCTAGAAAGTTTGTATAATTTACAGTACCTATTTCTGCCCCATCTATGTAGAGTTTATTATGTCTGGTCCTTATGCTGTGAGTATTGCTAAAGGTCATTGTGTTTTTTTTATGTTTAATGAAAGTTTATTAGTTTTAAGCCATATTGTTAGCTTTTTTAATTCAATGTTTAAATCGTTTTCCATTTTTTCCAGTTTTCCCCTTGTATGAAGAAATTTGTATCATCTGCAAACGTAATAGGAAATGTAACTTGAGATACAGCACTTAGATCATTTATGTATACGAGAAATAGTAAAGGCCCCAGAACCTTGTGGTACACCACATGTTATATTTTTTAGAGCAGAGTTAGTCCCAAGAAATATTACTGTTTGTTTTCTTTTAGCTAACTAATTTTGAATCCATTGGAGCACATTACCCCTAATTCCATAATGAGCTAATTTTGTTAGTAAGATGTTATGGTTAGGTAGGTAGGTAAAGTCATCCCCCAGGCATTACGCCTTAGGAAGCCATGAAGGCTTATATGGCCAGTGCTTAAACCTGGTTTCTATACTGACTCTCCTGGACGGGACACTAGTCCATCGCAGGTACCTTCCAAACAGTGTTTGTACTCATTTGCAGCTGAGTAGACTGAGGCAAAGTAGGGTAAACGAAATTGCCTAAGCTTCGAAAACCAACTGTGCCCAGTGTGGGTCTTGAACTCACAACCCTCGAATTTAGAGTCCAACACTTTAACCACTAGGCCACGACTGCCCCCCTTAATGTTATTGTTATGGTTAACAGTGTCAAATGCTTTAGCAAAATCTAGAAATAGTCCAATTGTATGGTTTTTTTATCGATAGCTTTGGTTATTTTGTCAATTAGCATTGTTAAAGCCAAGTATGTGGATTGATCTTTTTTAAATCCAAATTGAGAGTTACACAAAATGTTGTTTTTAGCCACATATTTGTTTAATCTAATGTACATTAGTCTTTCAAAAATACTGGCATCACGGAGATGGGCCTGTAGTGTGCTATAAAGTACTGGCATCACAGAGATGGGCCTGTAGTTTGTTATAAAGTACTGGCATCACAGAGATGGGCCTGTAGTTTGTTATAAAGTACTGGCATCACAGAGATGGGCCTGTAGTGTGCTATAAGTTTAGCATCTCCATTTTTAAAAATTGGAACTACATTGGCTAATTTGAGTTGATCTGGTACGCATCCTTTATCGAATGATAAGTTTATAATATGGCATAATGGTTCAAGCATGTTAGGATATGTCTGCTTAATAATATTAGGTTTGATGCCATCCCAACCAGAACTACTACTATTTAATTTTTAATAATTCCTTTTATCTCATCTGTAGTTACAGGTGCTAAAAAAATAGTTTTTAAAAGTTCCACAAAGATAATCCTCAGGCTTTTCAGTAACTTCTGGTATTCCTTTAGCCAACTCGGGGCCTATGTTTGTGAAATAATCATTAAACTTATCAGCAATCATCTTTTTGTCTTGAATAATTTTTTCATCAACTAGGAATTCTCGATGACATAAGGATAGTTTTTTGCCTATAATGTCCTTCAGTATTTGCCACGTTTTTTGTAAATTGCATCTATGTTTGTGAAATTCCTTATGATAATGGTACCTTTCTGCAATGCTAATAAGTTTATTTAGTTTATTTTTATATTTTTTTATAACTGGTTTAATTAAATATTGTAGGTATATTCAAGTAATACTTGTATAATTTATTTTTTGTTTGGATGGATTTTTTAAACCCTTTGGTAATCCAGGGTTTATATTTTTTCTTCTGGTTTTTTTCTTAACAAGTGGGAATGCTTTATCATATGCCTGGGTTATTTTATTTAAGAACATCATGTAGCTTTCTTTGGGATCCTGACATTCATAAACATCATCCCAAACTATTTTATCTACACTACATCTGAAGGTGGCTATGGTTTGATCATTATATAATCTAGTCTTAATTATTGTATCATCCTTTGTATTATTATTTAGTTTGGTTAACAAAAATATTGGTAGGTGATCAGAAATGTCTGTATATATTATTCCTTGCATTTGAGTGTTTTCACCAGCAATGTCGTTGCTGTTAATATTGTCTATTAATGTAGCTGAGGTTGGTGTTATTCTGGTAGACTTTGTGGTCAGAGGTAAAAATGCATTTGAGTACATTGTATCTATATAATCGCGAGTTTCTGCATGATGATCATAATACAGTAAATTAATATTAAAATCGCCCATTATAAAAAAAAATTATTTTCACCTTTTAATGTTTGTAAAATATTAAGCATGTGTTCTCTGAAGACATTAATATATGTATTAGGTGTTCTGTAGACTATGCCAACCAGAGTTCTCCTATTATTTTCTTAGACCGAGTCTGCACTTTGACAAATATACACTCTAAATATTCAGTTATAATAGTCATTTCAGACCTCTCTACATACTCATAAGATTTATGAATATACAGGGATACGCCCCCTCCTTTCTTTGATGGTCTAGAAAGATGTACACTTCTATATTCTGTTAGCTCATATAGATCCGAACTGTAACTATTTAACCACGTTTCGCTTAATCCTATTATTGAAAATTTTAGATCAAGCGACTCTAGATAATCATTTAATTTACTAATATTTTGTTATATACTTCTTATATTCAAATGCATCAAGGAAAATCTTTTAGCATAGTCATCGCTATATTTTATTATTTCATTTATATCAATTTCAAGGTAGCATTTAGAGGTAAATGTAGGGTTGAGTGTTTTGAAAAAATTACAATCCGGATCTATATCTGTATTTGCAACACCATTTTCATAATCAGGCTCACAGCCTGCAGACAATGGTGTACTGATGGGCAAATTGTTGATATCAATCATAATTACTTCTATTCATATATAAATGTTAATGGCATAAATAATTATACGACAACTTGTAGATTTTGTTCACTTGGTAACACACATACTTAAGTAACAACTTGTATATTCGGTATGCCCGATAACAATGCGTGACACAATTGTGATAAAAAATAGAAATACAAAAACATAATTCAGGGTATGTTACTAACCAGTGAGTAAGTAGGCTCCTTTTGGTGGACAGTGGTTAACATCTACAATGTGTTCAGTTTGTCTTTGTCTCATCGCAAGTCCAACAGTCTAGGATGGTGCATTGTTTCTTCGTATTTTGCGTGAGATAGAAGAGACATGCCCTCTTTTGGGTTAAGTCTTCAGCGACGTATACATTCAGACGTTTCGTATGTAGTGTTTTTCTCTCTTTGATGAAAGCCCTCTTAGTTTTGTAATCCCTGAATTGAACGATAATTTGTCGCGAGTGCATTTTATTTGTCAATGAAACTCGCTGACCAATTCGATACACGATATCTTTTAGTGTTATTTTATTACTCACTTTCATATCGTCCAGCACAGTTGTTATAATGTCTCAATGTCTTCACCTTTCTCATTCTCAGTTATTCTGATTCGTACTGAATTTCTTCGACTGTACTGCTCTAGGTCATCGAGCTTAGCTTCTAAGTGCGTAGTTTTCTCTTCGAGAAGCTTAATCTTACTTTTTTTTCAGACAACGCTTGTTCTAGACTGTCCAGTCGCTTATTCATTTTCGTCACTACGAGATCAGCTATCTTAGTCGCAATATAGGCAACGACGTTCTCGTCCTTTATAGCATCCTTGATTTGGCTCATTAGTTCATCAGGTGCGCAATATGCAGTAGAAGAAGTTGATGGTGGCTTCCCCACTGCTGTTACAAGGAACCCGACACGTATTGCTTAATACACAGCACCGTCCAGTGATCAGGCAGTTTCATGGTCTAGTGATCAGGCAGTTTCACGATCCAGTGATCAGGCAGTTTCACGATCCAGTGATCAGGCAGTTTCAATTGAGCGATAATGCTTGTTTAGAAGGTCAGCAAGGTAATTGTCATGTAATCAGCTGAATAACCATGTTATAGAAACACCTCCAACATTCATACAGAGCAACAACGTATAAGACTGTTGTCAGACACACCTCGTGCACACGATATGCCACAGTTCACATTAAACCTGGTACAGGATGAGATGTTATGTTGTCTTACCAGCTGGCAGTGCCCATGACAGAGGATCGACGCCGACGAAGACACATTGCAACATGAAGATTCTTCATCCATTTGTCCCTGAGTTCAGCAGTTGACGCTGACTGGAAAACAATAGTAACAGATGATGCTGACTGGAAAACAATAGTAACAGTTGACGCTGACTGGAAAACAATAGTAACAGATGACGCTGATTGGAAGACAATAGTAACAGATGATGCTGACTGGAAGACAATAGTAACAGATGACACTGACTGGAAGACAATAGTAACAGATGACACTGACTGGAAGACAATAGTAAGAAATTACGCTGACTGGAAGACAATAGTAACAGATTACGCTGACCGGAAGACAATAGATGCACGGCAAGAAACGAATGAGAAAAGTGTAGCAGAATTACAATATATTGGTTGGGTGAGTTTTCATAATACCAAATCATCGCTCACCTGGTCTGAGGCAATATGTTTCTATAAAATGTTGACATGTTGAAAAACTAAGGCCAGTTTACTGACTTGATGCAAAGAAATTGTGGGAGAATATGTTTTTGAGCAAAACTTACAGTTAACAAAGTCCACTACTGTATTTTCACAAAACACTGTCAGACAGGTTTATGTATGGATGCAGGGAAGATTTGTTGTATGGCAATCACCTGTGGATGTTGTTAGTATCATATCTTACTGTATTTTTATGAGAGTCCTATATGAGGCAGTTAGGATACATTTCTAGCTCACTCTCTGACTACACATAAAACATATAATACATAATTAATTTCATAAATACTATTATTATTAGTGTTTATACAAACAGTATTCATGCATCAGTTTTTCAAAACATATAGTAACAACAAAACCATGAAACTAGGTTTCTCTAAACATATTAATGGCAAACAATGAAACATGGTACTGAGTTTCTCTAAACATAGTAACAATATAACCATGGCACTGGGTTTCTCTAAACATAGTAACAATATAACCATGGTACTGGGTTTCTCTAAACATAGTAACAATAAAACCATGGCACTGGGTTTCTCTAAACATAGTAACAATATAACCATGGCACTGGGTTTCTCTAAACATAGTAACAATATAACCATGGCACTGGGTTTCTCTAAACATAGTAACAATATAACCATGGTACTGGGTTTCTCTAAACATAGTAACAATAAAACCATGGCACTGGGTTTCTCTAAACATAGTAACAATATAACCATGGCACTGGGTTTCTCTAAACATAGTAACAATATAACCATGGCACTGGGTTTCTCTAAACATAGTAACAATATAACCATGGTACTGGGTTTCTCTAAACATAGTAACAATATAACCATGGCACTGGGTTTCCCTCAACATAGTATCAACATAGGGGAGTCTGGGCTAGTTGAAACACTTTTGATAAAACAGAAATATTTTGAAACTTGTTTTATTTATCACAACTAATTACAAGCAGGCAAAAGTGTACACATCTCTATGATATATAAACCTATTAAGCATATTTGTTTGTTAAAGTATATTCAAAATATACTTATGTTCTGATCGTGGGGGAGCGTGGGGGGTGCACATCCCCCACCCCTCGTTTTGATTTAACATTTTTTTTGGGGGATTTCATTCTTTCGCTATTGGCTTTGAGTTTCCAGCAACATCTTCAAAGATTCTAGGAGGAAATCGGGTTTTCATAAGAGAGAATGAAAAAACAAATGGCGCAATGAGTTAGAAACAATCTTGTATTCACAAGCATCAGATGGATTCATTTGTTTAGCTCCTGTGTACAACACCTGGTCAAACTGGCCGATGCTATCTAGATAAACCATATTGGAAGGTCGCTAAGCATGATTTAAAACATCACTGTGGGTTGCAGTATCACATGAAATTGCATTCCAAGATGGAATATTTTCTGGCAACTCAAGAAAACCCAAGAAACAGCTTTGACCAGACACTGACATCTGTTCAAGCAAGTTGATAATAACAGAGATTTCCTGGCATCGATCATCCAATGTCTGGATTTATGTGGAAGACAGGGGATCTCTCTGAGAGGACACAGAGATGATTCAACATTGGAGAATGTCAATCACGGGAACTTTAAAGCTCTCATAGATCTCTGTATCGTGTCGAGGGATTCTGTATTAGACCAGCATCTAAAGACTCGGGCAGCAAACGTGCAGTACATCTCAAAAACTGCACAGAACGATCTGCTTACGTGCATGAAAGAGAACATGCAGGAGGAAATCATAAAGGACATCATGAGACAGTCTTTGGGGAATGGTGCTGCATTCTACGGTATCCAGGCTGATGGTTCGTGATGTCAGTAGCGTGGAGCAGCTCGAAGTTGTCATCAGGTACATAAAAGAAGGTGAACCAGTATAGAGGTTAACAGATTTCATCAAATGTCAAGTAGTCACAGGAGATGCATTTTCTAGCAACCAGAAGCTTATTGGTTGTCTTCAGGGCCTCATGCTGGATCCAGCACAATGCAAAGTCCAGACTTATGATGGAGCTGGTGTCATCAATGGTTGTGCTGTCAATTTCATGAACCTTGTGCCACAAGCACATTATTACCGTTGTGTTAGCCACAGCCTGAAACTGGCATTATCCAAAGCTTGCAAGATTCATGAAGTACAAAATATGATGTGACCCTACAGACCCTTGCTGTATTCTTCAAATATTCACCAAATAGACAACAATGACTAGAGCAATCTATAGAAGATATCAACATCCAGGGAAGCATGAAGGTTTGAAGGAAGTAGGTGATGGAAAGGTGAAACTACAGTGTGAAACATGGAGGGTGGGTGGATCGACACACGACACTGGAGGAGTTTCGTGAAATATATGAGGCCATCCTTGATTGTCTGACTGCAATTTCTAACAATAAGGGCACCAAATGGAGTTCAAAAACAATGATGGATGCTTTTGGCCTACTGCGCGCAATCTCAAGCTCTGCATTCATTGCTGCATTCCAAGTGAATCGGTGCATGTTTGTGTACGCAGCAGGCCTCACTGCCGCCTCAGCTTATCAAGGATTGTACGCAGGATGGCTTCCAGGCCTATTTTGTTTGTCACTCTGGTTAACGACTTCTTTATTGATGAAAATGCAGATATGTAGTACAGTGAGATCTACAAGATGACTGAAGAGTTGGCCAACATTACTTGGATAGTGATCTCGATCCCAAGGCGCTGCGTGTGGCAGACCATGAGAAACAACATTGCAGCAGACACTCCAGAAATTTACTGGCATTGCATAATATTTGATGCTTGTAAACAATTATTTGTGATATTTCCAGACCATCTTCTCCAGGAATTTGACATGAGATTCAGTGCGAGCAGGGAAAGCTGTGCTCGGCCCGAAGCTCCAACCCAGTAACAAGCTGACAGATGCTAACATAACCAACTTCCAAGAATGGTACTGCCATGAACTTGCCATCCCCAGCGTCCATGCCAGCTGTTAAAACAGAAATGGGATTCGTCAGAAGAAACAGAGCCCCATAATTTACAGAAAAAAATGAGTGCAATATTCAGCTCCATGTTCCACAATCTGGTCTGCAGGTTTCACTTGGTGATGCTAAAATCGGTCACAAGTGCTGAAGAGATGGCATACAATGCACTAACACATTAAATGTTTTGTTCATTTCATTAATATAATGATTCAATTATTCATGGTGGTTAACAAATTATCCATCAAAGGTATGTTTACTATGCAATTCAAGAACAGTAAATACATTCCCTGGACCCTCTTGCATGGGTGACTGTGCTCCCCCCCACGTTGGTCAAATCCTAGATCCGCCCCTGATGATGATTCAAATGAGCTCTTGCCTGTTTCAACTAACCCTGTATATGGCATTAGTTGAAGCAGGCATAGGGTTTACTTGAAAAACCTGTATTGTTTCACTGAAGTATTCCAACTGTGTCGATCTACACAATTATTTTATCAACACATACAATTTGATGCAATTTGTACATCTAAGATCATGTCAAAACAAACAAAAACTAGAACTATTTACCAATGGTATTATTACATTCAGGAAAAAATTTATTAAAATTATACAACTAACTAGCTAATTAACTAATTAATAACATTTGAAATGTGTGTCTCAACATTTGGCGCTGTATGAAATTACATGATGTTATTTAATTTCTTTCATTGTGACGTGGGTCGGAATGTTGAGCTTGGGTCTCCCGAAGATCTTAGTGCAATAGAAGTATTTTATATTGTATTGCATTATGTCACTCTACTAATCTAATAATCTAATTACTATGAATAAGAAGACTTTCTTCACAAGCCAATTTTTTACCCAGTCCTAACAAAAGGTACTAAACCTGCCTAGTTTTCTGTGATCTCTTTTAGCACACGCCATACAAACATGGCTGGTGCGACTATTATTCAATGGAAGGACCGACTAAGTTTTCAATTAATTTAATTAACTTGTTTCAGAATTGTATCCAATGTAAAAAAACATGTTTCAACTAGCCCCAGTCTCCCCTAACCATGACATTAAGCTGTCTTCAAACATGTGTCATAGCATAGGTCTATGGTCATACACAATGGTCAATAGTCTACAGTCAATGCACAAAACCAGTAAAAAGACAAGATCTTACCAAAAGTAAACTAATATTCTCTCCTGATTTTTTTTTAATAAAAGAAATCAGATTATTTTATTTAAATCAGATTTTTTTTTATTTAATTATTTTCAATCTGGTATATAGACATTAATATAGATGTTTATATTTATAAACTCTTTCAAATGTGTTCTATTCAAATCGATTTGGGTACTTGTCTTAACAGAAGGTACATGAATTTTGCTTATAATAAAGACAGACCTTAGACTATGTCCACAAGGCCTCACACCCTATAATTGCATAATCTGTCTTGGAAAGGAAAGCATGCTGTGTGTCTGAGGCTGTAGCAGTGCTAATTATTGTTTGCTGAGAGGGTGGATTAGCACCTGTCCAGGGTTCTGTGTGCTCTATGGGTCTCCAACCAGACTGCAAACTGGTACAGTATTAAACAATTGTCACCAAGACTGTCTCACTTGAGTCAACATACTGAATTGGTAACAACTAGCACAAGCTCTATATGGACTTTAACTCAGGGTTTCTGACTTGAAAAAATACTTTCTCTGGACGACAAGTTTGTGTGGCTTCACTACATTCAGAAAGGGAATAGCTCAAACATACACAATGTCATAAAATATTAGACTATCAGGCTATCTGGTGACAATACAACTACACAAGTGTGCGCACATTGTGCTTTAGTATTAAATAATTTACAAAACTTTGTTAATTTTAATGCTTGTAAACAATTATTTGTGATAAATCAGTGATTAAAAAATATGAAATAAAAAATCATAAATCAATGATTTAAATCAATGATTTAAATCAAACAACCCTGCACGCACGTATGTGTGTCATTGTGTGCACAACAGAATGATTTAACAAGTAAACAATGTATTAATTTGAAATGGTTATGCCACAGAATTTTAACATCTTTATTAAGTAATAATACACACACACGCATGCATACCACACACAAACAACACACAAATACACAAGTGGGGTGCGATAGCATACCGGTTAGAAGACCGAACTCTCAATCGAGAGAACCCGGTTTCAAATCCCACTGCGGTCGCTTTGAACCTTTGGCAAGTTTGATCACCCCACGTTGCCACAGTTCACTCAGCTGTATAAATGAGTATCTGGCAATACAGACAGTGGTGGATATGTGAACGAATAGCCTTTGCGCAGCAATTGCAGCGTGGCTGAATACTTCCCAAAGAAGATGGCCTTGGAATGAACAGGTCTGCCAGGGGGTGAAATGTAAAGCGCTTTGAGCAGTCCTATGGACTGGATACAGCGCTATATAAGAACGTACCTTTTACACAATGCACTCACTAACGCACGCACGCACGCACGCACGCACGCACGCACGCACGCATGCACGTATTAATTCCCTGTTAAACCCTGTTTCAGCAAATATCTAAAGGCGCTACAGCACTTTTGAGGAAGAAAAACTCACCAGGACGTGGCGTCGGTTCGTGGAGACAATCTCGAATGGGAAGCCATGGTTGACTGTTGCGCAGATGCACACTTTCTTTGCCTGTGACAGGTCGATGAGACCCTGCGCCCGGGTGTGCTGCAAACAGCAGTTTATTGTTTACAACAAGTCATCCTGAAGTTCATAAATATTTATTTAACACATTTACCATCCCCAAAAAAGGTAAAGGTATGTTCTCATATAGCGCGGCATCCAGCATAGTATCTAGTCTTACAGATTGTTCCAAGTGCTTTCCACTTTAGGGTCAAGTCCAGGGTGTTGGGTTGTTGTAACTCCAGTGCACAGAAACATTACAGCACTGAGTATTCAGGTTGTCCTTTTCCTCCTAATGGTGTTTTCTGTTACCCTCTTTATTGTTACCAGTCAAGCAACTCAAACACATACAGGTCAAGGTCAGTCAAGCAACTCAAACACATACAGGTCAAGGTCAGTCAAGCAACTCAAACACATACAGGTCAAGGTCAGTCAAGCAACTCAAACACATACAGGTCAAGGTCAGTCAGGCATGAAATGCACTGGAAGTACAGGCTGAAAAACATCTATCCAAAAATAGATAGTTTCTGATTATATTGTGGGAACATATAACAAAAGAAATGGTTGTACTGAAGTGAAAACAAACACTTTACTCTGCAGGAAATGCAACACAGTTTGTTCATGCTTGCATTCAAAACATTACAAGCATCAAGTGTATTGAGCCTTCAAGTAATGACTACTTAACATTTCAGAAGTTGGCGCAGTGTAGTAGTCTTTAACTAATGAATACTGAACACTTTGGAAATTTGGTAGCACTTGGTAATCTAAGTGAACTGAGCCTTTAACTAATGAATGCCGAACATTTTGGAAATTTAATAGCACTTAGTAATCCATGTGAGCTGAGCCTTTATCTAATGAATATTGAACACTTTGGAAATTTGGTAGCACTTGGTAATCCATGTGAACTGAGCCTTTAACTAATGAATGCCGAACATTTTGGAAATTTTGTAGCACTTGGTAATCCATGTGAACTGAGCCTTTAACTAATGAATCCTGACCATGCAGGTCTCTCCCAGCAAACTGTGACCTAACTTATATGTTATCATCCAGATAGAGGTCTCTCCCAGCAAACTGTGACCTAACTTATATGTTATCATTCACATACAGGTCTCTCCCAGCAAACTGAGACCTAACTTATATGTTATCATTCACATAGAGGTCTCTCCCAACAAACTGTGACCTAACTTATATGTTATCATCCAGATAGAGGTCTCTCCCAGCAAACTGTGACCTAACTTATATGTTATCATTCACATAGAGGTCTCTCCCAACAAACTGTAACCTAACTTATATGTTATCATCCAGATAGAGGTATCTCCCAGCAAACTGTGACCTAACTTATACGTTATCATCCACATAGAGGTATCTCCCAGCAAACTGTGACCTAACTTATATGTTATCATTCACACAGAGGTCTCTCCCAGCAAACTGTGACCTAACTTATACGTTATCATCCACATATAGGTCTCTCCCAACAAACTGTGACCTAACTTATACGTTATCATCCACATAGAGGTCTCTCCCAGCAAACTGTGACCTAACTTATACGTTATCATCCACATAGAGGTATCTCCCAGCAAACCTCTCTTCAGCTCTAATTAAATGCATGGGGTCAATTTGCCTGGAAAACCTGCCTGGACCTTTGGGTTCTAGAATACCTTTGTGATACCCTCTGTTGTACTTCAGCATTTACTGTTGCAAGAACATCACTTGCTCATACAGGTTGTGTTTGTTATCTATCTTTTTATGGTTAAATCTTGATCGTGAAGTAATGTGAAGTAAAGTTCTTAAATAGCACTCATCGTCTCGTGTAACAGCTAAGACACGCCTCAGTGCTTTACACCCCTCCTGGCAGTGGTTGACTTATTAAATGAACTTCTCTGGCAAGCATGCAACCATACTGCCCTTCAATGCATGAAAGTAGTTGGTTCCCATAACTGCACCACTGTCTATAGCCAGGTACTCACTGCTACGGCTGAGTGAACACGACTGAACCCTGGGGCCCATGCCTCCAGCAGCAGGACACACCAGGAAGAAGACACAACAGTATTTAGTGAACCATAGTGACGTGTGACATCTATAGACATGTCAGAATATATAGCAGACACCACTGAATTAATATTTAAAATTAATTAAAATGCTCTTGTTATCTGAATGCACTTGTTTATGTACATAGCTGCCTTAGTATTCAATGCAATCTTAACATTGTATCTGGAAGGCATCAGAAAATAGCACACCAGGTTGATCTGTGACACATCATTAATAAACCTGTTTCCCTCTAAAATTACAAATTATACAGTACAAAAACTTTTATTGTGCTAAAATCATCGGGAAATCCAAGCTCAACAGCGTACCAAAACAAAACAGTTAGACAGTTTCCACTTGGTTTAACAATTCCAGTCGTAAACAGTTGGACCGGTACATTGAGGAGGTACACTGAGGAGGTACACTGAGGAGGTACACTGAGGAGGTACATTGAAGAGGTACACTGAGGAGGTACACTGAGGAGGTACATTGAGGAGGTACACTGAGGAGGTACACTGAGGAGGTACACTGAGGAGGTACACTGAGGAGGTACACTGAGGAGGTACGGAAGATAAGCGAGTTTAAACTCATCTGATATACAGTGTATACATAATGGGATCACTTCAGGCCAGTACAATTTCATTCTATTAAGCAACTAATTCACATAAGCAGTGCATTTTCATGAAGTGTAAATATGGAGTGATTCTGTCCCAGCCATTATATTTGATTCTTCTAAATGGCTGATTCTGCTATCCGTGGTCCTGTTATCTCAAATGCTTCAACTATATCTGCCAAATGTACCATCTGCCATGGTCTATCACAGCATATAATATGGGAACACACTAATACACCACAGAACGGATACCAAGTGCCAAAACATTAAAACATATTCCTGATTGCTTGCATTCAGTTGATAGGGCACTGCCAACAATATTGCTTTGACTCTACCTTACATCAAGACCGCTTTGTGAATGTGTGTGTGAGAGTGTGCTTTAGAGAGTATGCTGACCCAACGTTCAAAGACAGCAAATGCTCTAACCATGACAGCAGCACTATCGAGGTCCCCTTCACGATAACAGAATGAATAGATAAGTGAACAAGGTAACATTCTGTCAACTAGTCTAGGTGTTTTCATACATTCTTTTTTAAATCAATAAAAGGCACAACTACGTAGTTTAGTGTGTGGGCATGCGTGCTTGTGGAAATTTTTTATATAAATATGTTCATACCCATTCAATATCCTAAAAACTTAAATTTGATCTCGTCTTAACCTCCTTGCCTAGGGTTGCTAAACCACATTCTTTAAGGCGTTCTTCATATCTGAGGTCTCTCAGTTCTGGAATCATTTAGTTGCTCTAATCTTTATTCATTCTAGCACAATTATATCCTTCTTATGATATGGTCTCCAAGCTTGTATGTACAGTATTCTAAATGAGCCTTACTATTGTTTTATACAGGGGTATAATTAGCTCTTTTTCCTTATATTTCTCCTAAGAAATCCAATAATTTGATTACCTTTTGAAGCTGCAATCCCAAGCTGCCCTGAAACTTTCATATAAACACTTAGTTACTCCTCTAAGTCCTTTTCTTTGTAGTAGAACAGTATCTCACACTTTACATCCAAGTTCCTGTTTCCTGTGTGTAGGCATTTATATTTCCTAAAATTTAATGACATCTGTCATTTTTCCACACCATTTCACTAAATTGTCTAGATCATTTTGTAAATGAGGCCACATTACCATATTGCTTGTACACTGTATTGTCATAGAGGCCACAGTGCCATAATGCTTGAACACTGTATTGTCATAGAGGCCACATTACCATATTGCTTGTACACTGTATTGTCGTAGAAGCCACATTATCATAATGCTTGTACACTGTATTGTCGTAGAAGCCACATTACCATATTGCTTGTACACTGTATTGTCATAGAGGCCACAGTGCCATAATGCTTGTACACTGTATTGTCATAGAGGCCACATTGCCATATTGCTTGTACACTGTATTGTCATAGAGGCCACAGTGCCATATTGCTTGTACACTGTATTGTCATAGAGGCCACAGTGCCATAATGCTTGAACACTGTATTGTCATAGAGGCCACATTACCATATTGCTTGTACACTGTATTGTCGTAGAAGCCACATTATCATAATGCTTGTACACTGTATTGTCGTAGAAGCCACATTACCATATTGCTTGTACACTGTATTGTCATAGAGGCCACAGTGCCATAATGCTTGTACACTGTATTGTCATAGAGGCCACATTACCATATTGCTTGTACACTGTATTGTCGTAGAGGCCACAGTACCATATTGCTTGTACACTGTATTGTCATAGAGGCACATTGCCATATTGCTTGTACACTGTATTGTCATAGAGGCCACATTACCACATTGCCATATTGCTTGTACACTGTATTGTCATAGAGGCCACAGTGCCATAATGCTTGTACACTGTATTGTCATAGAGGCCACATTACCATATTGCTTGTACACTGATACGTAATGTTTAGGAAAGATCGAATAGGAAGAAGGGGCGGGGGAGTTATTTTATATGTTAAAGAATCTATTCAGGCTTATGAAATAAAACTAGAAAGGGAAGCAGATTGCGATGAAGCTGTTTGGTGCAAAATTGTTTCAGGAAATTCAAAATTAACTGTTGGATTAGTTTACCGAAGTCCAAACATAAACGAAGAGGACAACACAAAAATAAAAAACGCTATAAAGGAAGTTAGTAAAGGGGAATGTATCATAATGGGAGATTTTAACCATGGACACATACAATGGAATTCTCTAGAGAGCACAGGGATTGAGGATCAACAATTTCTATGTTTAATCCAGGATAGCTTTCTTACTCAGCACGTACTAGAACCAACCAGGGGAGAAAATGTATTAGATATAGTTTTGTCATCACAAAAAGAATTAGTGGACAATGTAAAAATATTTGAACCATTGGGTAATAGTGACCATAATCAAATACATTTTGACATCAATGTAAAATCAGAAAGTAAAAATAAGAAAACGTACAAGAGAAACTTCCACAAAGGTAACTACAAAGATATGAGAAAATACTTAGCACAGCTAGATTGGAATAACATGCTGATGAATAAGACTGCAATTGAATGTTGGAATATTCTAAAATATGAAATTGAGAGTATCATTGATAAATTTGTTCCCTTCCGAAAACAAGGAAAACGGTGTAGAAAGAAACACGTGTCAAAAGAGGCAATTAGAAAAATAATGCTAAAACAAACTATGTGGAGGGTTTATAGGCGTACCAGAAAGGAAGAAGACTATGCAAAATACAAAGAGGCACTTAATGCAGCTACAACTGAAATCAGACAATCTAAAAGAAGCTATGAGCAAAAACTGGCATGTAACATAAAAACTGACAGCAAGAGTTTTTATGCATATGTCAGAGTAAACAAAACGTACAAGACAAGGTTGGACCTCTAGAAGACAGTGCTGGAAATATAATATCACAGGGGTTTTTAATGGCGGAAGACCTAAATGGTTACTTCAGTTCAGTGTTTACAAAAGAAGATATTAGTTCATTACCAGTTGCTGATGCTAAATTTCAGGGGACTAAATCTGACTATTTAGGTCCGTTAGTTGTAACTCCAGAATTGGTAGCTAGGAAAATAAAGGCAATGAAGGATAACAAATCACCGGGAGTGGATGGGATTCCTCCAAAATTACTAATGGAAACAGTAGATCAAATCAGTATACCACTTGCAAGAGTATTCAACTTGTCATTAAAAGAGGGAGTTGTTCCGTTTGAATGGAAAGAAGCAAACATCATACCATTATTTAAAAAGGGTTCGAGAAATAAGTCAGAGAATTACAGACCAGTGAGTTTAACGTCAGTGATTTGTAAATTATTAGAAAGGTTAATTAAAGACCATATGGTGGACTTCCTCGTTAAGCATAAATTATTAAATTCATCTCAACATGGATTCCTTAAAGCGAGGTCATGCTTAACAAATGTGTTATGTTTTTTGGAAGAAATCACTAAGTGGATAGACGAGGGATCGCCAGTAGATATTATCTACTTAGATTTTCAGAAAGCTTTTGACAAAGTGCCACATCAAAGATTGCTACTTAAGTTAAAAGCCCATGGTATCGGGGATAGCATAACTGACTGGATAGAACAATGGCTGACTGACAGAAGACAACGAGTTGTAGTAGATGGCGAAGTTTCAAATTGGAAATCGGTTTTGAGTGGGGTACCTCAAGGATCAGTATTAGGACCTATATTATTCTTAATTTATATCAATGACTTGGACGACAGTATAACAAGTAACGTACTGGAATTTGCGGATGACACAAAACTGTTTAGAAAGGTTAATACTGATGGTGATAAACAACATTTACAAAACGATCTAGACAGATTAGTGAAATGGTCTGAGAAATGGCAGATGCTGTTCAATTTTGGGAAATGTAAATGCCTACATACAGGACATGGGAACTTGAATGTAAACTATAAAATGGGAGCTACTGTTCTTGGTACTACTGTAAAAGAAAAGGACTTAGGAGTTACAATAAGCGCTGATATGAAAGTTTCAGAGCAGTGTGGTATTGCAGCTTCAAAGGGTAATCAAATTCTTGGATTGATTAGAAGAAACATAACATACAAGGGAAAAAAGTTAATTATACCTCTTTATAAAGCAATAGTTAGACCTCATTTAGAATACTGTATACAAGCATGGAGACCATATCGTAAGAAGGATATAGATACGCTTGAACGCATACAAAGGAGAGCAACTAAAATGATTCCAGAACTTAGAGACCTTAGTTATGAAGAACGCCTGAAAGAATGTGGTTTAACAACTCTAGAGACAAGGAGGTTAAGAGGAGATCAGATTGAAGTTTTTAAGATATTGAATGGGTATGAAAATATTAATAGAAATATGTTTTTCTCACTCAAGAAGGATAGCAGAACTAGAGGACATGAGGTAAAATTAGTAAAGGATCAATGTAGATTGGACATCAGGAAGCACTCGTTCTCACAGAGGACAGTAAATGAATGGAACAAACTGTCTACAGATTGTGTAACTGCTAGCAGCGTGAATATGTTTAAAAACAAGGTTGACACATATATCAGGAGGGCGGGTTATAAGTAGGTGAACATTGTTGGACTCTCGATAAGCCAATGGCTTCCTTGTCCACTTGCCATCTGGGCCTTTGGCTTGGATGGCAAATCTTGTTAAATCTTGTTAAATCTTGTATTGTCATAGAGGCCACAGTGCCATATTACCTGTACACTGTATTGTCATAGAGGCCACATTACCATATTGCTTGTACACTGTATTGTCATAGAGGCCACATTACCACATTGCCATATTGCTTGTACACTGTATTGTCATAGAGGCCACAGTGCCATAATGCTTGTACACTGTATTGTCATAGAGGCCACATTACCATATTGCTTGTACACTGTATTGTCATAGAGGCCACAGTGCCATAATGCTTGTATACTGTATTGTCATAGAGGCCACATTACCATATTGCTTGTACACTGTATTGTCGTAGAGGCCACAGTGCCATATTGCTTGTACACTGTATTGTCATAGAGGCCACAGTGCCATATTGCTTGCACACTGTATTGTCATAGAGGCCACAGTACCATATTACCTGTACACTGTATTGTCATAGAGGCCACATTACCATATTGCTTGTACACTGTATTGTCATAGAGGCCACAGTGCCATATTGCTTGTACACTGTATTGTCATAGAGGCCACAGTGCCATATTGCTTGTACACTGTATTGTCATAGAGGCCACATTACCATATTACCTGTACACTGTATTGTCATAGAGGCCACATTACCATATTGCTTGTACACTGTATTGTCATAGAGGCCACAGTACCATATTACCTGTACACTGTATTGTCATAGAGGCCACATTACCATATTGCTTGTACACTGTATTGTCATAGAGGCCACAGTGCCATATTGCTTGTACACTGTATTGTCATAGAGGCCACAGTGCCATATTGCTTGTACACTGTATTGTCATAGAGGCCACAGTACCATATTACCTGTACACTGTATTGTCATAGAGGCCACATTACCATATTGCTTGTACACTGTATTGTCATAGAGGCCACAGTGCCATATGGCTTGTACACTGTATTGTCATAGAGGCCACAGTGCCATATTGCTTGTACACTGTATTGTCATAGAGGCCACAGTGCCATATTGCTTGTACACTGTATTGTCATAGAGGCCACAGTGCCATATTGCTTGTACACTGTATTGTCATAGAGGCCACAGTGACATATTGCTTGTACACTGTATTGTCATAGAGGCCTCAGTGCCATATTGCTTGTACACTGTATTTTGGTGTTTCTTAATGTGGCTCCACTTCCTGTTTCAAATACACTAATAGCCATTAATGCGGTATGTTAGCACTAATACTCCACTTGGCTATTCACACAGAGCATGTCAATCATACCATCCGTGGCAATAAATGGACATTGTTATCGACATATACTCATTTTCTTCAAATAATAGATTCTACAACACTGGTATTTGCATAAAAAGTACACAGACTATGTGTCAATACAGAACTGGATTGTGGATTTTATTATTTTTTTAGCTCACTGTGATTTGTAAGAACAAGGAAATGTGGTATGTTTTGTGTGTGAGCCACATACCATATAATTATGTAAATTATGATGGGTCTTTCTTTCTTTCTTTGTTTCATATCTTCAATGCAATCAAGTTACACTATTCTCAAAGAAACTGGGTGCGTAAATATGTCTTCCTTGTTGCATAGACATAGCTTCTGAATCTATCATGGATGCCTTCTTACAACAGGGTCCCCTCACGTCAATCATAGTCATAAAACCAACAGAGACATGGATGTTTGTTCATAGCGAAAATGGTGTGTCTACCTTGCTCAATGGATTTCACCTTACATTACTAAGCCTAATTTCACCCGGTTGCATGGAAGATCTCAAACAAGTACACCATAGATGAATCACATCCGCATACATATGGGCAACTGCACCGTAACTGATTCAACCTGTTGAGCATGATGATGATGATGATGATGATGATGATGATGCAAAACAATTTATATTTACTTCAACAAGATCTCAAATGCTTCACAGTGCTATGTTTTGATATATGTACAGAGATACATATGTACATAGATACATATGTACAGAGTAAGAAATTAAGGAATTAATTGAACTGGAATAACCTCCCTGCTTGGTCGTCCATCTGCAACAGCTCCAACATATTACACATGGCAGACTGCAGGTATGACCAGAGACCCAGGGCAGTCAGTGCAGAAAACACAGGCTTCTTGTTTGGTGTGACTCTAACTTGTCACACAAGTCTCTCCCAGCTACTTGCTTCACAGTTCACCATATGGCAATATTCAATGAGTTAACTGTGTTACTATATTTTCCTTAATAAAAATATTATGCAATGTATTCCCAGGGATTCTCATTGGTCACTGCTCATGGCTAGCAAATAAGGCAATTGTGTATTCTTCACAAAAATAATCCTAATTCAGTGTTGGTCTGGTGTCAGTGACCTGCGACAGACTCAAGTGATGTGATGATTAGTCACAGCTACTGTGTTCCATGTCTCCTGAAAATTTCTTCATGATCAGACCTGTGGTTTTCAAAATACGACTCAGTATATAGGTTAAAAAAGGCTATTTTGGGGGTTTTGATGTTGCACTCTGAAATTGCTATTATTTTTAATGTAGTTTATATAATTATTTAGGCCACCAATATACAGGAATAAATAGTAAACAACTCTAGGTAATTTAGGAAAGGAAATTTTTTTGCTCCTATAGTTCAAACTAGATGTGTGTGTGGGTGGGTGGGTGCGTGCATGTACAATGTATATATGCACAACTACACATTTATTACAAAACAAGTTTTGTTACAAGTTCCCTGAACTCACTGGCTGTGTGTCTGTATTAATTAGTCTATTGCATTTATTTGTGCATCTCGTCATTGTCTGACAACATAATTAGAGGTCAAAACTATTTTGTTATGGATGTAATAAGTATATGCCATTATACAGGCCTAAGACTGCAAACTAATACAGGTCTAAGACTGCAAATTAATACAGGCCTAAGACTGCAAACTAATACAGGTCTAAGACAGCAAACTAATACAGGCCTAAGACTGCAAACTAATACAGGTCTAAGACTGCAAACTAATACAGGTCTAAGACTGCAAACTTAGTGCAATTAGAGACACTGCTTGTCTCATGGCAAATAAAAACTTAAATGTCCTGTCCATAGATTTTTTGTCTTGTCCATAGATCCTAAACCTGTCTTCCCTGGTAATACAGTTGACCTCAAAATGTGTCCATCAGAACATCTTAACTGGAATATACAATGGTCAGAAATTGGTGCAATATCAAATACTGCTTCATACTTGTCCCATGGCAAAAAAGAAACTAAAATGTACTGTCCTTAGCCCCCACATATTTATATTTAAGAATGGCTAGTGTTGCCTTTAATTAATGTCTTTGAACATATTCTTATCATGTGGCTCATTTCGTTTTGTTATTATCATAAATAATGAGATTATTTAGTTTTCATTAACATTTTAAGGACTATTATTTGACTGACTTAATGTTCCAAACTAAAGAACTTCTACAAAAACCACCTCGTGCATAGCTTAAAATAATATTTTCAGAGTTTATAAAAATAATTTTTTTTCTTTCTACATTTAAATAATTTGATATTGGAAATGTTGTAATCATGTTAATATTTAGTTATTATTAACTTTTAAGTACTATTATTTGATTGAATTATGACCTTCTGTAAAAAAACATAAAAATGGGTATATAGTGTTGAAGGGACAATGTATGTTGGGGTGATGCACAGTGCAGAAGGAAACTCCTCATGATCCCAACAGACATAACATACATTGTCCCTCAAACACAATAAACATTTGTTGTTGATTTTGTCCTGTACGTGCTCCCATGTTTTACAGTAATTAAAGACATTCTGCAGTTACACTAGTAGATGATTTGTCTTACTAGATTTATAGGTCAGGGTATTGCAACACATGCGTGTGTTTACATGCGTGTGTGTGGCCAAATATGTGCAAAAAGAGTGAGTGAATGCTATATAAAATATTGCTCAACAAAGTCTTTTCAACACACATGAACTTCCACATGTAATACAAATGTCCTGTCTGTAGACCCAGTAATGTCCTGTCTGTAGACCCAGTAATGCTTCTTCTTAAAACCCCAAGTTAGGCAGCAGAAGTGGTTATTTCAGCTCCAAGTGAGTATGACATAATATCAAGATGACGGTTGAGGGGGTTTATGTGGATTAATTGGTAATAATGGGAAAATAAAAATCAATAACACTTTTAAGAGATTCATTGTATATAATAAAGAAATAATTTCATATACAAGACCTTTTGGTAAGATGAAAATATTGTGGTTTCACCACATTTATATATGCTGTGTTGTGAAATTACAACCTGCTGTCCAGACCATAGCCCCAAGGGCTTATCATACAATATAATAAAAATTATATATGAAATACTCGTAAACCAAAAAAGAAAAACACTTTTAAGGCTATGTACCCAAGATGTGTACCTGCAGATGCCAACACATAAGAAATTGACCTAAAACACTTTTTTACCATATGTGCAAGTTGTACAAACACAAATGGATATCTGATTGTGATCTAGCAGAATATGCAATGTCATTAAACTTGTTTATGAGAAACTTTTGTATGTAACTAAATGATATGATTTGGTGATCTACATTTGCGTAAACCATGCTTCAATCACTTCTCATAAATTTATGTAAAAAAATTGCATTGCCATATCCTAAAATATGTTTATGCATTAAATAGCTAAACTGGCTAAAATGTTGCTTAGCTAGTGGAGTTGACTGGTCAAAATTACTTAAGTATACCATAATTCATATTTTATTGGTAATCATTTCTTCTAAAAAAAGATTATTTTGCCTACACTTTAGTCAATTAAAAACTGTGAGCACTTGACTGACGTCTCCGTGTGAAAGCCTGAAGGCATAAACAAGAAGTTACCAGACTGTTGGTCACACAATGACATTGCTAATGGACAGGTCACCTTGTTACTATGGTTAAATGACACAATTAGAGTACATTGCCTCTACCTATTTGGTAAAGAAGAACTTGGAAACATAATTACTTCATTGGCACTAATATTGATTAAAGCTTAGACACAAGTCCAACACATTCCCTTGCATTAGGTGGGCTTGTCGTAAACCCTGATATTGTGGTAGGAAACACTGATGCACCTGGGTATAGCCTCCTCAGGGAATAATTAGCCAAATTAGGCTATGGTCATATGCACTTATATGTTTACGTCTGCCCCACCCACCTGGTAGAACTGTACAGTCAGCCTGACTCAGCAGACTGACTTCGTATCTTGCATGTGCTTTAATTATTAATCACCAACGAATGATAAATGAGTTAAAATGACATTTATGAGTTGGCAAATTGAATAGTTTTCAATATTTGAACATGACAAGGCTATAAATACTTGGAAAAGGCACACAAAGTGTTTTATACATGAATTTATGTACAGATTTGGTTAGATTTTCAAAATTTCATCCCACGCACAACATTTCACAAATGGCAGCTAAATGGACTGACATGGTGGCTCGATTGGTCTGATGCTGACCTGGAGGTAGAGTGTTCAAACCCCAGGTCAGCGGCCATCCAGTCGTTATCATAAAATGGATACAACTTGTCACCTCAACTAGCACCAGATACTTGGGTACAGTCAGTATATACACCAGACACATGGCTACAGTCAGTATATACACCAGACACATGGGTACAGTCAGCATATACACCAGACACATAGGTACAGTCAGCATATACACCAGACACATGGGTACAGTCAGTATATACACCAGACACATAGGTACAGTTAGTATATACACCAGACACTTGGGTACAGTCAGTACATATATACACCAGACACTTGGGTACAGTCAGTACATACACCAGACACTTGGGTACAGTCAGTATATACACCAGACACTTGGGTACAGTCAGTACATATATACACCAGACACTTGGGTACAGTCAGTATATACACCAGACACTTGGGTACAGTCAGTATATACACCAGACACTTGGGTACAGTCAGTACATATATACACCAGACACTTGGGTACAGTCAGTACATATATATACACCAGACACTTGGGTACAGTCAGTATATACACCAGACACATGGGTACAGTCAGTATATACACCAGACGCATAGGTACAGTCAGTATATACACCAGACACATAGGTACAGTCAGTATATACACCAGACACTTGGGTACAGTCAGTACATATATACACCAGACACTTGGGTACAGTCAGTACATACACCAGATACTTGGGTACAGTCAGTACATACACCAGACACTTGGGTACAGTCAGTATATACACCAGACACTTGGGTACAGTCAGTACATACAGCAAGTTGGAAATTAAATTTTTTTTTGGCTGAGACACTAAAAGGGCGCATATTTCTTCTACCAAGTGTCTATGCCGAGGGAAACAAAAGAGCTCACAAAGTGGGATGTGCCCCGTCAGGATAAGAATTTTTGCTCTATTTAATTAGTTAATCTGAATACTGCCCCGGCTAAACACCCTTTTCACACTCGATCTTGACATGGCCCCCTTTTCGAGATTTGTCCCTCCCCCGTCGCCATCGGACCTCCGAGATCCTAAAATACGCCAGGAATGGTAAACCCCACCTTAGACACATGCTATAAAGCGGCACTATTATTGACGTTCACCTGTTTCTCCTGGTGGAAGTAGCACAGTTGGTCGTCGTCCAGCATGAACCAGTAGCACTTCCATGACCACGTCGAGAAGCGACCCTGTTTCTCCAAGTCCCCTCGGAACCTCACCGTGTTGACGGGCTCGTCCGCCGGCATCGCCGCTAAACGCTGCCTTCCAGAACACTCACTCGCGTTCTTCCTCGCAGGGGAAATACACAGACATGCGGCTGTGGTCGGTGACCCTGCCAGACGCGTCTGTGCCTAAGTTTAATCCTGCGGCGGCTCTTGTAGCCAATGCTCGTGGTAACTTCCGCGTTGTTCCGATTTCCCTCTACTGCCGCTTGGTGGCGCTATGTTGAAAGGTCTCAAATAGGCTCTACCGTTTGATTGACACTGTTAGTATTTTAGGGGAAAGACCACTGATGACCTTCCTCTTTACTGTTTCACACGAATGTAGAGCATATGAAATTGTGAAATGGGAACTTAATAAATTCATATTATGTGACATGAGTGCTTTTGAGCAGAAATATTCACTGTTTGTTTATATAAGCTATTGGCTGTGAAATAATGCATTTTTTGAGAGTTTAACTGACGGAGGGATTTATGGGAATTTTACTACCACGTGGCGCATGAATACGCGGCTATTTTTGTAAATATTGACGGACATCGCACGTGGGGGCATTTTAATAAAAGCTGGTGAACATGTCAATGAGATGATGGCAGTTGCTGCACTTTTTTTCAGAATTTTTGATGGTCAGGTTTTTTTTATAATCAGACAAAACGTTAACATGGCCACCGATGTCATTCTCTACTGTGGTCTGACTCCTTTAACAATTACACCGGCAAATACACTTAATACAGGCTTCATGTTTCATAGAGACAGTTTAGAATATGTGTTGTTTAATTATTGTCGTGTGAAATCAGTTCAATGTGGTTCGAAATAATTGGCATTCCTAATGAAAATAATGTACAAGTAAACATTGTTTGTACATTTTTACAATAGCATGGACATGCTTCAGTAATTCTTTTATTTTTTAAAGTAACTTTTCTTTATAAAGTGTAGACTGTAGTGGTTACAAAATCAATATTTTTTATTGGCGGTGCATGTTAAAATTATATCTGTGGTCGTTACGGTCCACTGCATTTTTGGAGCAGCGAACTCATGCGTTAAAACGGCGGCTATTGCGGCGTGTACATGTGGGACTACCTTTATCACGATGTCTCTGGCAATGGAAAATAGAACAACATTTCTTAAGAGTAACTTTTCTAAATTTTCTTTATAAAGCTGAGTACTTTTTTTATGACTTTAGTGGTTACAAAACCCATAAAAGGGGACAAAACGTACATTCATTTATGGGAATAGCGCCAAGGCTAAAAACAGTGCCAAATGTTACCTTGGGGTTCCCTGGGTATGGAATGAACAATGCAAGCAATTTTAGGTGGGATTCCCCCTGCCAGCAACCCATAAAGGATGAGAAAAGGGTCACTTGTTTAATGGAATGATGCCTATTTAATGGAATGATGCGAAAGATAAAAAGAGTATTAAATGTTCCTGCGGGGTTCCCTGAGTATAGAATGACCAATGCCCGCAATTTTAGGCGAGCTGTTCTCCCTGCCAGCAACCCCCAAAGGGTTAGAAAAGTGGTATTCATTTAGGTCCATTCTCCCAAACTGTCTGACAGTTGGCTTGGGAGAGGCCATTTTCTCATATTATCTAATCTCTATCAAATTGTAATCCGATAAAATACATAGCCTAAACATTTATTTAAATTCTTAAGTTTCTTTGTTTAAATCCGAAAATTCACTAAGTGGCAGGCGGCGCATGTCAGGAATGTTACCCTCTACTGTTATGACACCAAGGTACCGAGTTCGTCTTAACAACCTAAAGGAATATAAATAAATGCTGGAATTGTATTATAATAGTGATACTCGACAGTTATTGTTGTCTTCTTCGTGTTATACCAAAAACAGTGTGGGGAACATCTATAAATTAATAAAAATTAGACCATGTTCCTGGAATATGATTTAAAATTGCTCATGCGTGCACATGCAGTATTCATGCATATACAAACTGATAATTGAATTAGAACACAATTTTAAAATAATCTTTTTCCCTAGAGCACTTCTGATGGATGTTTTATAGATAATATAGTCCAGAGATTTGGAAACATCGCTTTTAGCTATACAACATTAAGGCTTGGTACCTGCCGTAACAATAAAGATCGTAGCTTGGTGCCGGGTATAACAGTTGTCTTTAAAACAAAGTATATATATATTCTATATATGTCAAAATGATGCTTACTAAGCAGGACATCAATACATATTTCTACTGCACACTGTATTGCACGTTTTGACTACGTGCGATCAGTTTCTTTGCACCCACATCCACGTCCTCTATCCCGTCCACAAGTGCGTGTCTGGGGTTGCAACTTCCAGTATGTTTGACGTTTAGTTGTTATCTTCACCCATTTATCATAATTTCCTTGATATGTATTGGTGTTGGCATCATGACAACAGTCTAATAACAGGAACTGTCGATTGTATACTGGGAGGAATCTTTCGCCATCATATTATGCACATTCCTGAAGTTGTCTAATCGGTGCTATTACCACGCATCCATTTGGCCCTTTGCAATGAGAACGTCATTCCAAGATACCAATAAGCTGTTAAAGAATTTTCATTCTGAACACTCATCGTGAGGTGTTCTACATGTTGATGAAGTGTAATGGTGTTCTACGTGTTGATGAAGTGTAACGGTGTTCTACGTGTGAATGAAGTGTAACGGTGTTCTACGTGTGGATGAAGTGTAACGGTGTTCTACGTGTGGATGAAGTGTAACGGTGTTCTACGTGTGGATGAAGTGTAAAGGTGTTCTACGTGTGGATGTAGTGTAACGGTGTTCTACGTGTGGATGAAGTGTAACGGGGTTCTACGTGTGGATGTAGTGTAACGGTGTTCTACGTGTGGATGAAGTGTAACGGGGTTCTACGTGTGGATGAAGTGTAACGGTGTTCTGTTGACATCTAGGCCGACTGGATTTCTTTAATGTTGCTTCTCAGAATGTTTTCTACAAAGTTAATTTGTACAGAACATAATACGTCCTCATTAAGGTTGCCATTGACCTCTGGTATCACGGCATACTGACTCTTTGTGAGTCCGTTGTGTAAAACATTTCCTTATTTCCATTACTCGGTGGGAACATCCTGTGTCACTAACATGATCTGTTTGTAGCCATTATTCAGTTCATTTAGCTTCCATCCTAACATCTTGTTTTCCTGCTTTTGAACATTCTTCTTCTGATGCCTCTGAGAGTTTATGTTTAGCTGCGCAACATTAGCTGCGCAACATTGGTAACTGGTGTACCAACCACCACCACACCTTGGTACATGGTGTAACAACAATCACCACACCTTGGTACATAGCGTAACAACCACCACACCTTGGTACATGGTGTAACAACAACCACTACACCTTGGTACATGGTGTAACAACAACCACCACACCTTGGTACATGGTGTAACAACAACCACCACACCTTGGTACATGGTGTAACAACAATCAACACACCTTGGTACATGGTGTAACAACAATCACCACACCTTGGTACATGGTGTAACAACAATCACCACACATTGGTACCTGGTGTAACAACAACCACCACACCTTGGTACCTGGTGTAACAACAATCACCACACTTTTGGTACCTGGTGTAATAACAATCACCACACCTTGGTACATGGTGTAACAACAATCACCACACCTTGGTACATGGTGTAACAACAATCACCACACCTTGGTACATGGTGTAACAACAACCACCACACCTTGGTACATGGTGTAACAACAACCACCACACCTTGGTACATGGTGTAACAACCACCACACCTTGGTACATGGTGTAACAACCACCACCACACCTTGGTACATGGTGTAACAACAATCAACACACATTGGTACATGGTGTAACAACAATCACCACACCTTGGTACATGGTGTAACAACAATCACCACACATTGGTACCTGGTGTAACAACAACCACCACACCTTGGTACCTGGTGTAACAACAATCACCACACTTTTGGTACCTGGTGTAATAACAATCACCACACCTTGGTACATGGTGTAACAACATCCACCACACATTGGTATCGGGCGTAACAACCATCTGATAATAGTTTAAAGCATAGTTGTTGTTTTCCATATAATATTCCAAAACTGTTGCTTACTCAGCTTCGAAATGTAGGAGAGCAATAAAAAAAATGTCTTCCTAACGGACCTTAGTTGAAACGTTTTGGCGACAGGTGACCAGCTTGGTACCGGGCGTAACAGTTCTGGTGAAATGCTGAACATTCGTTTAAATGGGTTTCTCTTGATGTGTTTTTTATATCATCCCACGAAAAAGCATTCACAAGTATTATTTATGTATTTGTAAATTTTGAGGTAATTATTTTCATTAGTTATGTCTCAATCCATAACAAAGTTTGGTACCGGGCGTAACCAGTTAAAGTTTGACAATTTGTTGGACAGCACGAAGATCAAAAGTAAAGGCACTTATTCAAATAACTACTGTGAAATAATACATTCATCATACATTTGATTATACTCTGCTTTCTAAACAAAGTTAATTTTGGAAAATCATTAATTTGCAGTATTAAAATATTGGTGCTGGAGCTTGGTATCGGGCGTAACAATAGAAGTGGGTTCATTAACAAACAAAACAAGTTTGGGCAGGAGCAACTATTGTAGGGGCCTCAATCATAGTTTTGGACACACATTGGAAAGTTGACTTTAAAATAAGAGACTTCAAATTATCATTAGTAAATTTAAAATAATAGCTTTCTGAAATGAAAAATAGTTTTGGGGAAGCTTATTTTGGCTGTTTTTTACACTTTAAAGGGGCGTGGACCCTTCATTGGCACACGACTATAGGAAAGGTATATATTTCCTGAAAGAACAAAGCCAGTGGTATGTAATAAAACTATTTTAGATAAAGAAATAAACAAGTAATAATTAAGGCAGGGAAACTTCAACACGGACAGTCAGACAATTTTGGAGAGTGGCCCTTTAATGGAATGACGCGATGGATAAAAACAGTGATTGATGGCGGCTTCCTCGTACACGAAACCGTGCTGCAAGTCAACGGCAAGTCAACATGTGCAGTCAGGGCCATGGATCATTTCGTAAAGATGTGTTCCAGTCGTGGTGAACAAATCCCCTTGGTACTCGACAAGTACCTCTCACCATTTATCAGATTCGGAGCGAAAGCTGCGTCGGTCGGGTATCAAACATGTATCATCACACATGTTTCATCACACATGTATCATCACACATGTATCATCACACATGTATCATCACATATGTATCATCACACATGTATCTTCACACATGTATCTTCATCACACATGTATCATCGCACATGTATCATCACACAAGTATCATCACACATGTATCATCATCACACATGTATCATCATCACCCATGTATCATCATCACACATGTATCATCATCATCACACATGTATCATCACACATGTATCATCATCACACATGTATCATCATTGGACCTTACCAGGCCCAGCAGTAGATTGGCGCGGAGCTCCTAAAACATAGAGCGTGCAAGGATCTGAAAGAAGGCCGACCGACTGATCCGATTGGTGAGGCGAGTACCACCGACTACGGATGGAACGAGTCGGAAAACTACTTGGAACATTACTAGTGCACTCCTGGAGTCTCTCGAAGCCACTGCTACGGACGATGGGGACAGCGTGGGAGTGACGTCAGCAGACGATGAGTCAGGCAACGCATGGAACGAGGATAGTGATGACATCTAATGCATTAGAACAATGAGTGTAATAATAATGCTATTTTTCTGATGAATATATAATTGGACAATGAACAATGACTGTACGTATTGACGAGTATACTAGTGTCAGTACTGTGTTGTAGTATACTAGTGTCAGTGCTGTGTTGTAGTATACTAGTGTCAGTGCTGTGTTGTAATATAGTAGTGTCAGTGCTGTGTTGTAGCATAGTAGTGTCAGTGCTGTGTTGTAGTATACTAGTGTCAGTGCTGTGTTGTAATATAGTAGTGTCAGTGCTGTGTTGTAGCATAGTAGTGTCAGTGCTGTGTTGTAGTATAGTAGTGTCAGTGCTGTGTTGTAGTATAGTAGTGTCAGTGCTGTGTTGTAGTATAGTAGTGTCAGTGCTGTGTTGTAGTAGAGTAGTGTCAGTGCTGTGTTGTAGTAGAGTAGTGTCAGTACTGTGTTGTAGTAGAGTAGTGTCAGTGCTGTGTTGTAGTATAGTAGTGTCAGTACTGTGTTGTAGTAGAGTAGTGTCAGTACTGTGTTGTAGTACAGTAGTGTCAGTGCTGTGTTGTAGTAGAGTAGTGTCAGTGCTGTGTTGTAGTAGAGTAGTGTCAGTACTGTGTTGTAGTAGAGTAGTGTCAGTACTGTGTTGTAGTATAGTAGTGTCAGTACTGTGTTGTTGTATAGTAGTGTCAGTACTGTGTTGTTGTATAGTAGTGTCAGTACTGTGTTGTAGTAGAGTAGTGTCAGTACTGTGTTGTAGTAGAGTAGTGTCAGTACTGTGTTGTAGTAGAGTAGTGTCAGTACTGTGTTGTAGTATAGTAGTGTCAGTACTGTGTTGTAGTATAGTAGTGTCAGTACTGTGTTGTAGTATAGTAGTGTCAGTACTGTGTTGTAGTAGAGTAGTGTCAGTACTGTGTTGTAGTAGAGTAGTGTCAGTACTGTGTTGTAGTATAGTAGTGTCAGTACTGTGTTGTAGTATAGTAGTGTCAGTACTGTGTTGTTGTATAGTAGTGTCAGTACTGTGTTGTTGTATAGTAGTGTCAGTACTGTGTTGTAGTAGAGTAGTGTCAGTGCTGTGTTGTAGTATAGTAGTGTCAGTACTGTGTTGTAGTAGAGTAGTGTCAGTACTGTGTTGTAGTACAGTAGTGTCAGTGCTGTGTTGTAGTAGAGTAGTGTCAGTGCTGTGTTGTAGTAGAGTAGTGTCAGTACTGTGTTGTAGTAGAGTAGTGTCAGTACTGTGTTGTAGTATAGTAGTGTCAGTACTGTGTTGTTGTATAGTAGTGTCAGTACTGTGTTGTAGTACAGTAGTGTCAGTGCTGTGTTGTAGTAGAGTAGTGTCAGTACTGTGTTGTTGTATAGTAGTGTCGGCATTGTGTTGTTCGAATTCATGGATTTGTGCGTTTGTTATGACTTGGTAGTATTAAAATATTTATCCAAACCAAACAAGTTGTGTTTCTGTAAAGACTCTTCTCATTGAGATCATCATTGATAGATAAAATTATGTAACCACGATGATTACAATGGAAGTTATAACCACTGGGACTGGGGGGTTTAGGATGCTGGTGGGGATAAAGCCTACATAACATTCATGGCATTGGTCATTCCCTATTCAGGGAACCCATATTGAAGATGTGACACTGTTATTTACCCGTGGGACCAATCCTTTAAAAAATATCCCTTTATCGCCTTTTGAGAGTTGCTGGCAGGGGAAGACCCCACCTAAAAGTGTTGACTTTGGTAATTCCGTACTCAGGGAACCCCAAGGGAAGCATTGACACTGCTTTTAGCATTGGTGTCATTCCAAAAATAAATGCCTCCTTTTTCTCACCCTTTGGGGTTGCTGGCCCCACCTAAGCTAGCTGGCATTGGTCGTTCCACACTTAAGGATCACACGGGCACATTTAACACCGTTTTTATCCTTCGCGTCATTCCATTAAATAAGCGTCATTCCATTAAATAAGTGTCATTCCATTAAATAAGCGTCATTCCATTAAATAAGTGTCATTCCATTAAATAAGTGCTCCGTTTCTCACCCTTTGGGGGTTGCTGACGGGGGAACAATTGTTGGCATCGGTCATTCCGTACTCAGGAAACCCCAAGGAAAGATTTGACACTGTTTTTAATGCCGGTGTCAATCCCGTAGATAAATGGCCCCTTTTCCGCACCCCTTGGGGGTTGCTGGCAGGGGGAATCCCCCATCTAAAATTGCTTGCATTGGTCATTTCATACTCAAGGAACCCAAATGGAACATTTGACACTGTTTTTAGCCTTGGCGTCATTCCAATAAATAAATGTACTTTTTTGTCCCCTTCGATTGATGATTTCGGGGGCAACCCCCACCCTGACCCGGCAGCAACGAATTTTTTAGAAGGCGGGGGTACTTCAGTCCTTGGGGGTCAAACCTTTAGGCGTCGTTTACATAAATGCACGCACGCACGCACGCACGCACGCACGCACGCACGCACGCACGCACATCCTAAGATTGGGACAACATATAATTAATTAATCAAGTAACTGTTCACCCCATTGTACGATTCAAAACACGCCATAGATTTAATAGTGAAAATAAGCCACTAGTTTTGATGTCAAGTCATGTCATAAATGATAATTTTTTCTTCTTTAATGCGCATATCCTGTTCAGGACGTCGCTGCCCAAATCTCTTAGTGAAACCGGTGTGTCTCTCCAGCTATTATGGTCGTCCTATATCTTTGAGGACTTTTTCTATTCTTTGTAGTGGCCTGCCTGTGCGTGGTTTCCTTGCTACAATTTCATCCAGTATGTTTTTTCCATTCCCTTCCACTGTTGGCTTTGTCGAGGATATGCGCAGCATCTTGAGGTACCAGTTTTAACTTCACACAGTGAAATACGGGCAAAACGAGTTAGTAGGGCTAAACGGGAAATTATACCGATAACTAATGATGCCACCTGGCAGAAATATACACGTAACATCGATCCTACGAAGTCGCTTGCAGACGCATTTGATGGCGTTCTACAAAAATCATATTTTTTTCAAATGTTTTGATCTAATTTTAGATGAATGGAATCAGGGGGGTAGGGAAATTCTTGATTTTTTAGCGCTGTTGTGCAATCATAAGTTAACAAACACGAAACGCGCACAATCAGTTGAGGGAATCCCTGGATGATTCCTGGAAAATGTTGCAATTAAAAAAAATCAGTAAAATAACTTTAACTCCCCCCTCGAGCGCGGGCCTGCACACTAACCTTTGACCATAACGGTTTACGCAAAGAGGCTTCACTCAACCACGTGGCGTCTGGAGAACAAAACGTTAACCGCCATTAACAAGTATTCTACACAATTACGTGACCGCGACGCCAAATAACGACGATCTCACACCCGTATTGTCAGCTCTACACGAAAGCGATAGCCTACATATACAATAAGAACTAGTATGCTCAAAGTGGCAGTTGGTTGTGAGTAAATAGTTCATTATGTTATAATAAGTGAAATAAATATAATAATAGTTAATAGATCCGCCCTCGGTCCGACCACTGGTGACCGGGGATTAGATCCCGCTGTCAAACCATTGTACGTTGGTATCCGCTGTCGATGGTCCGACCACCGGGGAGCCAATCCGAATACTGGGAGCCGATCTCGGTGATGCAGCCAGTGGGCAGCCGCTCTCGATGGTCCGACCACCGGGGTGCCAATCCGAATACTGGGAGCCGATCTCGGTGATGCAGTCAATTGGCAGCCGCTCTATGCGGTACGGCCACCGGGGAGCCAATCTCAACGATCAGAATATGGGGAGCCGCTCTCGAAGGTCCGGTCACCGTACAGCCGCTCTCGGCGGTAGGGCCACCGAATAAATCCACTATTGACGGTCCGGTCACGGGGAGCCGCTCTCGACGGTCCGGCCACTGGGGAACGGCTCTCGGCGGTCCGGCCACCGGTAAACCGCTCTCGATAGTCTGCATGGCCACCGTAAACCGCTCTCGACGGTCAGGCCATGTACCGGAAACCGCTCTTGGCGGTCCACCGCAGACTCAACATTTGAAATCTCGCTCGATAAATTTCAGGAATCATCCCATAAATCCTCGGCTGACTGTGTACGTCCGAACCCTCTTTTCAAAACCTCGAGGACGGGCCTGGGTAGGCAAAGTCAATCGCCATACATTTTTTCTATCTGACTGTTGCTGTTGTAAGGCGAAGATCTTGCTCGGCAGTAAGTATTTTCATGAAACGTGAAACCTTACAAAAACGCCATAAACAGAGCAATAAATAACGTCTTTCGTGTCTGTGTGCATTCTTATATGTATATTACTAAAGTTACCTGACAATAACCATGTAAAAGTGTGAAATAATTACCTTTTTGTCAGAACGCATGTGCTTGTCAAAATTTTTATATAACCGGATGTTGTTGTGAGCGAGATTACCAAACGGGATTCTCGTAGATCAATATAAGGTCACACTAAGGAATTGCCGTCTGCTGGCCATCCCCCTATAAACTACTGACTTACTAACGGGTGTTTTATTTATGTCAGTGCTGCTGGCCCACTCTGGCCTCAATCTACACGAAATCGCGTTTGACCATGTGACCCAAAGGCAACATCACGTGCAAAGTATGGCGGCTATTTATGAAATATTTTCTGTGTGACCGATAAATGTAGTCATAAATAATTATTTGGAGCACATTTCTTCTGTTTCTTGACGCCCAAGTGTCGGTTGTATGTCAAGGAATACACATGTGAAACAGTTAGTGCGTATCGGTTTTAAAACTTAAGTTATTAGTTCCGTAGCCATTTTGCTACGGAAAACCCAAATCGGCGCTTACGATAATCACGGCGTGGAAGTCCGCCCGAAAGCTCAAGAGTGGGGCGGACGAGTCTGCCTAGGGCCTGGGAAGTTATTGATAAACAATACTTGGGCACAGGCCTACATGAGTACCTATTTTGTGCAGTGGCATGTTTTCGCGAAATGTGTTTCTGTCAAGAATTATCTAGATTTAACAAGATTTGCCATCCAAGCCAAAAGCCCAGATGGCAAGTGGACAAGGAAGCCATTGGCTTATCGAGAGTCCAACAATGTTCATCTACGTGTAACCCGCCCTCCTGGGATATGTGTCAACCTTGTTTTTAAACATATTCACGCTGCTAGCAGTTATACAACCCGTAGACAATTTGTTCCATTCATTTATTTTCCTCTGTGAATACTTCCTGATACCCATTCTACACTAATCCTTTACTAATTTTACCTGATGTCCTCTAGTTCTGCTATCTTTCTTGAGAGAAAAACATATTTCTATAAATATTTTCATGACAGTTCAGTAAAACGTCAATCTGATCTCATTTTAACCTCCTTAATTGTCTCTAGAGTTGTTAAACCACATTCTTTCAGTCGTTCTTCATAACTAAGGTCTCTCAGTTCTGGAATAATTTTAGTTGCTCTCCTCTGTATTCTTTCAAGTGTATCTATATCTTTCTTACGATTCCAAGCTTGTATAAAGTACTCTAAATGAGGCCTAACTATTGCTTTGTACAGAGGTATAATTAACTCGTTCGATAATTGCAAATGTTCCATGGTCATTAGTACTGACGAAGTCATCTTGACAATATTTCGATAGCTCTACAATAAATAAAAAAAACCTTTGGAATATGATAAAAGTACTGTACAATCACATTAGAGAATTAGGCCCATATATTATTGTTATAAATCGCGTAACAGTTCCCGCCCGGTGAGGCGTTGTTGTAATACAGTCCGACATATTAGAAATGTAAAACTTCGTGGAAAACCATTATCAATATGACACCATGGAGTTGTTAGAAAAAAACACAAAACTTTAATATCATTATTGGAGATAAGACAACCACACCAAAGCCTTGCCCGCCACCTTAATTTTGTGTGACTGGTAGGCCACCCAGGCACAAAAAAGCCTTGCCCGCCACCTAGTGGTCAAGTGCCAGCTGCAAATGATGCCCCCTGCCGGGTACCGTGGAAACATTTTGCATGCTGATAGCGCGGATTTGCACGTCCCCAGATAAAACGGCGGATCTGACCGACAGCCGCGCCCACCAACGCTTTGATTGACCGTCGAGGCAAATGTTACTTATGACCTGATGTATGTTGTGTGGACTGACTATGGTTTGTGCAGTGAATCACAGGCACCTGTATCGGAGGAATCCCGCTGAAACGACGAGGTATGTTCCTTCTCTATCACCGGCGACCGAACCGGGATGAACGATTAGTTCAAAGACGTCACTGTCATTCAGCCACTGTTGTACTTGGCAACAGGCCAATTTACCAGACAATTTTATGTCATTATCGCTGCGAAAAATTGTCAGATAATGATCAACAATTGTCTGAGATTAGCTTATAATTATGTCATGTAATTATCGTTACTATTCATGTGGATGACACCATGGTGGCTGTGCTTCGAAAGCGCAGTAGCTATTGGCCCAAGTCTGGGCCAGGCTTGCGGCTACGTACGTTTTGACCGCGGTATTGATTTTGCCGCTTGGCGCCGTACGTTGCATGTGCTGCACGTTGTAAAGATTTCCATTCTTGTCGTTAGTGTTTTAAGTTCACTAGCTGCTCTTGTTTTATGTTCATGAATCACGCATTGTGTAGACCTATTGATTTATTCACTGTCTGGTTCATCTGAGAACGAATGTAGGTATTTGTGTCTCCGATCTGAATTACTAGTGTTCCTATATAGTTGTTAATGTTTCTCCAAGAACCAGCTATGGCCTACACTGTTTTTTGTTCAGGCGCATATCCAGAGGGGCACCCCCCCGTTTTGCTTGATAATTAACTTTAATTAAGCTTCGAGCACGTTATGCACAGCCACAGCCTAAATGTGGCACTCTCGAAGGCATGCAAGGCCAGGGGTCCTGAAGTACAAAACACGAAGATGCAGACCCTTGCTGTGTTCTTCAAATTTTCACCCAACAGTCGACGACGACCAAAGCAATCTACAAAAGAGATGAACATCCGAGGAAGCGTGAAGAAGTGGGAGATGGAAGGTGAAACTACTGTGTGAAACAAGGTGGGTGGAACAACACACTACACTGGAGGAGTTTCGTGAAATGTACGAAACCATCCTTCGTGAAATGTACGAAGTCATCCATATATAGGTTGTAGCGCTGCGGCGTGTGGCTGCTCCCGGACTGTACTTATAAAATATGCCAATTTATCGGTGATTTGAATCATATATTGCTTTCGTGCTTTATATTCTGAATTGTGAATGCCCAAGAAGAGCCTGCGGAACATTTGCGAGTCGTGCCGTGGATCTTCAGTTTTTACTGACTTTATCGACTTTTAGTCAAAGGCAGCTGTGATTAACCAAGCTTGACTGGAACCTGTTTCCAACCTACATGTCAGAATCGCATGCTACCAAGACGTCTACGCTCTGCCTGCCGGACCGTGGTCTGTTTCACGCATAGCGACCGGCGAAGCATGTCATTGCCCAGAACATTCCTTCTCGGCTTGCGGCATTGTCATCAGTGGACGGCAACAAGAGAGACGCTGAACTTGTGCTGACCACTGACCAGACGAGGGACGAAAGCTGGAACGAGGCGTCTCAGGCCAATTACCACCGTGGCCAGCATATGGAACAATAGGACTGAGTTTACTTCTGTCTGCAAACAAACAGGTGTTGACAGGGCGAATATTATACAACTGATCGCCCCGATTCATCCTGTTACCGGGAATGTTGTGTCCGCCAAGTCGCCTATCAACAATGTGGGAGCGGTCAGCCGTGTTGTGGTACCTGTCAAATTGGTCATTGTCAACGCTCGTTCAGTTTGTAACAAGACTGATGTTTTCACCGATCACTTGACTGAGGTGAACATGGATTTTGTAGCCATCACCGGCCAAGCATCGGTGACAAAGACAACAAAACCATTGACTTGACGCCTGCTGATTATAAACTTGTACACGTTACGAGTTGGTGGTATCGGCCTTGTTTACTGATCGAGCTTCGAAGTGGCTGTTAACCGATGCGATGAGATGAAATCGTTTGAGTTCATGGATATTGATGTTGATTATCAGCAAACTCCATCAAACTTATAATCATTTACCGTCCATACCGTCCACCTCCGACAAAAAAAGAACAAACAATCATATGCTGACTTTTTGCCGGTTTCGTTGAATACCACGCCTTGATGACCTGCCGTTTCGCAATTGTCGGCGATTTCAACATTCATGGGGATGTGCAATCCGACAACAGTGTTAAAGGGGGGGTGAAGCACTCGAACAACCATAGCCCAAACATAATAACATACCATTTACAGTATATATCACCCTTATATGATGGGCGCAACGCCACGGTAATTTTGTAATATCCTTTTAAACTTTGCCATTATCTTCGCTGGGCGGCGCCATATTGCTCTGCGGGGGGCTCAGCGGCAGAGTGGTTTGAGTACGAGCTCCTGGCACGGCGTTCACACAGTAAAAACCTCTCGGAACAACGGCCGAAACGCATGGAAAATCGAATAAAAAGAAAACTGGTGTACACTGGATGGCTCCTGGATATATCAACTAGTACTACAAATGCAAGGAAAAAACTTTTGATCGACTTCCGAGGAAGAATTTGCAGCGGAAAAGGTGGTTGCAAATGCGGAAATTGCCGTGTCCGCCAGCCGCAGGCACTGCGAGTGACCACTTTTCCGACAAAAGACTGTGATGAGCATGGACAGACGGAGAGCATCAAGATGTCATTCTTGGTCAAAGACACCGTTCCATCTTAGATTTTTTTTCCGCATATGACCATGCATCTACAGACTATTCTGCGACAAGGAAACGTCAGATATCAAAGGGCAGAGCGATGCGCAGGAAGCGACGAGCCGAAACCAGGTTAGTAAATTGGATTACCGTTACCATTGTGACTTATCACTACGATTACAATATAGTTCCACCCCAATAAGCACATATGTGCTTCAACGTTAGCATATATATAACCCACAGTAAATTGAAATGTATGAATACAATAAAGTGCGAGTAAGTGTTAATAGTTTGATATAATTACGAGTGTTTTCCTATCCGCCGATTTATTTTCGACGTGATCAGACGTACCGTCAATAGACAATACGTGGCCGTACTCAAAAGAATAACAATAACTCAATAAGTGCTACAGGATATACTGCAGCCTTATAACATGGGCCATGGCGTATGTACTAGGCAAAATTATTCAAGAAAATAATTTGATATTATTTATTGACAGTCATAATAAGTCTCATACTCCAGTGTTTTAAATGCCTAGAGACCAAGCAGCAAGCGTAAGGCTAAGGCTAAGGGGGTAGATGCATGGAAGAAACACACCAAAAGACAGTATAGACTATAGCGCAACAGAAGCCTGCTGTTGCTGTTTACATTTCAAATTCTTTATGGAAATATTTAAATATACAAATACTTTCATTGTGATTAAGTGCAAATGCAGTTACACAAACTTTTTTAAAGTATTTAAATATTTAATAAAATGTATTTCACCCATGCAATGTCTAGCTGGAGAGGAAACTACCTAAGGCATCGTCATCTACCCAGTTGAACACTGTCAGATTACATGTCTGCTTTCTATAATGACACTTTACAATTTCTGTCTGAATTCTTGTGATTTGACAATAAGGCAAACTTATATAAAATTAATTTGCTTTATTGATCAGATTAAACCCCACATGTAATAACCGGAAGTTCATAAAGAGATGTATTAATTACATTTTATTCTGAGTCGACTGATAACACTGTAATGAATATCGTGGGGGAGGGGGCAACTATCGGCAACCCACAATAGTATTAGTACAAGCTATACATATGAAGGAAGTCTATCAGGCATGGGGTCAATTCTGTTTTGTCAATTCCAAAAATCATTTCTAATTCCGCCTTGCAAAAAATCAATTCCAACTGTTAAAATCCTAGGCTAAAGAAAAATTCAAATCCAATTCGTTTTAACACAGTTTTATTTGTCATGTGTGCACAATCATATTTAGTTAGATATGATTACAAAATTATTGTTCGTTAAATACACACACACACACACACACACACACACACACACACACATATATATATCGGGTCCAGGTCATTTGCCCCCCTCCAGGACATTTGCCCCTTTGTCACTTGCCCCCCAGACATTAGCCCCTTGCCTTATTCAAAATCTGGACATTTGCCCCCTGTCCGTAGCCTCTGGATTATTTGTAAGTTTTTTAAGAAATGTTTTTTTAACTTATTTTTTATTTCTGAACATGAATTCAAGATATATATTACCCTAATTGCAATTAATGTTCTTTGTGCCAGATCAGCCAAGTAAATTACTTTATATAGTTGGAGGTGATCCTGTAATCAAAGGATTATCTTTATTGCAATTGTGGAAGAAGCCAGTGACATTAGGACCTGGACCTGTTAGGACAATTGAGGATATTTGAAAGAAGCCATCTCAACAAGGTTTCTTTTGAATTGCATTTACCATGGAGAGTTGGAGTGACTCCATTTTCCTATAAAACTGGATGCACAAGCCAGAGTTGTCAGAATTCACTTATAACTTCACCATGGAAATTACTACTAGCATCTGAGGAGGTCAGAAGCTATGTTTTGAGTGTCATTCCTACACCAAGAAGGGGGACCAACAAGATTACTCTTCAATGGGAGTGAAGCCAGCGTCGATCCTGATCATGCAAGGGTGCTGTGGTCACTGATCTGATCTCCAGATCCAGAATGCGATCAACAAGACTGCCTGCAACCATGATGGTGACACGGCACCGATAGAAGCTGCCAAGGTCGGTGAGGACCTGAAAACTAAGGCAGCTAATACCAGGGGCACTCCAAACCAGCTGATCTCTGACTCGTTACTGTCCACCACTGTTTGTGGAAGCATCACCCCAAGAACCCATCTTCCACCACTTATCTGACTATCAATGATACCTGGAAGACAACTGGTGACAAGAACATCTCATACACACTCCAGGGGATAGGCCATTGCATTAGGCTAAAGTGACTTTGACTTGTCATTGAATGTTATGTTATTGTAGCAATAATGATAAAACTGCAAACTGATTTTCACTTGTCAACTATCATAGAAAAAAGGGGCAGATGTCCGGGGGGGGGAGCAAATATGCTAGGAGTCAGATTTATATCGCTATCAGTGGTGGTATCATAAATTTACTGGAAAGTGAGTCTTCAACATCCTAATCTCCAACATGTATTCTCCATGGGGACATTTTTAATTACTACAAAGGGAAAACCCTACAGCCACATGTAACAGCATTGTACAGATGACCAGTGACATGTTTATTATGGGAAACTTGTGGGCTGAACATTAGGCTTGGATAAACAAGGGGCTGCATTCAAGTGGGGTAGGCTTCCTAAAAGCAAGGTCATGCCTAACCAATTTCTTATGTTTTTAGAAGAAATTACAAAGTGGGTAGATGACGGGTCACCAGTTGTCTACTTAGATTTTCAGAAAGCTTTCGATAAAGTGCCACATCAAAGATTGTTACTTAAACTAAAAGCCCATGGTATAGGCAATTATGTAATCAACTGGATAGAAAAGTGGCTTACACACAGAAGACAGAGAGTAATAGTAGATGGTGAGATTTCAAACTGGAAATCTGTTTTGAGAGAGGTACCACAGGGATCAGTATTAGGCCCTATACTGTTTTTAATATATATATAAATGATTTGGAGGATGACATATCTAGCAAAGTACTCAAATTTGCAGATGACACAAAAGTATTCAGAAAGGTTACTAATGATACAGATAAACAAAGTTTACAGGATGATCTAGAAAAAATTGTTAAATGGTCAGAAAAATGGCAAATGTTATTCAATTTTGGGAAATGTATGTCCTATGTGTAAATGTATACACATAGGACATGGAAATATGGACGAGGAATATAAAATGAGGGATGCTGTACTAGTTAGAACCACACAAGAAAAGGATTTAGGAGTAACATTTAATGCTGACATGAAAGTTTCAGAGCAATGTGGGATTGCTGCTTCGAAAGGAAATCAATTTCTCGGGCTAATTAGGAGAACTATCACGTATAAGGAGAAACATCTAATTGTACTCCTGTATAAAGCAATAGTTAGACCACATTTGGAATATCGTATTCAAGCATGAAGGCCATATCGTAAAAAAAGACAGATAAGCTAGAAAGAATACAACGAAGAGCAACTAAAATGATTCCAGAATTAAGAGACCTTAGTTACGAAAGTCGCTTATTACAATGTGGTTTGACAACACTAGAGACCAGGAGACTAAGAGGAGACCAAATAGAAGTGTTTAAGATAGTGAACGATTATGAGGATGTTGATAGGAATATGTTCTTCAAACTTAAAGAAGGCAGTAGAACCAGAGGACACAAAGCAGCATTAGTTAAGGAGCAGTGTAGGTTGGACATGAGAAACTACTCTTTCTCACAGAGGGTGATAAATGAATGGAACAAACTGCCAAATGATTGTGTTAATGCTAGTAGTGTGAATATGTTTAAAAATAGAATTGACAGATATCTGATAAGGGCATATCTCTTTTTGATGCAAATGCTTGATTATATTGTTCTTGGTCACAATGTTTCAATACCAGAGTAGACAGTGTCTATGCTGTAATGTTGACAACTTCCTGGCTGTTACCAGATTCAGGGTGACATGCTAATAGCAGACAAATATGATTTTAAAAGTAATATAAATAAATATAAGGGTAAATATTAACAGTATCAAGTCAATAATTCCAACAAAATTAATTCCAATTCCCAAAAAATAAATTTTTGAAAAAAAAAATTCGAATTAAATTTTTTTTTTTTAAGTCAATTCCAATTCGGAACTGGAATTGAGGGCCAGTTCAATTCCGGAATGGAATTGACCACATGCCTGAAGTATATTCATGACAATATCTTGTCTCTGTGTACTACAGCAACAGTCATGAACAGTATAATTGAATTGAAACAAGCTTATGTCTGTGGGGCTTTTGTCCATGCACCATACTATCTAGCAGATGCTTTCAGTATAATACCTAATAATTATATATATACATATACACATATATATATATATATATATATATATATATATATATATATATATATATATATATATACGTGTGGGCAGGTATGTGTGTGTGCGTGCAGCATTTATAAGATAAAGATGTCACAAACATAGATCTGCATTTGGTCCAATAACAATATTCATGCATTATGTTATCTAACTTTCGAGTGTCAGATATAAAATAAGGAACCCCATAGAAAGTGAACCTATGGGTCCATATTTTGTTATGGAATTTGGACCCCTTATAGAATTTTGACCTCCTGGCCCATTGAAAACAGTGCAATGTTGATTAGATAATATAATGCACATTTCAGCTAAGATGCTACAATTTTGGTTACATGCGTTTGGTTATGTTACCAGTGGCATTCATCAAACTGACCAAACAGATTCATTAAAAACATTAAGAGATCAGTGAAAGACCCATTGGTTGAATTAACATGGCTCCATAGGGAAAATGCTTTTCCCTGTGGTTGATTACTTTATACATTCTATGACACTGGCACTCTTATATTCTAAAAATAATATATACAAGGGAAAGTTTCTCACATTGTGATTCACTTTTATTATGCAAAAGGTGAATTTTGTAAAATTTTCAAGTCACCGTATGTGTAATCTTTTCAGATGAAGGATTCACCATTGGTTCGTACAAGTACAGGTACTAGTTTTGAAGCATCCAGCGCTACGGGTGATGCCGTCAATCTTTACATTACGGATGTCACCTTTAGTGCCATCACTGCTACTACTGCTGTGGCACCACATACAATTGATGTTGAAATGCAAATCGATCCGGTAATGATATTTCAAGTGCAACACTTCGCGAATACTGCTGTAGTCACGGATGACATTATTGCACCAATGAACTACTCCTATGTGAAGCTTCCATCAGATTCAGTGAGAACAAAGACATTGGTGCAGATGATGCACACTATGTGATAACAGCGACATAACCGAGGGTGACTCAAGCAGCTCCGACACCTATGAGAAAGAGAAGAAGTTTGTCATTCTTGAGAAAAACGTATGTCACTTTTCTACACCTGCCACACACCAAACAGCCATAAACTGTGACACAGGTTGTACTCATGTCTGATCTATCAGCCAAGGTCTTTCGGATACTGGGGTGTCTGTCAGAGGAAAGGGTGCTGATTTCTACCCCTGGATAAGTGAAAGGTGAATTGAATATGTTAGGTGTATGTGTACTATCAGTCAGAATAAGTAGTATATTGGTGTATATTTAGTGCCAGTAGTTTATTGGAACAGATGGTTGGTGTGCAAGTACTATCAGTCAGAACAAGTAATGTATTGATACATATGATTGGTGTACATTTACTGTCAGTACAAGTAGTGTAGTTGGTAGAGAATGAGACGCTTGGTTTACATTTGCTGTCGGTAGGAACAAGTAGTAGATTCAGTCAGAACAAGTAGTATATTGGATACACATGATTGGTGTACATTTACTGTCAGAAGGCGTAGTGAAATGGTGCAGATTCCAGAATGAGATCATTGGTGTACATTTACTGTTGGTAGGAACAAGTAGTGTATTGGTATGCATGATTGGTGTATGCGTTTACTGTCAGTCAGAACAAGTAATATTGTTACACATGATTGGTGTACATTTACTGTCCAATCAAAACAAGTAGTCTATTGCCATTGGTACAGATGATGATGGTGAAACAGTTAAATGCCTTGGCTTTATGAAGATTAATTATTTCCTAAGCTAAACTACCAGTATATTTGATATGTTGTGGCATAATAATGATGTGTGTAACTGTGATATCCATGTTCCAGGTTGTATTTCCCTGTGTTAGAAGTCACTGTTTTTAGTCAATGGTTTCAGTCGTTCTAGTTAGCCTTATTTCTTTGGTAATTGTTTTTCTATGTGAATAAACTGTTGGTATATTTTATGTTGGTCTCAATATAAATGAAATTGTGTGTAGTGACATGCAAGATGCTGCAGGTAACATTTTTGTTGACAGAAGTGGAATATGGATAAGGAGGCCTTCACATCATTCAGTTATTAATATTTTAGTGGGAATTTTTGTAGTTTTCCAGGTTGTTTTTCGACCTGCTGCATACTGTGGGTGCCTCACAATTTGTCTATGTCAGACTATCAGTACACTCACCTGTGTCAGGTCAATCTCCATAGCTAAACTTTCCATCAATTCAATTCGGTTCAGAATAGACATCACAGATCCTTCCCACATTGCAGGATTGGATTACATGTCTTGCCTTTCCTGAGCCTGAAATATAATTTGTCAGGGTTAGTTGATAGCACTAATTCCATAATTACCATAATAGTTGCAAAACTGTGAACATTACATACTGTCAGTAGTTAATTATTGTTATTTAAATGATTACATTGCACCAAACAACAAGGTGTTGTGGTGTGCTACAGAGAGGGGTGATTACAAGTACGAATATTAATAATCATGATTACAGTAATTATTGCAATCACAATTACTAATGTAGTCATGATTACAACCATTATTACAATCACAATTATGGTAACATCTAAGAATATATATATATTCACATAATGAATTAAATAAACCCTCATGTTATTATTGTCATCAATGTTATTCAACACAAAATCAAACACAATATTAAAATACAGTCACGGTACACTTCATTAGATTAGATACAAAATAAAGAGAAGAGCCTGCTTGCATTGCCATTGTAGTTCAGACCTCGCCCTCGGGCTAGGTAAAAGAAATATGCAGAAAAAATATAATTATTAAAATGGCAATGATTCGATAACAATTGAATTACTGACCTGCTAGCTATAGTGCGAATCAATGAGTCGGCACGCAAATCATGCAGTGACAGCAGACCAACATCTAGCACCGCTCTGTTTGTGCATATCAGTACAAAATCATCGTCTTCGCCTTCGTACGGTGATGGAAGCACCAACGCGATCGGGCACACGGTGCTGCATAGCCATAGCCTAGCCCAGCCTAGGCATGGTAGCTTCCTCGGCGCAGCATGATGACTCAACGTAAACGTGCGCAGACATCGGGACGTAATTTCCACAGGTTCACCACATCACATTACCTAGTCAGGATTCGTTGACAGTCAAAGCGCTGTTGTAATTTTTCCTGAATCCAACGTCAACAAAGGCGAAGCCGACCTGGAGTCTGGAGCGTGACTCGCACACTCGGTGACACTTTACGACTGTCAACCGTTGTTTCCGTGTGGCCTGTCGAACTAGACTTTTCGTCTGTGGTTTCCATTTCTCCAAAGATAGACAACTATTACGGAAGTTCAGTAAACCACTAATCGCTAGTAGCAGATCTGGTAAAACTGTCACAAGCGATGCATCCATCTTGTCAACAAGTAAAAAATAGTTCCGGTATTCCGTTATCGCATATTCTCGTTGGTTAGCGTCTCGTGTGTTCGAGAAGTGTGGCGTTTTCGACGATTTTTTGCGTGTTTTGTTGTAATTTCTTTAACTTTTTTTATTTGGAACGAACAAAAACGCTATTTTGTTGACGTTTGTAAACACTTGTATATATAACAGAGACCCATATCTTTTTTTTCGCTCCAGAATGCCTATTTACGAAATAAATCGCAAAAAATCGAAAATTTACATTGATTAGATATACGCGACTCAAACCACTCGTTTCGACAACAAGATGGCGATACGCAGTGATGTATTTTGTCGATTTTTGTCTCGAACAAAATCAGTTTTTCAGTTTATCTCACAAATTAGCAGGTATCTGTCACCATTAATGCATAGTTAGATAATATATATTTAAATATACGGCAAAACACAAAATTGCTTCACCCCCCCTTTAAACGTTTCGCCGATCTACTTGAATCATTTAACATCATTCAACACGTTAAATTTCCAACACATATCGACGGTCACACCATTGATCTCATCTTGACGCCATCCGAAAACCACGGTATTACTTCAACAAAACGTCGTTGCTGCTGTCTGACACCTGTGGGTGGAATGTGTCGTCGACTTGGAGAAACCGGTCGTTCCGCAGAAAACGATCATATACCGAGAGTATAAAAGCACTGACAAGACTGCGTTTCATAATGATATCGCTTCGTCGACTTTGACCACAGTGCGTCTGTTATACAAACAACGACTGACCTTGCTGATCAGTACAATGTTGTTTTGACAAAGCTTATTGAGAAGCGCGCCCCACTACAGACGTGTCGTGTCGCCGATCGTCCACTCGTACCGCGGTACAATGAGAAGCTGATCAATGCCAAACAGTGTCGCCGATCGTCCACTCGTACCGCGGTACAATGAGAAGCTGATCAGTGCCAAACAGTGTCGTGTAGCCGATCGTCCACTCGTACCGCGGTACAATGAGAAGCTGATCAGTGCCAAACAGTGTCGTGTCGCCGATCGTCCACTCGTACCGCGGTACAACGAGAAGCTGATCAGTGCCAAACAGTGTCGTGTCGCCGATCGTCCACTCGTACCGCGGTACAACGAGAAGCTGATCAGTGCCAAACAGTGTCGTGTCGCCGATCGTCCACTCGTACCGCGGTACAACGAGAAGCTGATCAGTGCCAAACAGTGTCGTGTCGCCGATCGTCCACTCGTACCGCGGTACAACGAGAAGCTGATCAGTGCCAAACAGTGTCGTGTCGCCGATCGTCCACTCGTACCGCGGTACAACGAGAAGCTGATCAGTGCCAAACAGTGTCGTGTCGCCGATCGTCCACTCGTACCGCGGTACAACGAGAAGCTGATCAGTGCCAAACAGTGTCGTGTCGCCGATCGTCCACTCGTACCGCGGTACAACGAGAAGCTGATCAGTGCCAAACAGTGTCGTGTCGCCGATCGTCCACTCGTACCGCGGTACAACGAGAAGCTGATCAGTGCCAAACAGTGTCGTGTCGCCGATCGTCCACTCGTACCGCGGTACAACGAGAAGCTGATCAGTGCCAAACAGTGTCGTGTCGCCGATCGTCCACTCGTACCGCGGTACAACGAGAAGCTGATCAGTGCCAAACAGTGTCGTGTCGCCGATCGTCCACTCGTACCGCGGTACAACGAGAAGCTGATCAGTGCCAAACAGTGTCGTGTCGCCGATCGTCCACTCGTACCGCGGTACAACGAGAAGCTGATCAGTGCCAAACAGTGTCGTGTCGCCGATCGTCCACTCGTACCGCGGTACAACGAGAAGCTGATCAGTGCCAAACAGTGTCGTGTCGCCGATCGTCCACTCGTACCGCGGTACAACGAGAAGCTGATCAGTGCCAAACAGTGTCGTGTCGCCGATCGTCCACTCGTACCGCGGTACAACGAGAAGCTGATCAGTGCCAAACAGTGTCGTGTCGCCGATCGTCCACTCGTACCGCGGTACAACGAGAAGCTGATCAGTGCCAAACAGTGTCGTGTCGCCGATCGTCCACTCGTACCGCGGTACAACGAGAAGCTGATCAGTGCCAAACAGTGTCGTGTCGCCGATCGTCCACTCGTACCGCGGTACAACGAGAAGCTGATCAGTGCCAAACAGTGTCGTGTCGCCGATCGTCCACTCGTACCGCGGTACAACGAGAAGCTGATCAGTGCCAAACAGTGTCGTGTCGCCGATCGTCCACTCGTACCGCGGTACAACGAGAAGCTGATCAGTGCCAAACAGTGTCGTGTCGCCGATCGTCCACTCGTACCGCGGTACAACGAGAAGCTGATCAATGCCAAACAGTGTCGTGTCGCCGATCGTCCACTCGTACCGCGGTATATTGAGAAGCTGATCAATGCCAAACAGTGTCGTGTCGCCGATCGTCCACTCGTACCGCGGTACAATGAGAAGCTGATCAATGCCAAACAGTGTCGTGTCGCCGATCGTCCACTCGTACCGCGGTACAACGAGAAGCTGATCAATGCCAAACAGTGTCGTGTTGCCGATCGTCCACTCGTACCGCGGTACAACGAGAAGCTGATCAATGCCAAACAGTGTCGTGTCGCCGATCGTCCACTCGTACTGTGGTACAATGAGAAGCTGATCAATGCCAAACAGTGTCGTGTAGACGATCGTCCACTCGTACCGCGGTACAATGAGAAGCTGATCAATGCCAAACAGTGTCGTGTCGCTGATCGTCCACTCGTACCGTGGTACAACGAGAAGCTGATCAATGCCAAACAAATACGACAACTTGAACGGAAGTGGCGTCATACATCACTTCAAGTGCATCGCGAAATGTACAAGACAGAGTGTGCACGGGTAAAGAGTATCATCAAAGAAGCAAAGTCTGTCTACTACGCTTCTGAAATAGAACAATGCGGGAATGACAACAGGCGACTGTATCATTTGTTAAACGGACTGCTGCAGCGAAGAAAGTCCCCATGTCTTCCTGCTAATGACAACATGCACATGCACGATCTTGCAGCAAGTTTCTCTAACTTCTTCTGCGCGAAGATCGATACGATCCGTGTGGCGCTACGTACTCAGTCTACACTCACCTCCACCACGCTCACAGACCAACACCCAACACCCTGCGGGTCACAACTTCACTCGTTTCCGGCTGCAACAACATCCGACATCCGCAACCTGCTCAACAAGTCGCCAACAATATCGTACGTGCTCGATCCTTTACCAACATGCCAACGTCATCCCTGTGCTTAAGAAAGCAAATCTCGATCATAACAATATGAACTGTTATCGACCAATTTCAAATCTGCCTTTTGTGTCTAAGCTACTTGAACGATACGTCACACGCTGTCTGATCAAGCACCTGACTGACAACAATCTTCTCGAACGCTACCAATCAGCATATAAATCACATCATTCTACGGAAACTGCGCTAGTTTTGCTTCAGAAAGACATCCTTGAGGCGCTCGACCAGTGATATGGTGTTATCCTGGTATTACATGTCGGCCGCCTTTGACCAGTTGACCATGAAATTCTACTCAGCCGATTGGAACAACGCTTCGGAATGTCTGGTCCCGCACTGATGTGGATCCGATCGTATCTACCTGACAGGTCGCAGTCAGTAAATGTACCAGGTGGCGCTTCCAGCAATAGCAGCGTCGCTTGCGGCGTCCCTCAAGGTTCGGTGCTGGGGCCCCTATTATTCTCTATGTACACAGCTCCTATTATCATCAGACGACACTGCTTGAGCTTCCACCTCTATGCTGATGATACCCAGTTATATATAAAATTTGAGATGAATGATGAAACCAAAAGAATGTTGTCTTTATGCAGAATTGAAAATTGCATCAATGATGTCCGCGTGTGGATAGTTGAAAATCTATTAAAAATGAATGATGACAAAACGGTCGCACTTGTGTTAGGATCACGAAACGATCAAGCAAAACATTACATCACCGTGATCAAAATCGGCGTCTGTGACATAACGCCAAGTCCTACTGCCAGAAACATTGGTGCTGTATTTGACTTGGAAATGTCGATGGTCTGTCACGTAAAGTACACCTGCCGCATAGCCTACTTTCATCTAAGAAATATTGCGTCGATCCGATCATATGAAAGCTGCGTCTGATATACTCACTCGTCACATCGAGAATTGACTATGCGAACTGTCTGCTACATGGCGTCCCTGATTGCCTGATCAACAAGCTGCAAAGAGTACAAAATGCTGCAGCTCGGCTGGTGGTCCGCTGCCACAGATGGGACCACATCACACCGGTACTCAAGAAACTGCATTAGCCTCCCGTGAAGCAACGCTTTCATTATGCAATTCTGCTACTGACGTTTCATGTTCAACACGGACTGGCACCCGCTTACATATCTGGCCTACTCCACGAACAACGAGCTACTCGTGTGTTGCGTTCGGCTACAAACAATGATTTGTATGTGCTGCCATCTCGTAGCCGATACGGCGGCAGATCTTTCTCAGTTTCTGCTCCACGAATGTGGAACGCACTCCGAAACGAGATGAAGACAATCTCTTGCCTAGTGACTTTTAAAAGACTCTTAAAAACGCATCTCTTCCGGGTTACATACGCATCTTAAGCAGCACCTATTTATATGTTTATTATTTTGTTTGTTTAATACTAATTTTTATATTAAATATTTTTTATTATTATCTTTATATGTTTTTATATAAATTTTACACCATTTTTTTACTTATTTATTACTCATTATCATATATCTTTAACAGTTATCTTCTATATAATTTATTCTTTTAATATGATAATATTATGTTCTCTTCTATCTGATTTAATTTATCATCATTTACATAACGTATCAATGTTTAGCATATAAATAATTTTTAAGCTCCTCCGAAAGTTCAAAAACAATGGCGGGTGCTTTTGTCCTACTGTGCTCGATCTCAAGCTCGGCATTCATAGTTGCATTCCAAGTGAATCGGTGCATGTTTGAGTACACAGTAGGCCTCAGCAAGTGAAATGGTCACTAAGTTACGTGCAGCAAATAGGACATGTGGAGAATTTAGGTAATGTTTATGTTTAGAGTTCAAATGTTTATGTTTAGAGTTCAAATGTTTATGTTTAGAGTTCAAATGTAGTTGAAAGGAGATGTCACTGTCGTGTAGGTGTGTTTCATCGATATCTAAGAGATCGTTGAAACCACCTTTTACTTCAGAAAAAAATACATTATTTATTGAAAGCGAAATGTTGGTTCAGGAATATCGTTGGTGAAATGACCCCGGTTTCCGTTTTGAATGTGATTTTCTGGCAATTCTACATAAAACTCCATAACGTCAACGCAACCCTTTGTATGCAGCCAGTGTGATCGTGTGGCCGCGGACTGACCTCGCAGCCCGCCTCAACCAGATATGCCGGCATCGAGGTTCCGCGGCCCGGTCGTCGTGATGGGCATCGGCGGCTGCTTCGCCGTCGTTGGAGGCGTTCCAGTGGCCGTCACCCTCGGGCTCGGCATGAAGACGTCCGCCACGATCATCGGAGTCGGCTTCATGGGCTTCGGCTTCACGCTGATCCTGCCGGGCTGTGTTTGGTGCTGCTTCCAACAGGGCCGACTGTGTCGCGACGTCTGGCGTCGGCAGCGACTGGACGCGCCCTCCGAGGAAATGTCTGCCCTCGGGTGAGTGGTCGTTCGTGTGTCGCCCTGTCAGAGTGTCTCCACCATGAAGGCCGTGAAAGGCCATCGCTATAGTGTGCCGAACGTGGCAACGCGATAGTGCGATGCAATGAATCAGTGGTGATGTGATGAAACAATGGCGCGCTTATATAACGATGCAACAGTACCATAGCTACGTCGCACGCACGCACGCACGCACGCACGCACATAACATAGATACGTGCGTACATACGTGTGTCCAAAGCACGACATATGGCCCAGTGCTCTCCACACCATCCTGATTATATAGATATAATAATATGGGATAGACTATCACGGTTAAAAAGAAAACAGAACTTGCCACTGAGTCAACATTTAACTTGGCCGCAGACGAATCTAGGCCCTACTTGTCATGCAGGACAAGCATTCATTTTGCGACTTGGGCTATATACGTTCTATATAAAGCGTTTAAACATTTTCAGGGACGGCGATGGAAACAAATATGGCGGAACGGAACACTGTGTAGAATCTGCGCAGCTCGACTTGAAGGATTACTGATCGATCTCATGGTCTGTGGTATAAGCGGTGTTTTTGATCTATGTATATGTGCTAACTGTGTTTGCATTATTACCGTAAAGTCAACACAGTGTGGACACCAACTCTGGCGATTATAAATAAAATGCAGTTTGTTTGCAGGGTCATATAAATTCATCATGTGCATTCCTATTGTGCGCACCATATACATATTTACTTACAATATACACCCATTTTATTTAGGCAATCGTCACGCAGTATTAACTTGTAGGAACTGTTGTGCATGCGGATTAGCGGCTGCGTAAGTCTTCTTTTGTCGCAGCGTCTCCCGTTAGTCACACATTTCTGATACGGTACAATTATGTAAAAACGTGGACTTTGCCTTGTGCGAAATGCGTCGGCTCCGTCGTCGAGTTAAAAACATTAAAGTAAAAATGACATTGTTATATACACCGCGGTTAAGATGGTGGTCTCCACCCTCGTCCACTGGGCGAGTCGGAACTGAGGATGATCCCCTTCCTTCCCGCCGACACCTCGCTTGAGTCGCACCCGACTTACGATCGCGCCTTGTGAAGCGTCCACCAGCCGACCACTCGACGTCGAATAGGCTGACCACACCGCTTTTATCAGCTCGTCACCGGCGACATCGTATATCCAAAGATGTATCCTCTTAATATTGCAAATTCCAAACCACGATTAAACAACAGTTATAACTACAGGGTGCTTTTTACAAATAATATCTGTGGACAAATAAAAAATCACTGTCAATAAAGAGTTCACTTGCCAACACACAATTAATTCATATAGATTGTGGCAACATTGTATGCTATGTGGCCTCCACGCATTCCTAACACACAAATCAAGATTTACCAAGATTGCCATCCAAGGCAGACCCAGATGGCAAGTGGACAAGGAAGCCATTGGCTTATCGAGAGTCGAACATGTTTTATCTAGGTGTAATCCGCTCTACTGAGATATCAAAGGACAACCCAATTACATATGCTCATAAAGATGTACAAAGGATATTGTTCTCTTTATATTATCTTCCTGAACTATTTTAATATTTTTTATTTGAAGTATAAATTTAATGTTTTAATTAATTTAAAAAATATTAGTATTTTGCTTTTGACTATCTTGCAGTAAAGTACACAGTGTACCGTATTTGCATTCAAATACACTAAAGTATTAACATTTTCAAATTAACAATAATGACAATATAATTAATTTATCACGATGAATACGTCAAAATCTGTTCATAAAACAACGGCGCCGAAACGACAAAAAATCGCCGGTTCCGAGTCGCATCGGCGGCGATACCACTGTCATAAAATGGTGCCGACGCGACCAAGAGAGTTATGTTGAGTCCAGTTACCCGCTCTACCGCCGCTGTCGATGCCGCCCAATCAGCGAAGTCTGTCTGCTCGGGTAGGTGCTCTTTGTGTCACCCCACGCAACCGCGCAGCGCTGTTGACAACTATTTCGTCAACTCAAGCGCCACGTCGTTACTGATACAAAAAGGCCTCCAAATAACATTAAACACGCCACACATCAACATACACAGTCACAGATAAAGTGGGGAAAGACACAAGAGATGCTAGGGAGAGCTCACCTCAGCCTGGGAGGAAGCTGAGAGGAGGGAAGGTGACAGGTCGTAGGGAGACAGAACGTAAGGAGACGGGAAGGAAAGGAATGGGAGGGAAGACAACCGGAGTGAAGGAGAGGGGAGTAGGGGAGACAGGAGGGAAGGAGAAGGGAGTGGGGGAGACGGGAGGGAAGACAACCGGAGTGAAGGAGAGGGGACTAGCAGAGACAGGAGGGAAGGAGAAAGGAGTGGGGGAGACGGGAGGGAAAACAACCGGAGTGATGGAGAGGGGAGTAGGGGAGACAGGAGGGAAGGAGAAGGGAGTGGGGGAGACGGGAGGGAAAACAACCGGAGTGAAGGAGAGGGGAGTGGGAGAGACAAGAGCAAAGGAGTGGGAAGTGGGGGAGACAGGAGGGAAGGGGTCAGGACAGAACGTGATGGAGGTGATCGAAAGGAAGAGTTATTCTGCAGCAGTGATAGAGGGAGTGAGGAAGAGAGCGAGGGTGTTTGTGGGGGATTCGATAGTTAGGAAGACCGACAGAGTCTTAAACAAGGGAGATGATGTGGTGGTCTGCTTGCCTGGAGCCAAAATAGAGGCGATAACTGAGAGGGTAAAAAACATCGTAGGCTCGGGTAAGGGTGGATCTGTTTTAGTACACGTAGGGACAAATAACGTAGAGAGGGAGGGTACAACTGCCATAGGCAGTTGGTCAGAACACTAAAACAGACGCGGGTTGAGCAGGTAATACTGTCAGGGATTTTACCTGTAATGGGCAGGAGGGGTCACAAATATCGAAATTGTCGGGGGATGGCAGTTAACATGTTAGTCCAGAAGCTATGTAGGGAAGAGGAAGTTGGATTTGTGGATTTATGGGGAAGTTTTGTTGGGAGGGCTGATATGTACATGAAGGATGGGCTTCATTTAAGTGGAAAGGGGGCGGCAGTATTCGCGGACAAACTTTCAGCAGCAGTAGATAGTGACTTGGGTACAATGACAAATATTTTTGGAAGTAAACATTCTTTAAACTAGAAGTGCACGGGGGTTACCTACAGGTGCCTCAAGCAGAACAAGAGGCCACTAGCACAGATAAACCAATATCAAATCATCCGAAAAACATCTCTGAAAAAGGTTATAGATGCGTATGTTTAAATGCAAGGAGCATAGTAAATAAGAAAAACGAATTAAACATTATGGTAGAAGATATTGACCCTCACATAATTGGTATAACTGAATCATGGGGCAACATAGATATAACAGATGCTGAATTAGGACTGACAGGATACGTAATGTTTAGGAAAGATCGAATAGGAAGAAGGGGCGGGGGAGTTATTTTATATGTTAAAGAATCTATTCAGGCTTATGAAATAAAACTAGAAAGGGAAGCAGATTGCGATGAAGCTGTTTGGTGCAAAATTGTTTCAGGAAATTCAAAATTAACTATTGGATTAGTTTACCGAAGTCCAAACATAAACGAAGAGGACAACACAAAAATAAAAAACGCTATAAAGGAAGTTAGTAAAGGGGAATGTATCATAATGGGAGATTTTAACCATGGACACATACAATGGAATTCTCTAGAGAGCACAGGGATTGAGGATCAACAATTTCTATGTTTAATCCAGGATAGCTTTCTTACTCAGCACGTACTAGAACCAACCAGGGGAGAAAATGTATTAGATATAGTTTTGTCATCACAAAAAGAATTAGTGGACAATGTAAAAATATTTGAACCATTGGGTAATAGTGACCATAATCAAGTACATTTTGACATCAATGTAAAATCAGAAAGTAAAAATAAGAAAACGTACAAGAGAAACTTCCACAAAGGTAACTACAAAGATATGAGGAAATACTTAGCAAAGCTAGATTGGAATAACATGCTGATGAATAAGACCGCAACTGAATGTTGGAATATTCTAAAATATGAAATTGAGAGTATCATCGATAAATTTGTTCCCTTCCAAAAACAAGGAAAACGGTGTAGAAAGAAACACTTGTCAAAAGAGGCAATTAGAAAAATAATGCTAAAACAAACTATGTGGACGGTTTATAGGCGTACCAGAAAGGAAGAAGACTATGCAAAATACAAAGAGGCACTTAATGCAGCTACAGCTGAAATCAGACAATCTAAAAGAAGCTATGAGCAAAAACTGGCATGTAACATAAAAAATGACAGCAAGAGTTTTTATGCATATGTCAGGAGTAAACAAAACGTACAAGACAAGGTTGGACCTATAAAAGACAGTGCTGGAAATATATCGGGGTTTTTAATGGCGGAAGACCTAAATGGTTACTTCAGTTCAGTGTTTACCAAAGAAGATATTAGTTCATTACCAGTTGCTGATGCTAAATTTCAGGGGGCTAAATCTGACTATTTAGGTCCGTTAGTTGTAACTCCAGAATTGGTAGCTAAGAAAATAAAGGCAATGAATGATAACAAATCACCGGGAGTGGATGGGATTCCTCCAAAATTACTAATGGAAACAGTAGAACAAATCAGTATACCACTTGCAAGAGTATTCAACTTGTCATTAAAAGAGGGAGTTGTTCCGTTTGAATGGAAAGAAGCAAACATCATACCATTATTTAAAAAGGGTTCGAGAAATAAGTCAGAGAATTACAGACCAGTGAGTTTAACGTCAGTGATTTGTAAATTATTAGAAAGGTTAATTAAAGACCATATGGTGGACTTCCTCGTTAAGCATAAATTATTAAATTCATCTCAACATGGATTCCTTAAAGCGAGGTCATGCTTAACAAATATGTTATGTTTTTTAGAAGAAATCACTAAGTGGATAGACGTGGGATCGCCAGTAGATATTATCTACTTAGATTTTCAGAAAGCTTTTGACAAAGTGCCACATCAAAGATTACTACTTAAATTAAAAGCCCATGGTATCAGGGATAGCATAACTGACTGGTTAGAACAATGGCTGACTGACAGAAGACAACGAGTTGTAGTAGATGGAGAAGTTTCAAATTGGAAATCAGTTTTGAGTGGGGTACCTCAAGGATCAGTATTAGGACCTATATTATTCTTAATTTATATCAATGACTTGGACGACAGTATAACAAGTAACATACTGAAATTTGCGGATGACACAAAACTGTTTAGAAAGGTTAATACTGATAGCGATAAACAACATTTACAAAATGATCTAGACAGATTAGTGAAATGGTCTGAGAAATGGCAGATGCTGTTCAATTTTGGGAAATGTAAATGCCTACATACAGGACATGGGAACTTGAATGTAAACTATAAAATGGGAGATACTGTTCTGGGTACTACTGTAAAAGAAAAGGACTTAGGAGTTACAATAAGCGCTGATATGAAAGTTTCAGAGCAGTGTGGTATTGCAGCTTCAAAGGGTAATCAAATTCTTGGATTGATTAGAAGAAACATAACATACAAGGGAAAAAAGTTAATTATACCTCTTTATAAAGCAATAGTTAGACCTCATTTAGAATACTGTATACAAGCATGGAGACCATATCGTAAGAAGGATATAGATACGCTTGAACGCATACAAAGGAGAGCAACTAAAATGATTCCAGAACTTAGAGACCTTAGTTATGAAGAACGCCTGAAAGAATGTGGTTTAACAACTCTAAGAGACAAGGAGGTTAAGAGATCAGATTGAAGTTTTTAAGATATTGAATGGGTATGAAAATATTGATAGAAATATGTTTTTCTCACTCAAGAAGGATAGCAGAACTAGAGGACATGAGGTAAAATTAGTAAAGGATCAATGTAGATTGGACATTGCACATATCTCAGGAGGGCGGGTTATAAGTAGATGAACATTGCTGGACTCTCGATAAGCCAATGGCTTCCTTGTCCACTTGCCATCTGGGCCTTTGGCTTGGATGGCAAATCTTGTTAAATCAGTCAATAAGATGGACTGCCTTGCAATTCCAACACCGTCAAGACACATTTAATTTATTTGCAAAACATACCCAAAATCCACAGACTGGTGAAATATGGGATATTTTATTTCTACAAAATCCATAAACACCATACAATTGTAATCGCGTTTTAAAATTCGCACCTGTACTAACGATCCTTGTATCTGTATAATTAGAAATGCATTTAAATTAACTGCTTTTAGTAGAACAAGGTGTTTTCATTTCCCTAAAATCTAGTATAGCAAGATTAATAATTGCAATATTGGAAATTGTACATTCGGAAGAGGAAGCAAAGGAACATACCAACACAAATGAAAACATGCATTTAGACTGCTCAGACAAGGCAACTGAATTGGTACACTCATAATATTGTGTACAGAAACTGCTTATGATGGTTCATTAAAAGGCACTAGTAAATGAAAACCTATGAACAATGCCTTTGCAACATGTAAATTAACGTAGACGAGGATCATGTTGGTGCATTCAACAAGTTAAATGTTTACCACTACAGCTGCATAAAAACACAGACTGTGATGTGTGGAAAATTCACAAAATAACCACTTCCACAGTGGCACATTCTTCCACGGTCGCACAATCCTTGTTTAACATCGTCACAATTACCATGCAACAATGTCTGTGTACAGAAATGCCACACTGATCCCACGTAATTGCTAAACTCAGTTTTATATATAATGACACTAAATTTGTGTGGCATGTGAAACTATGAGGGACACGTGTGTGTATGCGTGTGGGTGCATGCATGCATGCACATGAATAGTTCAACTGAAGATTGAAGGGGCCTGTTATCAACAAACATATGCAGTATCAGGACGTCTGGCCACACAACATTTGTGCATAATATCATGACTAAATCTACGTAAAAGGCATAATTAAATCCAGATAAAATGAGTTATATTCTACAGGACAAACGTATTAAAAAACCATCAATGTCTATTGTTGGGATGTCCAATACCAAACATTTCCAAGACTGGTTTTGTCTCTATTTTTTTTACTGTGAAAACTCAAAAACAAAAGTATTAGAGAGATAAAAACACATGCATGCATTCAAGTTCACATATGTAGTCTTCTAGAATAAATGGGATGATAAAAAATATTTTGATGCGATTACTATAACAAAATTGCCCAAATACTACCCCTAACGGCGATCATGTGTTGTGTGACCAGACGTACGGATCCACATAATGCAGGCCAGGGAGCTGGTTCACCAACAGTTAAGATGCTCCTTCACTCCACAGCTACCGGTACTCAACATTGTGTCAAATATATCAAAGATGCACATTTCTTGATGGGTGAAACTGGATTAAACGAGGTCCTTAAATGTCATATCATAATCGACTTGTATGTCAACAGGTCAACGACTGAATTGTGTGTCGTCTTCAACAAGACTGGCTGGCTACTCACACATTTCTTAAGGGGTGAAATTGGATTAAACGGGGTTCTTAAATGTTAATGGAACCACATACAGCTGGACTAGACACGATTTGATGTTGTTAAAAACCAGATAATTCCCTGCACAACACTTCAGTTGTATGCCAATAAATATGAACAAACACCACCAGAGCCAAGTGGTGAGAACAGAGCCCTCTGGTCAAATAACCATGCAGTTTGTACCGAGCACCTGCATGGAACAATTACATGTAGCCCCCCTTCCTGGAGACAATCGTCATCAAATATCCTACGGGGCTCTTGGAGCACCGCAACGATTCAATTCAAGCAAATCCTATGACTCAAGTTGTCAATTCACTGGCTGCACGACGATTCTTGATATTGTACATGCAACAATGTCTGCATCACCGCGGCTGTCATTGTGTAATGGATGGTATGTGTGCATGCGCCCACGGATGGTCAGGCCCAGTTGTGATAGTCCTGAGGTCTAGTTGATGTACTGAGCTAACCACCGGAATCCCTCTCCGTAGCCCTGTCGTTTCAACACGCTGCACATGAAGAGTTCCATTGGGCGGCCTTGCAGGTCAGAGCGGGCAATGGTGCCCTGGAAACACAACAGGTCGTGTTGTTTATGTCATGTATAAATAGCTTAGCAAAATGTTCAGCAACCATGGTGTTTTAGATGGATTTCGTCCAGTTTTTTTCTGGCTATTTTTAATACTGCCACAAATTGCCCCATGCTGACCACTGGATAAAAATGTTTAAACAATCATCTCATTTGAGAAAGCGGTCCTTCTCAAGATAACCGTTTATCCACGTGTGTCAGACAACCTACTGTTTGAAACGGCCTCTCAAGATCTAGAACATGCATCTCAGTGCCATTAGAAAAAGGCTAACTTTCCAAGGGTATCCTGCCAATTGTGGAACAGACACACCACCTGGTGAATGTGAGTAAAACCATTAATCACAATGGACTCTTACCCGTAAGAGTCAAGCTACACCTGGCGATGAGACAAGGAGATAACGTCAACGCACCTTTCCTGTCGTCTGTCCATGCAGACCGAACAAGTGTCTAATTTCGTCCTCGCTGGCTGCGCCGGGGATGTCAATTTTGTTGCCTAGGATCAGTACGGGTGCATTCGATATCTGTTCGTCTGTCAGCAGGCTCTGAAAGGCCAAAACGTATTGGATACAATGCTGTATTTCTGAAATTGTTGCAATATAAGAATTTGTTGCATGCTATAATACTTATTTCTGTAAGTACTCCAAAATATACTACTTTAAAATAAATGATGCGGTGAAGCAAGTGTTGCTTGGTAGGCCTATTTGCAAGAACATATTTCAATCAGAAACAACTGGACGGACTAGAATTTATCGCAAACATCAGCTGTTGTTTTGAATGGTCATAAGTAAGGACAAATTCAGGCCTCAACATTAACATGGCCCAGCGCCTTTTGTGGTGCTGTTGGGCCAGTTTGGGCCACAGGTTTTCATATTTTACTGGCCCGGAGGACTATCATAGTTTCAGATCGTTTATATCCAATTAGTCACAGCCACAGGTCATCATTTCAATCGCTTGTCCTTGCCACCCACTCTGACGCAACAATTAAACGCAATCTTCATCTCATCTGACTTTGTGTTGACGCTTCGTATAGTTGTATTCTTGTTTTAGTACAAACTGCCGACCAGTGAATGTGACATTTGACGTGCAGATTCTGCACATCGTCATTTCATTTAGTAAACTCCTAATTTTTTCCACGAGATTTCTCAATTTCAGTTGCATACCATTGTGAATAGTGTTTCCATTGAAAATGTGTGTAGGAACAAAATAGCGTTCATTTTTCTTTGAAACTGTTACATATATGCACATGCACAATTGCAACGATGTAAGTCACGTAACTAGCCATAAACAACAATTGCGTTGCACAGCCAGCCCAGTGGTTTATACCACTCCACACTGTTCATATTGAAGTTGTGGCAGTGGTGGTGAGTTTGGCTTTGATATGTATGAGCTTCAAAAAAAGTCTGCATGACGTTGCTACTAGTGATGACGTGCAAACTTTTTGTGACGCTCATGCAGTGCAGAGGCATATATTTTAGTAGGGCTGCGTTACCAGTGTATCGTTAGGTCACAGCATTTTCTTCGGCGCGATATGTATTAATGATTGCCATGCGCCTTCGACATACTGATTTTATATAAACCGGTCTGTCCACTAGGTGCAGATAGTTTACCGTAACTTTGTACTATAGTGTCAGGCCCGGTTAACCCATCAAATTTTTTAGTATAACTAGGCCTGGGGTCAATTACATTGTAATAGTAATGATTACTTTTTTTAAAGCAATAGATGGAACAGAACACAATGTAATAGTAATATAAGGCAATGTAATTGTAATTGAGCTATTACATTTCTATTACAATTTGGATTAATGCTGGCTTATTTTGTGTTAGCTCCAACAGCCTACACAAAGACACTGGGTAAGACAACCAAGGCTATGAAGCCATGTACAGGTTACACAAATAACTGTATTGGTTCTTTGTATATTTTGGTCAGCAGAAGTAGTTCAAAGGACAAATTCAAACAATAGGTGTGACGTCTCACACAGCACAGCTGCATTCTACCATAGACACAAAACAAAGCCATAAATGTGTGCGAGCGACAGCAAAGGGCATATCTTGGCATCACATGCCGAAAGGATACACTTCAAACAAGCAACTGTTATTATCTGGTTTGAGAAAATCTGAAACGAGTCCTTGTGTCCATATTTCCTAATGGAAACAGTAGAACAAATTAGTATACCACTTGCAAGAGGGTTCAACTTGTCATTAAAAGAGGGAGTGGTTCCTGTTTAATGGAAAGAAGCAAACATCATACCATTATTTAAAAAGGGTTCGAGAAGTAAGTCAGAGAATTACAGACCAGTGAGTTTAACATCAGATTTGTAAATTAGTAGAAAAAGTTAATTAAAGACCATATGGTGGACTTCCCATGAGTTGTTGAGAACTACTGTACTACTGAATGGAAAGTTAAAATATGTAGCATAATATGCCTGCACGCATTCGAAAATGTTCAATCAAAAGCAGTAGAATCATTTGTAATAACTTGAGGATGTAATAGTAATAGAAAGGAAACAAAGTAATGCTAATATATTACAATGTAATTGACCTCAGGCCTGTACAGCTGTAACTCGATACAGACTGTCACCAACAGAATACACTTTTTGGGGGGCCAGTATCTTTTAAAATCTAGTTTATCTACTGGCCCGACAGGCCAATTGGTTCAAAAGCTTAATGTCAAGGCCTGAAATTTACATAGAGGCCACCAGGGCTGGGTCCAATTACACAAAATTATATCAATTACAATTACATAAAAAAAATTATTTCAATTACAATTACAGTAATAATTTTCCAAATCAATTACAATTACACTGTCTCAATTACAATTACAATTACATTATGCGGAACCAAATATATTCAGCATTTGTTAATTATGTATTTTTGCGCATTTTGCTGAATTACAATTTTGTGTACACAATTGATAAACAAATCTAACGGTAATGTTTGTACATTTTGTTGAATTGTGACTTTGAATTATACTAAATAAAAAGATAGCCGTTTAAAACATATTTTTATTATATAAAAATACAATGCAATATCCAGACATAATCCTACAGGACATATTCCAATGCAGACATTTATCCGTGCGCATTTCTTAAATTTTTCTTTGGAAAATACTAATAATAGGTTATGATGTGTTTACTTTGAGGTTGTAGCTCCTGCTCTAAGCTGACATTCTTCATTGGTCTGCCCTTTGCCTTGTGTGAGTTGGGAATGGGAAGAGAGGCCATGTAAACGGTCCTTGCCACCTGACCTGTCTCCTACCCACCACATCACAAGGGGTGTAATTGGCTTGCTAACTCTGCAATGTTTTACTGAGCTGATATTTTCTGAAGCAATATCAGGCTACAGGTCTTTCCATGTTGTTTGAATACCAGCTTAGCCTTTGTCTGACAATGTCTGTGCATTGTTTATTGCTTCCTGGCTGTTACCAACTTACTGAAAAGGCTAATTGCTAAGGCTACCCACCACTAGCACCACCGACCAGTACCCACCAGACAGTGAATACTGAGACTTAAATATAAATATATAAGCAGGTGTTATTATTAGTCTTGATTTTCAACTCATGTGCAACTTAAATTATATTTTTATTGACAATTCATTCAGGTAGTTTGTGATATGAAATGTACTGTAATTGATTGTAATTGAAATAAATTTTCACTTATACAAAATATAACAATTACAATTATAATTACAGCAACATTTTGAAACCATAATCAACTACAATTACAATTACACAATTTTGCTGTAATCAATTACAATTACAATTACATAATTGGACCCAGCCCTGGAGGCCACCCCATTGTACCTCTGCGGAACGAGTGGTCTTATAAGAGGAGGTTTCGTGTACCAGCCAACAGATCATGCAATAATGCCAATTTACTGACAATCATTTATGAAAATGCTAGAAGTCAATTCTGATGCGTGCTCGTGCCTTTGTGGAGATGCACAACAAGACCAACTTAGAATCTCTCATCAGACATGCTTAACTGGCAAATCAATGGCTTCTCTGTACTGCTCATCTATGACTAAAGACTACAATAAATGTAGGTAGAAAAGTTGCTTATCCCAGCAAGAGAGTCACGACTGCTAAAGCAACTGTAGGGAGATCGAACAACTGGTGTTGGCTGCAAGAGGAAAGTAACACTGATCACTCACGTCTAGCTCAGCTTTGGCTTCTACGAATCTCTCTCGGTCGAAACAATCAATGAGGAAGACGACGCCATCGACGGCGGGGAAATAGTCCTTCCAAACCCTCCGTGCTGTGACACGTCATGATACACACTCAGTCAATTCATACAACTTTTTAAAAAGTTACCTCCTTCCGCAGGAGGCATAAATTAGGAACAACTGATCAACTGTTCAAAGCTAATCTGTTTTTCCTCGATAATAATGTGGAAATGTTTGTGAAATAAATCTATGATATCTAATGTTATGATCAGGTTGAAATAACTGGTCAATAGTAATTTTTCCAACATTATTCATAAAAGTGTTTGAAGCTCAGTTTGCCACCACATTCGTGTTACTGTTTGGTTATGAGAGCACAACTGCACTGATTACAGATACAAGTAAGCTGAAAGAAGACAAATGAGATTACAACTATGACTGACAATTTAACATATTACATTCAGCTCTGCTTTGCCATTCTGGAATTTCTATTGAAAAGTAACTGAGCATTAAAAGGTATATTTATTAACTATGTACTTTTATGAGGACAAGCTTATGCTTAGTACTTATAGAATCCAATTAACCAACTGCGTTACATACCAGAAGAAAAAAGTAATTAAGTTGGTCATTTACCTTGCGCATGACCTCCAAGGTCAAATGTCGTAAACTTCATCCCACCCATTGTGAGTTCTTCTGACGCTACAGAGACAAACAAAGCCGTAAGTCAATGAAACAATCTTACAAGTACTGATTACTACTAATACAGCATCTACTTGTTTAAGTGTGCCATATTCCATTTATCTATGAAAGACATGGAATGTAAATATCTGAAATAGGCCCAATTATAAAAACAACATTATTTGCTTAACTGATTAAAATTCACAACACGTGAAATTAGATGAGAAAATGTGAGCATGTGCGTTAGTGTCCTGCATGGGCGTGGCTTTGGGTCCAAGCCCGGCCCGTGCAGGTCACTAGTGTGCGTGCGATACTGTCACAATGTACAAAAGTCCAGTGTTATTTGAACTTATTTCCCTCCCAACTTACTTGGATGAAGTGTTGGAACATGCTGAGCCATTCTGTCATCTTTGAGCATGTGTAACAGAGTTGTTTTCCCAGCATTGTCCAAGCCTAGAAAGACTAACTTGCCAGACTTTTTGTACAGACCTGGAATGATGGAAGTATAAACAAGTTTGATCAATCCCATGCTCCTGCAGAAATAATAAAATACAGAAAGTATAGTCATATTCACTGAGTGCCCAATGGTACATTACATCATGCTATTTGTCTAGTAGCAGTACGCCTAACAGGGAAACGCTAATAAACAAAATATAATAGATATTTATAAGCAAAAGCCAATAGATTTAAGATATGTTTGACTGCATGCATCTTTGTGAAGGGAAATGTTATCTTTCTTTTATCATTTCTACGTCACTGAGACTCTAGTGGCAGTGCTTATGATACGAGGAGATAAATGACACATCACCAACGTTATTTGTCAACCCTGTCACAAAATGTGTCCCATTAGTGTGGAAAGGCCAGCATAAATAGTTCGCTGTAAAACATTCAACAACTGTACAAATTACACTTATATAAAAAGGCCAACAACATTCAATATTATCAACTTCTACACACACACACACATAATTTAACAGTTAGTTTTGGTGATACCGCAGAAGCAGATATGAGGAAAAGAAAATATAAGCACACAATGGTTTGAATGATATGTAACACTTACCTAAAACATTTAGTACACTAGCTAGCCAGTCAAACAGAAACATATCTGGTGTTGCTTGATAAAACCTGCAATTGAAAATAGGCAGATGACCATTACATAATTTCTCGGAGGGACACATTTTTCTGAATGTTGACAATTCCACATTAAATGTTGACCACACCTGGGGCAATTCCGATACATATATTGAAGGCTGATTCAGATTCTGGTGAGACACTAAATGCTGTAGGTCCCTTCTAGTTCTACCTGGTCTCTATGTCTATGACAGGAAAGTAAAATTCTACACTTGTAGGGGATAAATGTGTAACCTGCCATGGACAGCTGGTACTGTAAAAGCATTTCATGTTCTTTTTTACCAGCTTTGTGAGTACAAGACAGGTTACACATTTATCCCGCGTGGGATATTTTACTATAAAATTATATACTTTTGTCTTTGCTATAGGACTATCAATTATCACAATTGTACATACTGTAATACAATGTATTAAAATATGCAGTTCCAAATAAATAAAATAACCAGACGGGTCAACAAGGGCGTATCTGACCAGTTATCATGACTCAGTCACGGATACTGTTGTTGACAGCTTCAGTGCAACCCCAATGGCAATGACCAATGTGCCACTGCCACTGGCAGTGATGACGTTTTACGACAATTACGCACTTTTCGTAGTGGCTTTTAACCTGCGACATTTCTAAAAACAAATCATTTAAACGAATAACAGAGAAACCTTCGGCGAGAAAGCGACCAACTATAAAAAAGTAAAGACTCAAGAAGAAATTGTATTACAAAATCACAAAACCGATTGACAAGTTCAAGTTGAGATGCACCACCTGCTTGTCAAAACCGTCTTACTTTACGAGTACCAGACTTTTATATCTTTCTGTTTAGTTTTGCCACTCTAAAATTCATATTTAAAAGTCGTTGAGCGATAAAATGTAATTTAATATATATGTCGTATTTATGTAATTTAAGAAAGCCTATACTCCACAAATAATTAACAATAATAAAGAAATCATAATCAAACTCCGTTTACCTGACTTCACACGAAGCAAAATGGCCACGAATGACGTTTCCAAATTGCAACATACCAGTTGAAAGCTATAATTTGATTGCTCGTTCTGTGGTTCCTGATACCAAAGCAGCCAATAACAGCACACGTAGCTTTTACTAGCGCTGTCAACTAAATCATGACTCTGGCTGTGTCCTTTCAGAAGGTGGGGGAATGCTATAAGACGAATAACTAGTTACATTCAACCTATTATAAAATATTTTATCATATATGTAAATGATATAAAGTCACGCTATTGAAGGTCAAATTAAATTGTTGTGTGATCATTTCTAGCCCATGTGTTGCCATGCATTTCAAATATATCATGTATTATCGCCCAACAGTTTACGTGAGGACCGCGGCCGCTGATAGCGTTGTACCATGCCCGTACGGTAAACCACCCGTACTATAGTATATAATTTATTGAATTGCTGCTATTCTTAATATAATATGCCGTTTTAACACAAACAAATTAACAAGCTAGTCCACTGGACTAGCTTGTTCATTAAGCATTAAATGCTAATGGAGATAGCCTAGGCGAAGCCTAAGCCGGCCTAGCCGGGGCTAGACAAGGCTTAGGAGTTGCCACATTTCACGTGTGTCTGCAAAAGTTAACCGTGCGTTGGGTTTCATCTGGAGGAATGTATAGAAATGCTCAGAAAAAAACAAGCAGTCTTCTTACTTCACCCTGGTTTGTCTGCATCTCAAGTAAACTTAAAGACTAAAGTCTGAAAACTGTGTTTGCATATTATATTTTACATATGGACTGAGCATGTTGTTACTGGGCTGTGTGCTTGTAGAGTGGTCAGCTGTTGGTGCAGCTACATGGCTTGGGTTGCTCCCGACTGGTGGCTCGGTCAATCTGTATGACCCAGGTGTGTGAGAAGAACCTGCGCGCGGGTCAGTACAAGATCACAAACAACCGCAGCAAGCCGTTGACCTACGAACAGGCTCAGCCACCGTACAAGATCGGGGTCACCAAGAGCTGGAACTCGTGGAATACTTGTAAGTGGCAATATCTTTCTGATTTTAATTGATTATATTGCAAATGGTATAGAGATTACAGTAGAAATGAGAGGCAAATGTTTTAATATTGAAAGGACTCGTTGAGAGAGGATATTTAATTACTGGATCAAATTTTCTGCTGACTGTGTAAATGGTAACATTGCAAAAATCTAATTGATAGATTGATGCTGACAAGGACGACAAGCATATATATTACACTTGTGGACCAATGACTTCTGTGTTCATATGCCATCTGATACTTGTTGCTTTTGATGGCAGTTACATCTTGTAAAATAACATTAAAAATTTTTAGTAACTGTAATGGTGTAGCTCTTTGATTTGTGTTGTACAGCCAGCCTGCAGGATGAGAAAGAGCGAACATCGGAGACGACTGTTGAGGACGCCTTCATCCGCAAGTTTATTCTGGGCACGTGGCACAACCTAATGTTGTCAGAGGTGATCATAAAGAGACGACACAACCTCATAGTGATCTGTGGCCTCGCCTACCGTGGTATTGCCCCCAGGAAGATGTACTTCCTGCAGGGATACACAGAGGAGCTGCTCGCTTGTCTGCTCAAGCGACCAGTCAAAGTAGAAATACAAACAGTGGAGAGCAGAAAAGACATGATCTTTAAATGGATTTAGTCACTGTGTATGCATAAACCATATGATATTTGTCATCTAAAGAGTTTTGTACCATCCCTTTCTGCTTCATCAAACTGCACAGAGGAAGGCTGAAGACTTAAAGACTTGTTCATTAAGTGGATTTAGTGACCATCTAGGATTCTGTGACCGCCTAGGATCAGATTCATCTTTCTGTTATCTATGTTTGATTACTAATAAAAGAATTTAGTTTGGCTTTGTGGAACGATCCCCTTCTGCTTTGTGATTTGTTCATCAAACCACAGTGTGCATGTAGCTGCCATACCAAAGACTGCATCAGATGGTCAGGACACTGCAATCATCGAAGACTTGTTGGGCTGTTGGCCTTTTGGACTTCCAATCCCAAGTTGCTGACCTAGATAGGCACACAACAATGTGCAATCCTGTGCAGATGTTATTCAGCGACATTATCTCTGGAAGGAGCTGAACATTTTCAAAAAAATTTGTAACATTAAAAACCTGAAAAACAAAATCAATGCCACGTTAAAATCATACTAGTTCACACCAGATATTTTCTGGTGAACCTACAGTGATGCCCTATGGAGAGCAGCTCGCCACTCATTTCGCCCAGTTTCCATCTTTCTCCAACAGATAGAAAAGCAAATTGGGTGAGCAGCAAACGTAAATACCCATCTTTGTGTTTTTTAAATACATCGCCAATCGGTAGGTCATAGACTGATCATCCAAGGAGGTGACGAAACGGAAGCAAGTGGATACAGTATTAATATAATATAGATATTCAGTGCTTATACATGGTTTCTATAATACTGCAAATGTATAAAATTTCAATACTAGAGCTGATTCTTCAAGGGGTTGCTATGGGTGGGCTGGTATTATTAAATCTTCTTCCAGGGGTTGATATGGGCGGGCTGGTATTGTTAAATTTTCTTCAATGGGGTTGCTATGGGTGGGCTGGTATTGTTAAATTTTCTTCAATGGGGTTGCTATGGGCGGGCTGGTATTGTTAAATTTTCTTCAATGGGGTTGCTATGGGCGGGCTGGTATTGTTAAATTTTCTTCAATGGGGTTGCTATGGGTGGGCTGGTATTGTTAAATTTTCTTCAATGGGGTTGCTATGGGCGGGCTGGTATTGTTGAATTTTCTTCAATGGGGTTGCTATGGGCGGGCTGGTATTGTTAAATTTTCTTCAATGGGGTTGCTATGGGCGGGCTGGTATTGTTAAATTTTCTTCAATGGGGTTGCTATGGGCGGGCTGGTATTGTTAAATTTTCTTCAATGGGGTTGCTATGGGCAGGCTGGTATTGTTAAATTTTCTTCAATGGGGTTGCTATGGGCGGGCTGGTATTGTTAAATCACTTTTATTGTTACATTCGATACAAGCGCAATCGTGTTCTGCATCAAAACTGGAATGTTCTGGCATGTTGAAACATGGGGAACATCAGTCATGTTCTGCATTAAAAATAGAATGTTCTGGCTTGTTGAAACAGGAACCATGTTTTGGCATGGAATGGAATTACAAATGTTGAATTCCAATGTAGATGTAGGAGAAATGATTGATTCAATAGTAGCACAAGAAATTTATTATACATAATACGTCACTGATTATACACAGACAGTTCACATGTGCATTTCATTACACATGTTCAACGCGGCTGAATTAGGAACCAGTCATCTGTTGACATTTATTAAACAGCATGCCATCATTACGCATTGATCAAATAGACAGTCTGAAAAGTAGACTATTTCAGCCTGACCCAACATGATGCATATACATGCCCCAATAGTGGACATATATATATATGCCCTAATAGGGTACACATATATGCCCCAATAGGGTACATATATAACCACAACCAGTTCTAATATACAACAGGTCGTCTTTCAGTTAACTCATTTAAAACATAAAACAAACCCATAAATCACAAAAACAGCCAACTTTGAAAATTTATTACCTACGTGTGACCACAGTCATGTTCACCTGTACAAGAAGCCACCCCGTGTGTTACATTCTGACCGTGTAAGACCCAGAGCACATACTTGACCGTCATCTGCTGGACAGTGGTTGACCAGCACTCTCAGCTGTTGATAAATATCCCATTTAATGTCCTCACCCAACTCCGACCCTAGTTCAACCAGCTCGTTCAACAGACCACCGTTAGAACATCCAACAGTAAGGCACCCAGAACTTTGCAATATATCCTACACATCACATCTTCCCAATTTTATGTACATTTCCTGTCTGCAATTTTGTACACCAAGCAATTTAAATCAGTGCCCTTGTTCCAGAAGCCCAAATTTTGAGCTAAGATATACATATTGTCAGTTTTTAAAGAAAAGACATGCAGGCTGCTACTGCGACTTCTTTGATCTTTCTTCTAAGCAGATTTCAAAAATTCTGACGACTAGAGAATAAATATTACTTCCAACATACAATGCTAGAAACTCTGCTACTGAACATGAGTTTGTTGGTCATGAAACTACAATAGTTTAACTGTCCTGTGTATGCGATCTGCCACCAATATCCACAGTCGGATACAACTGTGCAACATTGAGACTGTGTTTTGGTGATCATAATCCCTGGTCTGATTATAGTATTTCTTCTCTTGGTCACCCTGAAGCGTCCAATATGAGCATGTCACAAGCTGCGTTTCTATGCAATGGTGACACACGTGTAATGTCAGGTACGTTGATTACTTGTTACACATTTGGTATCATAAAATTCTGCAGAGAGACAGAAGTTGTCAAGGCACAACCTTGACCTCTTCATCAGCACAGCCATGACCTTAGCTCTTCGTCTCCTTCTGAAGGTGTTGCAAGAACTCATAGTAGGAGAACGTTGAATCTGTGCGGTCCTCGATCAGCCGTTCGATGAACACATGACGCATGCGACCATCTTCCCTGCAACCAGGTGGCACCACCATGACATGTGTTGAAACATAGATAACGAAATGGTTAACGATCATCATAAAATTTTTATTAAAAAGACACCCACACATGCAGAAGACATTTTGTTTTAAGAGTGCTCTGTAGAATCTAGAATCATGGCATATGCTAAACAAACAAGAAACAACAAAACTTTCAGGAAAAGCAGTTCAGCCAGACTATTACAAAGTCATATCTGTTGGGTAACGCTGAAACTGTAAGAGGAACTAAGTCTGCCTCGGCCAGATGTTCTGTGATGTAAGGGATGCAGGCTGGGGGGATGCAGGCTGGGGGTTGATGGGCACAGGTAGCATCAATGGACTGACTGACATCAAGTGCTCAAGAAGTTCAGGTAACAGGGCAGCCCACTATCTGGGTGGAGATCAATACTGGAGACAAAACTAAAGCTAGACTGACTGCACACTAAATGAAACGACTGAACCATAACTGTTACAAATATGTAACTGACAGTGGTGGAATATTTGAAGCTTTTGCAAAGTAACTGGTGCTAAGCTGAATACTTCCCAGAGAAGTTGAGTTGGTGTTGGAATGAACAGGTTTGTCAGGGGGATGTGAATGATGTGGAGGCTCACCGAATGACAGTCACTGGTACAGCAAACGGCCGCTGTTCATTCAGGTGGTTGATGAAATTGACCAACATCTCTGATGTTTGGTTCTCCAACTCCGGTAGACCCACCTGAAAGCAGCCAAGTCAACAAACATCAGGACAGCCACGCGAGCATACATTTGGGCAGCCATGACAACATACATCACGTTAACAACGACAGCATACATTAGGGCAGCTATGCCAGTAGTACTTATTTGTTTTGAACCATCTGTAGGATGTGTAAAATGAGGACTTAGCATTGATTATAAATTTTGGTGGCAAAATATTTTATGGTACAAATACAAAATAAACCATGTTATTAGGCCCAATAAAACAAACCATGTTATCTGGCCCAATAAAACAAACCATGTTATCTGGCCTAACATAACATACCATGTTATCCTGTACAGACTTGAAGTTGGGTTGTTCAAAGACGTCCTCACAGAACCTGTCTGAGACAGCAGCCCCGAGCCACAAGTACATGTGAGAGCCCGTGTCCATCAGATAGGCGCCATGCCGGTCAATGTTGGCTGATGACAACTGCAGCAACGGAGGTTGAGGCACCACCAGGTCACCCTTGCTCAGGCAGTTCTGTAGACACAAACCATCAACTCAGTTTACTGGCACGAAGAAACTTGTCTTAAAGTTAGCCTTTCAAAGTTCATGCATTTATTTTTGTGTTTATCTAGTGCCGTTATTTATTTAATCTCGTTTCTCTTCATTCAGTCCTTTTAATATACTGTAAAAAATTTTAATACTGTAAAACTACCTAAATATAAGAGCTCATCTATAAATCTTGCTGTTCATGTGCTACTTGAAACTCTCATGTTTTCTAGAAGACGATACAACATTATAATACATTATAATACAACAATGACAGTCATCTGGAGCTTGTGAGACATTTCTGATGCACAGTGTACTTTACCTTGTCATCCAGCATGTGGACAGGGTAGAGATGGGGATAGACTTGCATGAGGAGGAACGAGACAGGTAATGTTTTGAACTCCTCAAGGGCCACTACACGGTCGTCCAACTTGGTGCTTGCTCCCACGCGGAATGCCGTCTACAGAGAACACACACATCAAGAATTTCACAAACAACCAACCGCGATGTTTCATTAGTTAAACAGAGAAACACAGGTGTGTGAATGATGCTCCACATTTGTAATCTTATGTTTGAGTAGGTGCGTAATTTAGCATTTATTTATTTTATTGTGGTTCTTAAAAATTAATGTAAAGGTAAACGATATCAGATATTTGGCAACATCATGGATAGTGATGGATGCAGTCACTGTAAATGTGTCTGCTATTTCGCTCATTCACGTAGAACCATTTCCATTGCCATTACTAAAATATACTTTTGAGCTGGTTTGTCATAGCGACACTCATTACACGACAGCCAAATTAGAACACGTGCGAATGTGAAATTCACATCTATCACATATGTGACAATACTCATGGTGACTAGCACATGTCAATCTACTTACAGACTTGAGCAGAGCAAGGATGTAGACAGGAATGAGTCGGAGCTGGACCGGACAGAGGAGTTGGCCAATCCTCTGGGCAGCTGGCATTGTTGACCCATACGCATTCAGGACATCTATAGCAACGTTGATGAACGCCTCTCTTGCATCGTTGATGGATGCCGACAGTGACCGGTCAACCCCTAAAACACAAAGGTCACTTTACAGGAGCTGTGCACTAGGATCAGTTCAATGGCAACATCTCAGTTGCAATTACAATATAGTAGAAATTCATGCTACGTTGTCACTGGATGGGGGGGGACAACAATTTTCAAATGCTTTATAACTCAACCACAAATTTTTGGTGTCAGGTTCTTTAGCAGAACTACAAAAAATAATAAAACTTTAAATATTTCAAAATCTTACAAAAATGGATATCTTTGGGTAGTAAAAACATCTGGTAATAGTTTTTTATTACTGCCTCAATTGTTCATGTGGACCATGGCACAGTCCCGTTTGGATAGTCCAATATTTTTTACAAGCTTCAGGCCACTAGACCACCTTGAATTTTGAGCCCCGAATATGCTGCACATTTTGAGACAGATTTTGAAAGAGACATCAAGCAATAGATGAGTACGCGCCCATCTTTGAAAGACACATCAAACAATAGACGAGTACACACCCATCTTTGAAAGAGAATCCAAACAATAGACCAGTACACACCCATCTTTCAAAGAGACACCAAACAATAGACCAGTACACACCCATCTTTCAAAGAGACACCAAACAATAGACGAGTACACACCCATCTTTCAAAGAGACACCAAACAATAGACCAGTACACACCCATCTTTCAAAGAGACACCAAACAATAGATGAGTACACACCCATCTTTCAACGAGACATCAAACAATAGACGAATACACACTCATCTTTCAAAGAGAAAACCAAACAACAGACGAGTACACACCTATCTTTCAAAGAGACACCAAACAATAGACAAGTACACACCTATCTTTCAAAGAGACACCAAACAATAGACGAGTACACACCTATCTTTCAAAGAGACACCAAACAATAGACAAGTACAAACCCATCTTTCAAAGAGACACCAAACAATATACAAGTACACACCTATCTTTCAAAGAGACACCAAACAATAGACCAGTACACACCCATCTTTCAAAGAGACACCAAACAATAGACCAGTACACACCTATCTTTCAAAGAGACACCAAACAATAGACAAGTACACACCTGTCTTTCAAAGAGACACCAAACAATAGACAAGTACACACCTGTCTTTCAAAGAGACACCAAACAATAGACAAGTACAAACCCATCTTTCAAAGAGACACCAAACAATAGACAAGTACACACCTATCTTTCAAAGAGACACCAAACAATTGACGAGTACAAACCCATCTTTCAAAGAGACACCAAATAATAGACAAGTACACACCTATCTTTCAAAGAGACACCAAACAATAGACAAGTACACACCTGTCTTTCAAAGAGACACCAAACAATAGACAAGTACACACCTGTCTTTCAAAGAGACACCAAACAATAGACAAGTACAAACCCATCTTTCAAAGAGACACCAAACAATAGACAAGTACACACCTATCTTTCAAAGAGACACCAAACAATTGACGAGTACAAACCCATCTTTCAAAGAGACACCAAACAATAGACAAGTACACACCCATCTTTCAAAGAGGCACCAAACAATACACAAGTACACACCTATCTTTCAAAGAGACACCAAACAATAGACAAGTACAAACCCATCTTTCAAAGAGACACCAAACAATACATAAGTACAAACCCATCTTTCAAAGAGACACCAAATAATAGACGAGTACACACCCATCTTTCAAAGAGATACTAAACAATAGACGAGTACACACCTATCTTTCAAAGAGACACCAAACAATAGACAAGTACACACCTATCTTTCAAAGAGACACCAAACAATTGATGAGTACAAACCCATCTTTCAAAGAGACACCAAACAATAGACAAGTACACACCTATCTTTCAAAGAGACACCAAACAATAGACAAGTACACACCTATCTTTCAAAGAGACACCAAACAATAGACAAGTACAAACCCATCTTTCAAAGAGACACCAAACAATAGACAAGTACACACCTATCTTTCAGAGACACCAAACAATAGACGAGTACAAACCCATCTTTCAAAGAGACACCAAACAATAGACGAGTACAAACCCATCTTTCAAAGAGACACCAAACAATATACAAGTACACACCCATCTTTCAAAGAGACACCAAACAATAGACAAGTACACACCTATCTTTCAAAGAGACACCAAACAATAGACAAGTACAAACCCATCTTTCAAAGAGACACCAAACAATATACAAGTACAAACCCATCTTTCAAAGAGACACCAAACAATAGACGAGTACACACCCTTCTTTCAAAGAGATACTAAACAATAGACGAGTACACACCCATCTTTCAAAGAGATACTAAACAATAGACGAGTACACACCCATCTTTCAAAGAGACACCAAACAATAGATGAGTACACACCTATCTTACAAAGAGACACCAAACATTAGATGAGTACACACCTATCTTTCAAAGAGACACTAAACAATAGACAAGTACACACCCATCTTTCAAAGAGACACCAAACAATATACAAGTACACACCCATCTTTCAAAGAGACACCAAACAATAGACGAGTACACACCCTTCTTTCAAAGAGATACTAAACAATAGACGAGTACAAACCTATCTTTCAAAGAGACACCAAACAATAGATGAGTACACACCCATCTTTCAAAGAGACACCAAACAATAGACGAGTACACACCCTTCTTTCAAAGAGATACTAAACAATAGATGAGTACACACCCATCTTTCAAAGAGACACCAAACAATAGACGAGTACACACCCTTCTTTCAAAGAGATACTAAACAATAGACGAGTACACACCTATCTTTCAAAGAGACACCAAACAATAGATGAGTACACACCTATCTTACAAAGAGACACCAAACATTAGATGAGTACACACCTATCTTTCAAAGAGACACTAAACAATAGACAAGTACACACCCATCTTTCAAAGAGACACCAAACAATATACAAGTACACACCCATCTTTCAAAGAGACACCAAACAATAGACGAGTACACACCTATCTTTCAAAGAGACACCAAACAATAGACGAGTACAAACCCATCTTTCAAAGAGACACCAAACAATAGACGAGTACAAACCCATCTTTCAAAGAGGCACCAAACAATAGACCAGTACACACCTATCTTTCAAAGAGACACCAAACAATAGACGAGTACACACCCATCTTTGAAACATACATCAAACAATAGACGAGTACACACCCATCTTTGCAAGCAGTGCAATGACAGCCTGCTGGTCAGCTCCTGTTAGCACCTCGGACACTTGACTCGTGATTGGCAGACACAAAGTGTGCACACGTATCCGCCGCTCTCCTGCACAACACAAAGTCACAATCATAACCAACACAGTTCGTTCAAGTGTACAAAAATGCGTGTTATTATACAGCGAGGTATCCAGTCCGTAGGACTGCTCAAAGCACTTTACACTCCATCCCAGGCAGACCTATTCATTTCAACATCACCTCAAATTCTCTGGGAAGCATTTAGCCATTATTACTGCACAAAGACTATTTGTTCAGATATCCACCACAGTCTATAGGAAGGTACTCATTTATACAGCTGAGTGAACGAAACTGACAAAGCTTCGAAATGGACTTGAACCCTAGTTTTCTTGATTGAGGCTGACTTTCTTAACCACTATGCTCACTACTGCGTCCCACAAAATAAATGTGTATGTTAAGTGGTGCAATTATGTGAACAAGTAACTATCAATTGCAGCATAGTTTAATGTTTCCCAGAGAAGTTAAGTTGGCATTGAAATGAACAGGTCTGCCATAGTATTCATCATTTGTTATCAATAACTGATTCGCAGGGATGAAGTAGGTAAACATTGCTCTAAAATGGACATTGAAGATCCAGACTTTTATAGCGAGATAAAAGTACTGGCCATTGCCAGACATGTAGACTAAGACGACAGAAGACCTGACCTTTACTGGAGGTGTACAGCAGGGCCGCTTGGAAACAGGCATAGTTGCTCTCAATTGTGTCTTCTATGGACAACTGCATGCCGAAGCCTGCCTCAGGGTTGACGTTGGGTAGAGACAGTAGGTCTGTCGACCGCACGAAGAAGTTGCCGTGAAACGTGTGGATGCTCAAACCTGAAACAACCAGTGCTGCCATAGAAACCACTTGCCACTGTCAGTAAAGCTGCCATAGAAACCACTTGCCACTGTCAGTAATGCTGCCATAGAAACCACTTGCCACTGTCAGTAATGCTGCCATAGAAAAAACTTGCCACTGTCAGTAAAGCTGCCATAGAAACCACTTGCCACTGTCAGTAATGCTGCCATAGAAACCACTTGCCACTGTCAGTAAAGCTGCCATAGAAACCACTTGCCACTGTCAGTAATGCTGCCATAGAAACCACTTGCCACTGTCAGTAATGCTGCCATAGAAACCACCTGCCACTGTCAGTAATGCTGCCATAGAAACCACCTGCCACTGTCAGTAAAGCTGCCATAGAAACCACTTGCCACTGTCAGTAATGCTGCCATAGAAACCACTTGCCACTGTCAGTAATGCTGCCATAGAAACCACCTGCCACTGTCAGTAATGCTGCCATAGAAACCACCTGCCACTGTCAGTAAAGCTGCCATAGAAACCACTTGCCACTGTCAGTAATGCTGCCACAGAAACCACTTGCCACTGTCAATAATGCTGCCACAGAAACCACCTGCCACTGTCAGTAAAGCTGCCATAGAAACCACTTGCCACTGTCAGTAATGCTGCCACAGAAACCACCTGCCACTGTCAGTAAAGCTGCCATAGAAACCACTTGCCACTGTCAGTAATGCTGCCACAGAAACCACCTGCCACTGTCAGTAAAGCTGCCATAGAAACCACTTGCCACTGCCAGTAATGTTGGTTTGATTTCAACAGGAGCTGAGTGAAATCAAAAAGCACATTTGAACCTTTTACAACATTTGCTCACTAATGTCCAGAAAGACAACTGCAGACATTCTTTTCACGAAGTAACACCTATATATAGCAGACACCGCTGAGACCAGGAATTATGTTAGGTCTTTTCGTTTGTCTGAAATACACAAACAGTTATGTGCTACCTCAACAATTAGTTTTTAACAATTAAACTTTTTTAAATGCTTTCAATTGATTTGAATCCAAAATATACACAAACCAAAAAACCTCATGTACTGGGAAGGCACACATTAATAAACAGATTTCTTTGTTGTCCAATTAAAGTTTTTTACCCTGTAAACTCCTCTGGAATTAGTCACACAACATAGAAAAAAGCTCAATTATGTTTCACTGTTTGCACTTGCAACATTAAATTATCACTGAAAACTCTTAGTTATGTGTCATTCTGCATGCATCTTGATTGGCTACACCAGAGCTAAGCGCAACCAAGGACGCTTAAATCAAATCAAATCAAATCAAGTGTTTATTCAAACAGATCAAACAAATTAGATGTACATATTAAGTATACAAAGAATATTGGTGAAATGCTCGAAAGGAGAAACATTGAAGTAAGAATACTTATAAAGTCATGTTACTCATTTGTCGACAGTTTCTAGCAGCTTTCATATGTGATGTTAATTTCATAAATGATGCAGACGTGGCTATCATTACTAAAGTTTTGGTAGATTATTATGAAACTGTGAATTGTGACATTAAATCTGCTTACCATGACTTTCAAATAACTGTTTGCTGTAGTGTGCTTTAAAACGGTGAAAGGAACGAATATTGGTAAAACAGACATTCAATGAATTCCAGTTTGGTTCCATAATGACATATACCTTCTATTAGTTAATGCACGGGTTTGTAAAAACTGATTTGTTTACCTGTGCAGTGCTTATTATCATGCTATTAATTAACCTGAATTCTGTGATGTAGATATACTTTAAGAGATGTAATATTCCATCAACTCACCTCTTGTGCACCTGATGCGCATGACTGACTCAAAACCTATCTTGCGACTGACATAGCGCCGCAAACACGCCTCAAACCGCTCAGCTTCAGCTGCGTTACTGAGCGTGTGCAGAGATGGGAAGTAGTGAATGCACCCACCCGAGTACTTGGAGACACACGCTGCAACAAACATGCAGCAGTGTCAATGACCTCATAAACCTCATTACCTATGTAATCATGTCATGTCTGTTGATTTATTCACTGTACAAAGACATTTACACCAAACCCTAAATGAATGCAAGTATCTCCTAAAAGTGATAATGTTTTGAATACATCACATTTCCGTAAAATAAATTACAGAAATTTCCCATTTCGTAGCGGGTTAACAGACAAGGTACAAGCTTACCTCATACCTCATGTATTACAACTATAAACACGATTAGTCTACTGTGCATCTTGTGACTCAATTAAGAGTAATAATAGTTGATGTGGCTACAAAAAACCATGTTCTCAAGTAATTTTTCTGTAGCAGCTCATAATCCATATCGACTGACACCCCACACCCTGCGCCCTCCCCCCACATACACGCCTTCCTTCCACGAGGATACACCCACTCACGTAACTGACCTATGGTAGAAATGTCGGCGTATTGAGCGTTGATGAAGAAGAGATCTACAGCGATCTGTTGGGCTGAACAGTCCAGTGCCATCTTCTTGTAGAAGTCTATCGCTGGGCCAAGATGTTGGATCTTCTGTGGACGATTCAACAACACTCAGTCATGTGACAGGCAAATAGTTTGGCATCAATGCCAAAACTACAATATTTTAAAGCTCTGCACACACTAATGTAGATTTGGGGATAAATGTTGACCAGCGTGTACAATAAATGTTGTATTTTCATTGATATTTGAGAAGCTAAGATAACATGAGCTTTCACTGTGGGACTAACTATTGTTTGCATCACAGTACATCTATGACCTTGCCATCACCTACACCAAAGCATCTAAAATAATCCAACATCAGATCAACTAATTTTTATGATGCTGACACCCCGACACCCCAATTAAAAAATAATAACACTAAGTATTGTTGTTGACATGATAATGTGTTTAATATATTAAGACTAGTACTGGGCCCACACGATTATAAATTTGTTCAAAAGTCTGTTGACATATGATTGTTAATGTATCCACCAGAGGTGTTACAGATCATCTAGGGATGTCTCTGTTAAACCTTCCTCCTCAACTCATTCTGAGGTGTTACAGGTCATCTATGGATGTCTCTGTTAAACCTTCCTCCTCAACTCATTCTGAGGTGTTACAGGTCATCTAGGGATGTCTGTTAAACTTTCCTCCTCAACTCATTCAGAGGTGTTACAGGTCATCTAGGGATGTCTGTTAAACTTTCCTCCTCAACTCATTCAGAGGTGTTACAGGTCATCTAGGGATGTCTCTGTTAAACCTTCCTCCTCAACTCATTCTGAGGTGTTACAGGTCATCTAGGGATGTCTCTGTTAAACCTTCCTCCTCAACTCATTCTGAGGTGTTACAGGTCATCTAGGGATGTCTGTTAAACTTTCCTCCTCAACTCATTCAGAGGTGTTACAGGTCATCTAGCGATGTCTGTTAAACTTTCCTCCTCAACTCATTCAGAGGTGTTACAGGTCATCTATGGATGTCTGTTAAACCTTCCTCCTCAACTAATTCAGAGGTGTTACAGGTCATCTATGGATGTCTCTGTTAAACCTTCCTCCTCAACTCATTCAAAGGTGTTACAGGTCATCTATGGATGTCTCTGTTAAACCTTCCTCCTCAACTCATTCAGAGGTGTTACAGGTCATCTAGGGATGTCTCTGTTAAACCTTCCTCCTCAACTCATTCAGAGGTGTTACAGGTCATCTAGGGATGTCTCTGTTAAACCTTCCTCCTCAACTCATTCTGAGGTGTTACAGGTCACCTATGGATGTCTCTGTTAAACCTTCCTCCTCAACTCATTCTGAGGTGTTACAGGTCATCTAGGGATGTCTCTGTTAAACCTTCCTCCTCAACTCGTCCAGAGGTGTTACAGGTCATCTAGGGATGTCTCTGTTAAACCTTCCTCTTCAACTCATTCAGAGGTGTTACAGGTCATCTAGGGATGTCTCTGTTAAACCTTCCTCCTCAACTCGTCCAGAGGTGTTACAAGTCATCTAGGGATGTCTGTTAAACCTTCCTCCTCAACTCATTCAGAGGTGTTACAGGTCATCTAGGGATGTCTGTTAAACCTTCCTCTTCAACTCATTCAGAGGTGTCACAGGTCATCTATGGATGTCTCTGTTAAACTTTCCTCCTCAACTAATCCAGAGGTGTTACAGGTCATCTAGGGATGTCTCTGTTAAACCTTCCTCCTCAACTCATTCAGAGGTGTTACAGGTCATCTGGGGATGTCTCTGTTAAACCTTCCTCCTCAATTCATTCAGCCCATTACAGACCAGGTTCATTGATGTTGATATGCAGTGTGTGAATAGTTCATGCACCACGCACAGTTGGTTTAATAAGCGTGTATCCTTTCGTTAAGATCATCAAAAGAATTGACTTTGGCCATTAAATCGCGTAACTTGCAAACATGTGCATGGCCTCTTGCTACAGTACATACAGTCGAACCACTTAAGCTATTTTCTCATCAAATTGTGACCAGGGCCAGTAAAAAATAATTTCATCAACACTAAATAAGACATCTGCACAAATGAAACAGCACATCGATAGATGGGTTGGATCAGGTGGTCCAATGATGTCATCAACACTAAATAAGACATCTGTACAAATGAAACAGCACATCGTTAGATGGGTTGGATCAGGTGGTCCAATGATGTCATCAACACTAAATAAGACATCTGTACAAATGAAACAGCACATCGTTAGATGGGTTAGATTAGTTGGTCCAATGATGTCATCAACACTAAATAAGACATCTGCACAAATGAAACAGCACATCGTTAGATGGGTTAGATTAGTTGGTCCAATGATGTCATCAACACTAAATAAGACATCTGTACAAATGAAACAACACATCGTTCGATGGGTTAGATTAGTTGGTCCAATAATGTCATCAACACTAAATAAGACATCTGCACAATTGAAACAGCACATCGTTAGATGGGTTGGATCAGGTGGTCCAATGATGTCATCAACACTAAATAAGACATCTGTACAAATGAAACAGCACATCGTTAGATGGGTTGGATCAGGTGGTCCAATGATGTCATCAACACTAAATAAGACATCTGTACAAATGAAACAGCACATCGTTAGATGGGTTAGATTAGTTGGTCCAATGATGTCATCAACACTAAATAAGACATCGGCACAATTGGAACAGCACATCGTTAGATGGGTTGGATCAGGTGGTCCAATGATGTCATCAACACTAAATAAGACATCTGCATAAATGAAATGGCACATCGTTAGATGGGTTAGATTAGTTGGTCCAATGATGTCATCAACACTAAATAAGACATCTGCATAAATGAAATGGCACATCGTTAGATGGGTTGGATTTTTCCGTGAAATGATTGTAAAATGAGATGAGCAAAAAATTTAATTGAGGAGGGACCATTAAGACTTATGGTTCAGGACCTTTAACACTTATGGTCCTTCCACCTTCAGACAGACAATGTTGAGTGTCTCACCTTGCCAGCCCTCTCATTAGGATCTTCCCTGCACTGCAGTGCGCCAGGGCCAACCGTGGGCAGCTGGGATTGGACCACTTGTACTCGGCCTCCCGTCGCACTCTACAACAGAGACACTTCATTACTGTAGTCACCTGCGGATAATTACACAAACTCACAAGTTAACATAGAAAATCTTGGCAGTATGTAAACCAAAAAGTACTCGTATAACATGGAAAAAAATCCAGGATTGGAAAATAATCTACATAGCATAAGGCATGTTATCATATCATTAAGTCGCTCACCAAGAGCTTGTAGGCAGCTTGTAGGGCGGGGCCGAGGGCGCTTCCTGTCTCCATGTTCTTCTCAAACATGGCTGGCAGCTGCTTGAGTAGGTCTGTCACGAGCTGACGGTTCTCATTCAGGTTCACCAGCAGACCATCAGGTGTTGGCAGGAACACATCTGTAGGAACATCACACCCGTGTAAGAGAGCGGTGGATATCACATTAAATAAGCGACATTGCGTATCCCCATCTTGCACCTGGATATCTGCATACTGTCGATGTCATCTCTTGCGTGCCACTGCTTTGCATTAAACCTACTTCCTCAAATGATTTGATTTAGCCCATCATCGTTGATGTTCAGATCCGTAGTGCGTGAATAGATTAAGTAATGTTCGCTGTCGGTTTAATAAAAATGCATAGTTTTGTTAAAATATCATTGAAAGAATTTATCCTTAGATCAGGTAACTTGTGAAAGTGTGAATAGGGTTATGTTATAGTGAATAGGGTTATGTCATAGTGAGTAGGGTTATGTCATAGTGAATAGGGTTATGTTATAGTATATAGAGGCTTTTGCTATTTATTTACAGAATGTCTGATGATTTCATCAGAACTAGACGTGCACAGACAAACTAGCATGTTGTAGTTGATACTAGATAGATTCGACTTTTCACAAAATTAATATGAAACTAGATGGGTAAAAAAAACTGAGGAGGCACCTTTAATAGTTTTACAGAAAATAATAATTTCAAAAATAGACCTGATCCAAAAATTTGCTATTTTTCTTAGAATGGCTGCAATTTCAGTAGAAGTTTGGATACTGCAGCATATCTAGATGACAACTAATGGCAGACAGTTTTTCTGTATTTTTTTAACTTCTCACGCACAACTTGTTAATTCTGTCATAGACTTGAAATGGTTTCATGTTTTGAATTCACACAGGCACAAATAATTAATTCAGAAAAGAGAACACAGGTGGCACTGACCATCAACATCCGACACAACAAGCATCTGCGGCTGTGAGTGATCTTCATCAAGACTGTAGAAATGCAGCGAACGATCAAATGTGAGGAAGCCGATCTGAGTGCGTAGGTCGCCCGGGATACGCTCGAGTTCCTCCAGCAGGTTCTGGCAGAAGAGTGCCAGGTATCCTAGCAACAAACACAATGGCAACATGTACAAAATGTCTTAGCAATACAATAAAACCTGCCATAGTGGTCTCCGTATATGGTTGACAACTGTAAGCACACGTTTGTACACAGTAATACACACCTGCTAGTAATAAACCTGTTCCCTTAATCTGAATACTGTCAGCTATACACACGTTTCACTACAGACATATTTATCATTGATCTGTCTATAACATAAGTAAGTTTATGTGTTGACTAGCTAGGCATTGGTCAATTAGCTTGACTTTAATAACTACAATTAGGCCCTTTTGCAGCAACAAAACCCCTTGAATTCATATAATATTATCAACACCATTATCACCCGACACTAACAAAGCCTTCTCAACTGCTCTTTAAATCAGGATTAGTATATCCCAATTCAGATTTGTACCATCACTCAAAGTTTGGCAGTCGAAGCTGACCAGGTAAAAGTAGTGATTGTCAAGAGATCTTACCTGTTTCTATGGCATTGAAAGACACATCTAATACATACAGGTAGACAGCAGGCTGGGGTGGTCGCAACTGCAAGTACACGTGTCTTAAATAATCATATTTATTTAGCCACATCCAATAGAGTTCACATCATTTTAAAGAAAATCTGATTAAAATAGCATATTGTTATAAAACAATACTTGTAATATTAAATATAGTTCTTAAAAAATAATTAAGATGGGCATGAAAATATAATTATCAATCACATGAAAGGATATTAAAATAACAGCATTAAATATAAAATATCATAGAATAAAATAAGTTAGGTTGAATATAAAAGATAGAAGTACGATCAACACCAATAAGATGAAAATATTGGAGCAGGGAATTGTCTTCAAGTGCAAGAAACAGTCTACAACCTTCTACTACTTCAGTCAACATATTCTACATGAGACTGACCAAAGAAACAGTCTACAACCTTCTACTACTTCAGTCGACACATTCTACATGGAACTGACCAAAGAAACAGTCTACAACCTTCTACTACTTCAGTCAACATATTCTACATGGAACTGACCAAAGAAACAGTCTACAACCTTCTACTACTTCAGTCAACACATTCTACATGGAACTGACCAAAGAAACAGTCTACAACCTTCTACTACTTCAGTCAACATATTCTACATGGAACTGACCACGTCCAACAAAGGAGCAATGAACTCTGTAGTGCTAAACCAACTCACCATATACTCAGAAGGAGCTATGAACTCTGTAGTGCTAAACCAACTCACCATATACTCTGAAGGAGCTATGAACTCTATGGTGCCAGATCGAACCTCTGGTCTCCGGTGGGGTTCGCCATATGTTTTACTGATGGGATCATAGTTAAACTCTTCCGGTACTGAAAAACAATTCACGTCTACTGTAGACTCAACACAAATTCCAGTTTGTTATCATTCATGTTTCAGTTAGTGCTCAACACTGTAGAATCTGTTAAATTAAAGTTCACATTATAAGGGGGCAGAATCAGATACAAGTAATTTGCTTCAGGTTTTTTCCCCGAAATGTATGTGGACTATGAAACTTAAATGAAAATGGCCAACATGCTCATTTTTGAAACACAAGGTTGACTTTCTGTCCACAACATTCTGTTTTTATAGTATTGTGTTCCTATGTTTGGCAGTAAGTTGTGCTATATTAGCTTGAATATAAGCTAAGATAAATATAATTGTAAAATATAATAATTACAATGATAGTTCTTGTTTGATTATTTTTTTTTAATATTGTTTCCACAATTGCATTTGTTTAAAATTTTCATAAATGATACTTAACTATATATGTAACACAAACATGAGTAAAACAACAGGTTTCACAGCACTTGATTTTTATTGTATATATATATATATATATATATATATATATATATATATATATATATATATATATATATATATATATATATATCAAAGCATAGGTGTATTATGATATTATAATACAACTATGCTTTGATATATATATATATATATATATATATATATATACACACAATAAAAATCAAGTGCCGTGAAACCTGTTGTTTTTACTCATGTTTGTGGTATATATATATATATATCATAATACAACTATGATTTGATACAGTTTGCATAATTTAAACCTGTTGGAAGAAATGTATGTTTGTGTCATTACAAGGCAAGCGGATAATGATGCACTACACTTTACTTTATATTGCACAATTCTGTACATGAAAATTTACAATGGAATAGCCTGACTTACACTCATTCACTCGATAGCAGAGGTTACATTTCCAGCGATGCATGTCTATGAAGGAAACGAACGGGTTGATGTAGGTTCTACAAGATCGACACCGAACAATCACGCTTGACTGGATCACGGGCAACTGCTGCAAACAGAGGGCCAGTGTCATCGCAAACAGGGTCTGATATTAAAAACTCATTACTCTCATACCAAACAACAATAGTGACAGTAAAAGTCATACAAAATGTATGAATAAAAATATATATTGATGTAAAATTGCAAGCAAAAGTCACAGCAGTGGAGTATAGGTATTAGTGACTAATATGCACTTGGGGGTAGAACTACCCGCTAGTTCGTACTCTAGTAGATTGCTGTGGACTAGTAAAATCACATACCAACTACTGTCTAGTAAACAACTAGCGTGATATATGACACCACCACCAGTCCAATGAACAAATTATTTCTATCGAGGCAACAGTCAAACGACGCTTGTGATTGGTTGTATGACACAGCATTTTGAAATATAAATTTTCATTGGTTTAGCATATATGCCGTAGCAGGGTACGACGATGGAGGAGCAACTGGATGACACTTTCAAATACTGTTTAATATTCAGGAGCATGTATTCCTAAATTCTTATATTTTTGTTTTATATTGGTTTTGTTTTATTCTTTGATTTGCATGAGCCAACAATATGCATTGTCTTATTACTGGTGTTGAAAAGCCAGCGGGAAAAAGGGTTTAAATTTGTGTGATGTTTTGATAATTTGCCGCGACTAGTAAAACCTGTGGCAGATTAGTAAACCTGTCGTTACTAGTCCTGCTGTGTAGTAATACATTCCAGAAGAGGAATAGACTTACGTTTAGGTCCTTGAAAGGATGTATAAGGATGCCGAAAGGAAGTCTGGACTTGTTGAGGAGGGACTGCGTGTTGGGCACTGACGTCAACGTGCATCTGAAGACACTGAAAACAAATCAACAAAATACAATCACATTTTAATTCATGTAATTCATTTAAAAAACCTAAAAATACAAATTAAACTGCATTTTTCTTTTCTTAGACTGACAAGCTAAGACGACAGCAAGTTTCAGTTTTCATGGACAACAAAGTAAAGAACTTCAGGGACATCAAATACTGTAATTAGTCATTCAAGTGAACGTTTTTAATATATGACTAATATAGTTTCTTGTGGGACAATCTAACTGGATAGTCACCAAATTGTAAAATGTTAATTTAGCTACGTCATCGGATAACTCACTCTGTACTGCAGTTGAGTTTCTTCAAGTCACGTGGCAGATTCGGCAAGGGCGCAGTGATGCCACCTGCTGGCAGAATATGACGATCCTGCAGCAGATTGAGCGGCCTACTGCTGTCTGACTACAAACAAAACACACAGTGACAACATCGCAAGTGATACATCAATTTATGTCATGTTTAACAGGACATCCATTCTAATGTGAAGTGAATAAATTCTACAAAGAAAACAAAACAGGTATTGTAATCAGAGGCAAGTCAACTAATACATGTGTTAGAATACATGTGTATTTGAATACTGTTCAGAGTAGTTGAATACTTTCAAATTCTTCCCCAAGCATTCATACACTTTCTAAAAGTACTCACGTTCAAACAGTTTTCATAGTTTTTTTTTTGAAAGTCATATTCTGTTAAAAAGCTGGATCTTCTAGTGAAAAAATACATTTTTAAAACCTATTAACAAAATATGCAACTATATATAAACTGTTAAGTAGTAATTTCATTTGTATGCACCAGCGAAACCAGAGTAACTCACCTGCAGACTAAGACTGTTAAAACTAGAGTTCAGGGCATTGGTTCGAGCACCACTCTGTGTGTTATTGGCCATGATGCCACCCGGCACTGGCTGCTGCTGTTGTTGTTGCTGTTGTTGCTGTTGTTGGTATTGTTGTTGTTGCTGCAGCTGCTGTTGCTGTGTTCCATACACACTGCCCATTGGTGCCCCAAGAGGCCCTGGGGCTTGGGAAGCTGCCGTTCCCTGCAACCACGACAATGCATGACAATATACTGCTATGCAAGACTAGAGCAAGATCTGTTAAAGGTACGTCTGACCGTTTTTTTCATTAAATCATGTTATACAGCATATTTTACTACTATGTACAAACTATATCTATTCTAACATAGTCACTGGTAAGATGTATTTTAGTGAACATACAATGTTTTGTAAAATTTGACCATTCTCTGTTTCTCCCCAAAAATCATGTTTACATGACATGCTCAGACATTGTACTGGAACCATGCAATAGAATACAAGCACACAAACATGTTTAATTGACATAGACTGTCTGACACCCACCATGCTAGGGTACTGGTTTAGTTGACAGAGACTGTCTGACACTCACCATGCTAGGGTACTGGTTTGGTTGACAGAGGCTGCCTGAAGGCTGCCTGACACCTACCACGCTAGGGTACTAGTTTGGTTGACATGGGCTGCCTGACACCCACCGTGCTAGTGTACTGGTTTGGTTGACAGATGCTGCTTGACACCCACCATGCTAGGGTACTGGTTTAATTGATAGAGACTCTCTGACACCTACCATGCTGGGGTATTGTCTGCGTCCAGTGATGGAGTGGCGCGTCTGGTCAGCAGACGTTGGGGGTGGTCCCGGTGCAGGGTAGGCAGGCTGCTGTGGTAATGGGGGCTGTTGTAGTGGTGGTAGCTGCTGCTGCTGTGGTAGTGGAGGCTGTTGGTTTAGTGGTGGCTGCTGCTGTGGGGGCAGCTGCTGCGACGGAGGCGGCCTCTGCTGAATGCCTGCTGGATATCCTACACACAGGCAGATGATATTAACAAATATCATAAGATACAAGACTGCAAATACGGTTATGTTTAGCTAAGCTACTGGATACTGTACTGATGATGTAAAGAAGTTGAATTACAAAATGTCACCATCTAATGGCAGCATTAACAGATAATAGTCAGATACAGAAGGCAATATAATCAAATAAATAATTTACATAGTCATACTGATTGGATCAGTTTTCTAGGATGTTCATGATCTTGTAATAAAAATCAGGAAGCAATGTACACTTAGCACTGTTTGTTGATCAAATAGCATAAATTAAATACTGAGAAAATTATATCGCTTAAAATGTAGCCTTGCAAGTACCCATCTAAACTGACCTGGGGCAGGTTGTGAAGGGGCAAACTGACCCTCCATCGCATCGTAAGTTGGTCCGGGGATTGGGGACGGCGCACGAGACGACTTCTGGGAAGGAGGGCCTGCATACAGAAACACCATCATCAATGGCAAGGCATGCATATATGGAAGGTTTCTACAACCATTTGTCTAAGAATCTAGTCAGCTAAGAATGTTATGATCATTTAATGTAATATTCTAAACATAATGCCCATGACAATGGAAACATAAATCTTCACAGTGTGATGACTACCCACCACAAACAATAGAAATTCTATAGTTTTATTGCTGTTCTTTCTACTTTCTACTATTGCAAACACACATGTTGTAACCTGACATACATATGTGCACATTGCACGCACACATATGTGCACATTGCACGCACATACACATATGTGCATATTGCACGCATGTACACACATGTGCACATTGCACACACGTACACATGTGCACATTGCACGCATGTACACATGTGTACATTGCATGCATATACACACAGTTTTTTCCAGAGGTAGTTGAGATTCAGCAAACATTGTCACAATTTTGGATATTTAAAAATTTTAAAGACTTTCCCTGCAATATGGAACTTCAAAAAGTAACACACAGTGTGCCTCAAGTCAACAGCAACCATTATGTTTACACCGGAAACACAACATTAATACTGTCATAAATCAAATGCAATAAAAAAGCCAGCAGTGATACAATGGGGAGACATTCGTGGGGAGACATGTCAGTCACTAGGTGAAACAGTGGCCTGAATACCAATAGCTGAGCCCCTCAAGCACCAAGTCATAGGAAGCCTAATGTAGCCCACAGTCAGTGTCTGCATGCCACTGTAGGTGGAGTTGTGCATGTGCTTACCAAGCAGCCCAAGCATTTTACTATGGATATTCCTTTCATAAAATAAAATATCTTTGTTGTGGAGCACATGCATCACTGTATAAACAGCAACAGAACAGTGAAACCATAAAGAAGTTTTTTATTGTATTGTTTACACGAGGCGATATCATTGTCACAATGAGACAAAATTGCAACACGAGCATCGCACATAAATCATGACGTCAAGTGAAATAGAACTGGTCCTATTTTGAAGTGTTGTCGCGTACAATATGAAACGTCCTTGACTTTTTTAATGATGTAGTCATCACCACGTTGTGGTGACGATATTGTCTCGTGTAAACCTGGTTTAAGCCATCATTGGATAAACGTAGAATGAGATAGCACTGTCGCAGTATGCCAGGTAATTAGCAGGACGCAGTTAGCATGCTATGCGGTGACTGCCATACCTGAAACGTTGGGTGTTAGTCCGGTGGGGGTGGCCGTGTTCTCATGCAGCTGGTGGGAGTACTGGGCACTGCCATGGTAGGGAACAGGCAGCTCAGCAGGCCGACCTGCGGCAACAGGCAGGCAGTAGGGGCGACGCTCAAGCCATCAGTAGCAACTACTGTGCATTAGTAAATACTTGTGGTGGCAGATTTCACCGTTTTATGTACACAATTTTGATGGTGTTCACGTATCGTTTTAAATAAACATTTACTTACAAATTACTGTGCATTAGTAGTGCATTGTTTCTAGAAAAAGTGGCATTTTAATAGTAATGTATTCTTTATAAATGACTTATGCCAGTCACACTGCTTCTAGTAAGTTATGAACATCATAACTTTGTTTGATTTAATCTGATTGATGAATGGTCAATTATAAGTTCATTTGAAAGATTGAATTTGGAGTGCATTGCAAAGCATTTGCCCCAAACATTGGATACAAGTATATCAAAGCATCCCTGGGATTACCAGACATGTGGGTTGAGCCTACCATAAAGGACTTCAGCTTAAGAAATTACTGTACTGCAATGGGAGATTTTTATGGGGGCAACTGCATTATGTATTATTAAGTACTGGACTTAATGATGTGTAACAGACACATTGGCAGCACATGCACAGCGGACATCAAAATTATTTATGTTATTAGATAATTCCATGACAAATCATCAAAAACATTGAGTCTCTTATTGTGATAAAATTGTATCACATCTGTGAATGCAATAATTTGCTAATCAAAGTCCTGTGAAAATTCTGTACACTATTAAATTCATATATGTGATGCCACAGGCTCTTCTCGACAACTTGACAAAACCATTTTATTACAAATTCAAATACAGGAGATAAATAATAGCTTTACACTGACACCAACATGAACAGTGTGTCTTAGTCCTGGGCCAAGATATTACACTTTTAGTGTACACATTCGTGGAAAAAAACGGCATTAAAAAAATGCTTCTCCCATAGCAACCATGTAATTATAATGCACCAAATGGTATGAAATTTTGTATATTCATCCAGTAGATGTGTATAAAGAAGATTCAGAAGAATAAAATGGAAAAACGTAATATTTATTGAATGCCACCTCATTTACTACAAGGTTTGGTATTCCTGGAAATTACCGCAAGCACTGGGAGCAGAACCCCTAAAATAAACCCCTGTAGTATCTGAAAATAAAACATTATTTACACTTTACATACATAATAACACTACACATGTCAGTTCCCCTAATTTGGAAAGTCTGCTCCTGCTGAGCCAACCAGTGCAGCCTCAATGTCATCTTCCCCTGCCCCTGCTGAGGCGACCTCCATGGACTCGATGAGGCCTTCAAATCATGGCAGCTAAATTGCTGTCCTCGAAATTGTACCCCCTCGCATGATCCAACTCGGTAGCTAAATAAGCTTCTTTCGATGCCATAGTGCAAAGCTTTAATGAAACGAAGACGAAAACAGTGGACAAAAATGGCGAATAAAGTGTAAACGAGCCGACTGCGCATGCGCGCTTACCTTTTCGACCAATCAGCGAGTGTTTCACTACTTCCATAGCAACAACAACACTTTGTTTCTGGATAAATTATGTAAAATAGGAGCTGTTCCATTGGTCTAGAGTAAGAGAATCCCAGTCACACATGTAGATGACATCATAACTTTCCAGCAATGTATAACATCTGGGGTTTCTCACTTGTAAGCGAGTGAAGACAGTCGATCAAAAACGTGTAAAAATGGCTTTGTTTCAGACTTCTGAACCGCGACACTAATCAGGGGCTTCAATAAAGTGCTAAATATTACTAGTTTGAACAATCTTTCAGCTTAAATAAATGGATGTATGGAAATATGGATAATTTTGCTGATCGATTCTGCTGTTAACACATTTTCGACAATTCAAAGGTACACCATGCATTTTAGGCTCCTGTGCCGAACAAAATCTAACGAGAAGCACCTGGTTTTGGCATATCACACATTTCCTCAAATTTTTAAGAACTTTTTTATTATGTGTTGTTAAAGAGCTTCACAATGACATTTGCATTGTCTTTCTAGCTTAATTATGAGAGAATTTACATTTTTGAGTATATGAAATTGGAGGCAGTCAATGCAAAAATGTATTGATTTTACATATTTCCAGCTTTAGCAGAGTTGGGGTCAAATACGTATAAATTTGTATTTAAATACATTGATTTTACATATTAGTATTTGACTTTTCCCAGAAGCCCATGTTTGTGTCTGATGTTCGTATTTGGTGTTTTGGGTCAAATACAGCAATTTGTAGTTGGTACTTGTGACTGAATATTTTAGATCTCTTAAATATTGGTAAATGCATACCTTCCTAACCTTCTCCAAGAAAAAAAACATTGAAAGAATAATATATAATATGTAATTTAAAGATTATTCAGCCTATTTGGCCCTTCTAATTTTAATTTAACCATGTGTATTTAAATTTTTAATAGTGCTGTTGTAGTTCAATGCTTCACAGAGAAGTTGAGATGGCGTTGGAATGAACAGGTATGCCAGGGGGTGAAGTGTAAAGTGTTTTGAGCAGTCCCAAGGACTGAAAACCCAATGTATTTGCTTGTCAATTACCACAATTTTGGTCCACACAAACCATCAACAGGCAGACATTAAATATAACAGTACATCAAATAAGCAACAAACAAAAGCCATGCTAATACAATTATTGCAGGAAACAATGTGGATGACATACCTGATGGTGGGGCATTGCCCGGGGGCATCCCCAGGGGTGGGGGTCCCATCATCCCAGGTTGCTGGACCCTAGGGGGTGGTGGCACTTGCTGAGGTGATGGACCTCTTATCCCTGAAGCCTAAACAATTTCAAAAAAAAAACAATGTGCATGTGTGTACTTTGTATGCATTTTTTTCAAAACATACTATAAAAGGCTAACCACAAAAGCACATGAAAATTAGCATCATTACTGCATGATTAAACACCATTCTCATGCACGCATTACCTGGTAGTGTTGTGACACGGGAGGCATCAACACCGGCTTCTGATAGGCTTCCCCTATTCTGGGTGGAGGAGGCGTCTGCATCCTAGATGTTGGCGGTACCTGCGCAGGGCCATTCGGCATTGGGGGTGCACCACCCCTCATGGGGGGTTGTGACATACGAGTCTGTGGTGACGAAATCCCATTCACAGTCGGTGGCAAAGCCATTCTTATTCCTCCTGGCGACGATTGCCATTGCTGCGAAGATGGCAGTGGCGACGACTGACTTTTAGCGAGTGATTGGGGCATAATTCCTGCCTGTCCACCAAGGGGTGGTGCAGCCATTTGTCCACCAGATGGCACCATCATCATCCTTGCACCAGGAGGAGCTTGTGGTGGTGACTGTTGTAACATGTTCCGTGGTGGCGAAGCTACCCCAGGCAGATCAGTGAAAGACATGGGGGTGTTACCAACTGGGAGTTGACCATAAGTCTGTGGGTTTACAACACCAACTGCCTGAGGCACAGCACCCGTTACATATCCTTGTGAGGGTGATGATTGTGGACTTCTACCAAAGTTCATATTTGGCGCTGTGTTAACTGCACCCGGAGGGCTGGCAGAGCTGTTTGGTGTCGGCATAGTCTGTTGTTTTGGTGTCATCTGCTGGTATCCAGTCCCAGGTACACCTGAAAGCAACCATCAAGGGTGATTTGTGTGACATTTATGTCATTCTAGCACATGTATCCAAGATGTAGTGGCATCGATGGTATTAAGAAACTTCAGACAAAAACTGCTGCTGAAGTTTGGAAGAAATCAGGACAATAACCAGCATAAAGGTAGTGGTTTACCCATATTCCAAGTCCCACCAATTAATTCTTGGGGTGTGTTCCTATAGATTGAGACCACCGGCTCTGTGAGGCCACAACCGGTTTTTTCCATTTTCCTGCGTGTGGTATTTTACTTCCCTGGCATAGTCATAGACAAGAGGTAGAAGGGACATGCAGCTTTTAGTCTCTCATCCACAAAGACACAGGCAAAGAGGGATGAATGAAATTGCTTAAGTTTCGAAATGGTAGCAGTTTGACTCAAACCCCGGTCCTCTTGTCTCGATCAACAGGTCAACGATCTAACTACCGAGCAAATGTGCCCCACACGACCACAGGCAACTGAATCAGCTTGAGCCCCTGTAACTGATATATATATATATAAGGGTATGCAACTAGGAATGACCCCAATCACCTTTCAACATCCATATCTTGGCGTTGCGATGCGTAATCCGAATACTATGACCTTACACAAATGTCCCAATGAATAAACTTTCACTATACCTACTTGTCATTAAAAAGATATATGGATTTCTTATGAAAAGCGGTACGTTAACGAATGTATGCACAGATAACCCATCACGCCGCATACGGTAACATGACAATGTTACCGGAAGTGAGGTGCAAAATCCCTTGTTAGCCAAATAGTCTACCCAACAAGCACCTCACTTCCGGTAACATTGTCACGTTACCGTATGTGGCGTGATGGGTTACCTGTGCGTACAGTCGTTAACTTACGGCTTTTCATAAGAAATCCATATATGTTTTTAATGACAAGTAGGTATAGTGAAAGTTTATTCATTGGGACATTTGTGTAAGGTCATAGTATTCGGATTACGCATCGCAACGCCGAGATACGGATGTTGAAAGGTGAGTGGGGTCATTCCTAGTTGCATACCCTTATATATATATATATATATATATATATATATATATATATCAGTTACAGCCTACAGGGGCTCAAGCTGATTCAGTTGCCCGTGCACACGACGGCCATGGGTGTTACAATTTTAGGGCACTATTTATATACTTTCTGAGTTTTTCTTCTGAATATGAGGACACTGGGAATATTTTCTTAAACAAGTACAATTTAAGTCAATAATTTCAGTAGTTTGAAATACACCACGTCATCGCGTCAACAAGGTTTATTCGTGTCCACTGGCACTGTCCAGTATATGTCATGACGGGACATCCCAGTAAATATTAGTCAGTACCAAACCAACTGATGTTATCGAACAGAAATCACTCTACCTGGCATTACATTCTGCGTAGGATTCCTAAATGGTTGGTCAGGAGGCACGCCTTGACGTAACACACCGGTGTTTCTTGAGTAATTGTGACTTCGCGGATCCGCCATTTTGACAAGGATCAGATGATCGACAGCGTGATGAACGGCTATTAAACAAGGGTGGCTTAGACAGAACCCTACGGTCAAGAACGCACTGCGTAGTACAGGTTCATAAAGGAGTCAAAATGCTCCGCGACTACACCACTTAACGCATTTTTTATTTACTGGCGCGATCACACGAAATAACAATAGTTGAACAGATTCCACGGAAGTAGAAAGTAAGTTAACTGTCATGCGCATATGCCTACGACGTGGCAATCCCAGCATGCTTTTTAAAATGGTATACGTGTAATTCGCTAGAGAGCAGCACCTAACACAATATTTGACAGATGTGTTATTAATGATTAATTAACAAAAGTACAAAAGTAAGTGAATTGTGAATGCTATTTTGTATTTAATGTTTTACTTGTATTGCATTTATTTAGTTTGAGAAGGGCATAGCACCTTATAAATCGTATGACTTCAGCTATGTCCCTTCAGCAGCAGCAGCAGCAGCAGCAGCAGCAGCAGCAGCAGCAGCAGCAGCAGCAGCAGCAGCAGCAGCAGCAGCAGCAGCAGCAGCAGCAGCAGCAGCAGCAGCAGCAGCAGCAGCAGCAGCGCAGCAGCTGCTGCTGCTGCTGCTGCAGCAGCAGCAGCAGCTGCAGCAGCAGCTGCTGCTGCTGCTGCTGCTGCTGCTGCTGCTGCTGCTGCTGCTGCTGCTGTTGCAGCAGCAGCAGCAGCAGCTGCAGCAGCAGCAGCAGCAGCAGCAGCAGCAGCAGCAGCAGCAGCAGCAGCAGCAGCAGCAGCAGCAGCAGCAGCAGCAGCAGCAGCGCAGCAGCAGCAGCAGCAGCAGCAGCAGCAGCAGCAGCAGCAGCAGCAGCAGCAGCAGCAGCAGCAGCAGCAGCAGCAGCAGCAGCAGCAGCAGCAGCAGCAGCAGCAGCAGCAGCAGCAGCAGCAGCAGCAGCAGCAGCAGCAGCAGCAGCAGCACACCATACTATGCACATGTATTATGTTGTTGTTGTTGTTGAATAAACTTTCACTTCACATATGCGTTCATGTAATCTGTTGTCAAATATCGTAGAGCCGGAAGGATATAATATGCAAGGATATAATATGCAAGCACTGGAAATTATTTCATTTGTCAACGAAAAACCCAACAATCACATGCCCAGAATGCAGTGACCACGGGCATGGCATTAAGCCAATGGGCGGTTGCGGTCTAAAAAGTCGGTTTTGTCGTCACCATGTTTCGCAACAATATCGCTATAGTTAGTGAAACTTGTATTGGTGCAAATTGACGCTGTTGTGGATGTCAGAACCGGGCAGCGTGGTGGGTATCTATAGGGTCATCGCAGCCCCTCTCTCTTCCTACTACTCCACCTACACTCTCCACCCCCTCTTCATACTTCTCCACACACACCCTCACCTCTCTCTTCCTACTCCTCCACCTACACTCTCCCCCTCTCTCTTCCTACTTCTCCCCCACACCCTCCACTCTCTCTTCATACTTCTCTACCCACACCCCCTCTATCTTCCTACTTATCCACCTACACTATCCCCTCTCTCTCTCTTCTGATTTCTCCACCTACACTCGCCCCTCTCTTCCTACTTCTCCTTCCACACTCTCCCCTCTCTTTTCCTACTTCTTCACCTACACTCTCGCCCCCCTCTTCCTACTTCTCCGTCCACACTCTCCCCTCTCTTTTCCTACTTCTTCACCTACACTCTCGCCCCTCTCTTCCTACTTCTCCGTCCACACTCTCCCCTCTCTTTTCCTACTTCTCCACCTACACTCTCGCCCCCCTCTTCCTACGTCTCCGTCCACACTCTCCCCTCTCTTTTCCTACTTCTCCACCTACACTCTCGCCCCTCTCTTCCCACTTCTCCGTCCACACTCTCCCCTCTCTTTTCCTACTTCTCCACCTACACTCTCGCCCCTCTCTTCCTACTTCTCCGTCCACACTCTCCCCTCTCTTTTCCTACTTCTTCACCTACATTTTTGCCCCTCTCTTCCTACTTCTCCGTCCACACTCTCCCCTCTCTTTTCCTACTTCTCCACCTACACTCTCGCCCCTCTCTTCCTACTTCTCCACCCACACCCTCCCCTCTCTCTTCCTACTTCTCCACCCACACCCTCCCCTCTCTATTCCTACTTCTCCAACAACACCATCCCCTCTCTATTCCTACTTCTCCACCTACAATCTCTCTTCCTACGTCTCTTTAAACTCTATCCCCTTTAAATTTCAACTTACCCCGCTCTCACTCTGTCTCCCCTCTCACACTATCTTTCTTGCTCCCTCTGTCTCCCCATATCATTATTTCCTCAATATATCCTCTATCTTCCCCACTCCCTTCCATTGTTTCCATGTGACCTCATTATCTTTCTCTCCACACGTCGAAATAAAACACCGAATGTGAGTACGAGACGAACTTATTTTTATGATTAAAGTCAATTATGCATGAAAAAAACCCAACAAATTAAATAATAAGTCTGCAAGTCCAACACCTCCACCACCTCGTCATATGCCGTAAGTTATTATCGAAGTTTCAGTAATTGTCCTCAGCCCTAGACATTTGCAGGTGTCCTTTACACTCGGGGTCGTCGACAGGTTCTCTCACCACGCTCTCACCTTTCCCTCGAATGTCTCTCGGCGCAATGCCTCCAGCAGCTTCCAAGCACCGCTCGCTACAACATCCACCCGGCGGGCTTTCACACATTGTATCCTTCAAGCACTCACTTGTGGTAACGTAAGACGTCATCCGGCATTTCCTCCAGTATTTATGGATGTTCGCCTCCATGGGATAAGGTGGCATTTTGTTGTTGGTATTGGATTTTTCACCCGACGTTTTCGACAGTGCAGAACGAATGTCTCATATTTAGTTTCAGAGGGTGCACATGTGTTTATTCGTAAGTCGAACCACTTAATTGCAATGAATCACAAACAAATTGTATGAGTAACTCGAATGTGTTTATTTGGAACTGGAACCATTTGTACTGGTCCCAATCAGGGACATACACGTGCTGCCGTCTGGCGAATATTGATCCAATTGGAAGTTGATAAATATTATACTGATACATATTACAGCTAATATTACAAATATGCTTCGCATCACTATGTTGTTGTCAAAAGTGACGAACCAGAAGATGAAGATTAAAAAAAAGGAGACAACGACAACGGAGAAGGAGAACGAAAAGGAGAAATGAATAAGGAAGAGGAGAATAAGAATGAAAAGAGAGAGAAGACGAACTCAACATTTCGCGCGCTCCACACGGATCAGTGAGTTCGCGCCACAGTAAGTCTTCCAATTGTCCGATTACGTTTTGTGCGACTTCCGGCGTACGCAGGGGCGACCCAAAGTAGAGAGCGCTCCAGGGTTAGGGTGTTTCAAAAAACTACTTTCTTATGTCAATGTGGTCAGCCTTCATTTTGTGTATTTTAACGTGAGTCGTACAACGTTAGGGGCCTTGCAATTAATTAATGCAAAGTACAAAGGTTACATAGGGTTATGGTTAAAATGCTCGTATTCATTGAGGAAATACGAACGTTCCTTGAGAGGTATTTACCATGTCACGTCATATTCAGTATTGTCGAAGACTGTCAGCACTCTGATATTTTTGCATTCCCACTGTACGCAGCAGAATTGAGGTACCGAAGAGGGATCACCCACCAAGAAGATATTGGCGATCTTGAGGCGGTGGAATAGGCAAAATGAAAGAACAGTGACTAGAACTCATCCACTGACTGAAGGTGGATACTCTGCAGTTGTCCTTTCAGTCACTTCGGGGATGGTGGTTGGTAGTCTGGAAGTTTGGTGTTGTGAGCTGACATATTGATTTTCGTCGAGGGAGGTACGTCGCTGCTGACGACATCAATGGCGACCAGCCCTTTGCCTATGTACCACAGATTTAGTTTAAATGCAGTGCTACAAACGTTTGCTACTTTGCTGTCAACACATGAATATGTGATCAACTGCTACACAGCAACGTACAGAAGAGCATGGACCTCCGTAGTCCCTTCTCCTCACCAACTTTGAGCTTAAACTGTCTGCATCTACCAAGCGAGGTTGAAGGTGAACAGGTGACATGAAATGGATGCCACAAGCGGCATTTCTCCCAAGTAGATCAGCCGGCAACTCGACGCACTCTGTGTCATCAGCCTCGTGGTCCTTATGGGCAATACTTGTCCGCCCGTCATGGAAACGATTGATTAGTGCCACGGTGGACACATGAAGTGGTCAGAAGCACTCTTTGAAAAAAAGCATTATGGAAGCCATTTAGATATTGTAACGAAGACACAAGCCCCTTTTGGTGAAATATATCAATGACATCCAACGTAGCTGCCAACACCCACTTCAGAGTTTCATGTCGTCGACGGCAAAGTAAAACATTTCTCAAGCACTGCGTAGACATATGTTGAATCTTACCGAAGATCTGGTCGACCTCAACATCTTCTGCACCGACGTACCTCCCGTGACGACGTACCTCGCGTGACGACGTACCTCCCGTGACGACGTACCTCAAGTGACGACGTACCTCAAGTGACGAAGGCCTAGGTGGCAACAACTCTCATGAAACCAACTCTTCTAGCTGGCAAAGTAACAACCACCCTTAAAACGATTGGAAGGACAACTGCAGAATATCCACCTCAAATCACTGGATGTGAGTTTGTCATTTGTCACAGAGTATGTATCCAGCCTAGTCCACCACCTCAATATCGACCAGAGCTTCTTGCTTTTCTTGGCTTTTGTGACCCAATTTTTGCAGCGTATATTGGGGGCTTCAAGAAGATTGGAGTGCTGACTGTCTGTAGCAACACTGCTGACAAAAAGATGGGAGTGCTGACTCTCTGTACCAACACTGCTGACAAAAAGATTGGAGTGCTGACTGTCTGTAGCAACACTGCTGACAAAAAGATGGGAGTGCTGACTGTCTGTACCAACACTGCTGACAAAAAGATGGGAGTGCTGACTGTCTGTACCAACACTGCTGACAAAAAGATGGGAGTGCTGACTCTCTGTACCAACACTGCTGACAAAAAGATTGGAGTGCTGACTCTCTGTACCAACACTGCTGACAAAAAGATTGGAGTGCTGACTGTCTGTAGCAACACTGCTGACAAAAAGATGGGAGTGCTGACTGTCTGTACCAACACTGCTGACAAAAAGATGGGAGTGCTGACTGTCTGTACCAACACTGCTGACAAAAAGATTGGAGTGCTGACTCTCTGTACCAACACTGCTGACAAAAAGATTGGAGTGCTGACTCTCTGTACCAACACTGCTGATAAAAAGATTGGAGTGCTGACTGTCTGTAGCAACACTGCTGACAAAAAGATAGGAGTGCTGACTGTCTGTACCAACACTGCTGACAAAAAGATGGGAGTGCTGACTGTCTGTACCAACACTGCTGACAAAAAGATGGGAGTGCTGACCGTCTGTACCAACACTGCTGACAAAAAGTGTGGATTTGACAGTGCACTTAAACAAACTCATTACAAATGAAGAATAAAAAGAACAGTGCTTTCTCCAAGTCACACAGAACCAGCGGATGACCAACTCCGGCACTAACAACAGTTTCACGCCATAACTAACAATAATACAACAGAAGTAATACTTTGATAAATTGGCATTCTCATTTTTTGGAATAAGACATGACGTGGTAATTACCTAGCTCTATTGAAACATTCGTGTTCGCTCGGATTGAATACAAAAACTCTCACCCTAACCTTTTAAATCTAACCCGAAACCTAAGTAACCTTTGGACTTGTTGAGCGACCTCTAAAATGGTTTGTGGGCGAAATAAACCAAATGAACGTTGAACACATCAACATTTAAAAAAGTTTATTTTGCATGCTTGGTAACGCATCTGTAGTATGGAATACTTTGCAGGCCAATATGGAAAAATAATTAACATTTCCTTGATCTATATAAAATCAAAAGGTGTGCGGAACCTTGAATCGTTGTCTCGGGTGACTGGCAGGCGAAACGCCGCGACACTTTTTCGGTGGCGTCGCACTGGGCATCTTACACTGTAGTTTGTGTTCAACGTGTTCTGCGTTCGGCCTTTCCCTTATCAAGACATGGCGTTCTGCTCTCCTTCCTTCCCTCACAGTGGATGCACATTCATCTTTCCAAATCAAACACGAGTCTGATGTGTTCCTTCGCCTGAGCATGGAAACCCGTTCCGCTTTGTTTCCTTCTGTTCTAATCAAGAACGGGCGCCCCGCGTTCCCTCTTTCGCAGACAGAGGAAGGCCGTTCTGCATTCTTTCCTTCCGAAGCCAAGACTGTCATACCTCTTTCCCGAAGCAAGGACGAGCGTCCTTCCTCGATGAAGTGGGATTGTCCCACGTTCCATCCACTCGTGAAGGAGGGAGAACGCGCAGGTCGGTGCAAGCTGTCGGGCATACAACATACAGAATAGTTGGATTGCTGAACCTAGTCCGAAAGATATTTGTCTAAAGCAGTGTCCGTTTGCAATGTATGTTATCATCGTAACTGAACATGTCAATGTGGTTGAATAATAGACGTACAGCCGCAAGGACTTGTGGAGGTTGCACTTTCATAACCATAGAGCATAAACAAGCATAGGCCTATGTGAGTTTGCTAAACAACACGATTAAACTCTTTCCATCTTTTAGCAGATACCTTAATGCGTGGGTTTCTGAGGTATGTCACACAAATCTATACATTTCTAACATTGACTTTTAAATAATAGTACTTATTAAGGTTATGCTGTGACATAACGCTGAAGTATCACGACACTTACTATACGTGTCTTTCAACGTCCAGTTTGTACGTCAGCTCCCGAATTACCATCTTCTGGTGTTTCAGTCTTGCCTATGTTTGGAATATAAGGCAGGAGGTCAAGTCAGAAAAAAATATCAAATATTTTCCATTAAAGCAGGATTACACAAAACGCTCTGCTGTCAGCATACATTTATTCGTAGCGAAGCTGGAACACTTTGTTTGGTATCTCGTCGCCGGTACTCATCAGTATAATAGTTAATATATAATAATAATTTTAATTAATGTATGATACTAATTTTATTAGCAAATATTATATTTTTCTGTGCATGGAAACCTCCTTAAACCAATGGTTATCTTTCCAGAAATAAATCATTCGAGGAAATATGTTTCCAAGGAGATAACTAGCTGAACTATGATGAAACACAGGAACGCCGAGTGTACGTGACGCACAGCTACTCGCAGGTCCTCAGCCGAGGCGAGCCAATGTTGTCTTTATTTAGACGCTTACAAGCGACGTTGCCCTGATAGTGGGACGCCATCGACACTCACCCGGAAGATGTCGTTTTCTTTGCATGTGTGAAGAATCTGCAGCAGTGAACGGCGATGCAAGAAATGTGTGTTGAACAGCAGTGGACAGCAATATACGCAACAATCCCGACACATACACACACACACACACGCACACGCACACGCACACGCACCCGCACACACGCACGCACACACACACACACACACACACACACACACACACACACACACACACACACACACACACACACACACACACACACACACACACACACACACACACACACACACACACACACACACACACACACACACACCATCCACGCGCGTACGCGCACTCACACGAACGCAGGCACGCGCACACACATGAGTGCACGCGAACGCATTCATACGCTGTTGTTAGAATGAAGGCAGGAAGACGAACCTCGACGTGGGCGTCGTACAGCATCTTCTCCAATCGGTCCACCTCCGCTCGTCTCCCAGCTGAAAGCATTAGCACGATAATCTAATAATGTGAGTGTGTGTTTGTGTTTGTGTGTGTGTGTGTGTGTGTGTGTGTGTGTGTGTGTGTGTGTGTTTGTGTGTGTGTGTGTGTGTGTGTGTGTGTGTGTGTGTGTGTGTGTGTGTGTGTGTGTGTGTGTGTGTGTGTGAGTGTGTGTGTGTGTGTTTGTGTGTGTGTGTTTGTGTGTGTGTGTGTGTGCGTGCGTGCGTGCGTGCGTGTGTGTGTGCGGGTGCATGTGTATAGAGTAATAACACTAAGACATCAGTATGTACAGCGAGGTGACACAGGGGGTGTGACAACGCGGTGACCTGGTGACATCGTGGTGGCGCAGTGACATATTTTGATAGCGAAGTGACAAGGCCACAGCGTGATAACATGTTGTTGGACGTACCGAGCAAGATCTCCTGCAAACAGACAATATGTCCACCTTTCAGTTAATATTTCCAATTGTCATATCTGATATGTTAATTTCATGATTCTACGGTTTAAAAAAACAGTTGCAAGATTTGTATTAATCTTGTAATATATGTGAACAAATACACTACGCAGCAACTGGTGCTTTATTTATTTCTTAAAACGTCAATAATATAAAAGAAAACACTGATTAAGATCACATGAGGAACATACCATTTGATTTTCGAAAGGATCATTGAAGTGAGTTGTGTCGCGTCCGCAGTTGATGGCGTTGTTGAGGCAACGCGCAACCTTAAAGCATGACAGAAATCAAATTACACTTAACTCGCACAGTTCAAAAATAAATTTAAATAACCTCATTAATTCTTTAATTAACTTAAGTTTCGGTAACCGTTACCTTAGGTTTAGGATACGATGTGCTGACTATTTTCTAATGTAACTTGTCTTTTTGGAAATCATAGCAACAATTGACGCCAAATAACGTCTACAACAAGGGCGTTAACATCTGTTGACATTTACTTATTGGTACAGAACAAACTAAAGGGGAGGGGGAGGGTTAAGGCCCCATAACATTTTTTTAACGTCGGCCATATTCGAAATATGACCATCATCAACACTCACCGACAGGGGCGCCACGTAGCATATCAACACTGCCACAGCTTGATTATGAATTCAGAATGGACAATTACGGAGTGATATGAACAAGCGGTTGGCTAGGGAAAGCGATTGTTGTTTACGACTTGCTACGTCGTTGCAACTGTGCACTCACTCGACTGCGTTACATAGTTTCAAACAAAAACGAACATTACAAACTCCCCACCAGTGGCGCCACATGGTGAATGTAATGTAAGTCGCTCTCGTTTTCACCACTGCCACAATTTGACATGAAGATTCTACACATCGTCATTTCATTGGGTAAATTAATGTTTGTAAAAAATCTATAAATTTCAGTTACACACACTTATGGATAGTGTTTGCGTTGAAAATATGTATAGGAACAAAATAATGTTCGTTTTCGTTTGACAATATTACGGAGTCAAGAGCACAGCTGCAATGACGTAACAAGTCGTAAGCAACAAAGACGTTGCATAGGCAATCGCTCCGTAACTGTCCGTTTTTAATTTATAATCAAGTTGTGGCAGTGGTGATGTGCTGAGAGCCGCCACTGTGTGGGAGGGTTTTGCATGAAGACGCATTTTCAGTGCAAACGCTATCCACAATTGTATGCAACTAGAATTGAGAGACTTCTTGACAAAACAAAAAAGGAGTGTACCAAATGAAACAAAGATTTGCACATGAAATGTCAGCCTTGATTATCGAGGCTCCTTGCTGTGGCGCCACACATTATCGCCTGGATGCAAAGTGTATTTTTCATTTTGACGGAAATTATGTATGCGTCCAAATTCTGGTCGCATACATAATTTAGATTAATTAGACTCTCACCCGGGCATTTGAATAACTAAAAACAATTAAAGTGAACTTTTTATCAGTTTATACGATGCAAGTCGAATTAACTTTAAAGTTTCATTATATAATTATTAACACAATTGTCAGACTGAAAAGTTCAATCAGGCAAGCAATATTTATTTTTGTAGAACTATCGATAATGACGCTGATTGGCTGCTGGCGCTTCACGGGAACGCCTAAAATAGAATGGTGACAGTGGGTAGCAATGGTACTCTCTTCTCGGCGAGTTCACGTAGGCGAACGAAAGTTGGATAAGCGAGACTAATCAGATGTAACTTGTGGCACTGGTGAAATTGTTAGCAGCGCCACTTATATCAAGTTTGTGTTTGAGAAATTATGCATAAGTATAACAACTATCTTGTCTTTCGTGCCACCATTCGATGTACTGGCGACACAAGTTAGAGTCTTGGTTGACGGATCTTTAAACTTCATGTTATACGCTGAGAACACTACATCTTGTCTGTGGTAATCAGCAGGGATGCTTCACGTTTGAGGACATGTCGACCTGATAGGTATTAGGTATACACTATTTTCTGTACTTTTTATTTTCCAAGCAGTAGCTCCTGGCGTGTACGTCACTGGAACATTGCGTGAAGCTGTTCCCAGTTTTAACACTGTTGTGCGATTTGCAATTTGCCCCATTCGACATCCTGCCCCATGTTCCCATATATATATATATATATATATATATACATATATATTACGGTCACCCTGGGACAATCCCAAATTATTTCCATAGTAGTAATGTATAAGACATTAGTCCATTAGTAAGATTCAACAGTACATATATAATGATGAAGATAAAATAGTGATAAAAAAAATTAAATAATGCAGTCTTACAATGAACGAAAACAAATATCCTGATGACACAGCTGATGAAGACAAAGCAATCGTACGATATTATCTTCTAAATACCAATGTTTATTAAACTGTTCTTAATCAGTTTGATTATTATGTCTATGACTTAAGTTATTTTAATGACCATTATTTGCATCATTGTCTAATTGTTTGGAATAATTTTTATACATTTAATGACTGTATGTTCCAAAAATAAACAAACTGCTCAGTGCTGGCCTGACGTATTGACTTCGCTTCATGACGTCATGTCATTGTCACGACGTAACGACTGAACTAACCTCTGTAGACAAGGAACTTGTAGATATAGTTGGGTCCAAAAACACCTAATCGGAAAATCATGTGCGATGGAGATCCACCTGCTGGACCGGCGTGGATCATTTTGAACTTGGAGTTTTCAATCATGGAAGCCGAACGACGGCAGTGGCGGAAGGACTGCGAACTCCTTGCATCAGACCAAAGCAACACACTGGCAACACACTGGCAACACGCTGTTCCATTTTATGAATGTAACTGCTTAGGCATAGGACTTGAAAACATGTATAAAGAATATATATATAGTAGGGGATGGGTGGTGCTATGTTGGGTAGCACCGTGAAGGAAGAGGACTTCGGAGTAACAATTAGTGCTGACCAGAACGTTTATGAGAATTGTGTGATTGCGGTTTCAAAATTTAATCACATTCAAAGGATAACTTTGAGACACATGAAGCATATAAGGAGAAATAGAGCTAATTATAGCCATGCGCAAATCAATGGGTAAACCTCATTTGGAATATTGCATGTAAGGGTGGAGGCATTATCGTAAAAACGGAAACATACCAGCTAGACACAATGCAGCTATTGATATTTTATATAATGATATGTAATGGTTGTGTTGATGTTTATACAATGAATGGAACAACTGATGTAATGGTTGTGTTGATGTTTATACAATGAATGGAACAACTGATGTAATGGTTGTGTTGATGTTTATACAATGAATGGAACAACTGATGTAATGGTTGTGTTGATGTTTATACAATGAATGGAACAACTGATGTAATGGTTGTGTTGATGTTTATACAATGAATGGAACAACTGATGTAATGGTTGTGTTGATGTTTATACAATGAATGGAACAACTGATGTAATGGTTGTGTTGATGTTTATACAATGAATGGAACAACTGATGTAATGGTTGTGTTGATGTTTATACAATGAATGGAACAACTGATGTAATGGTTGTGTTGATGTTTATACAATGAATGGAACAACTGATGTAATGGTTGTGTTGATGTTTATACAATGAATGGAACAACTGATGTAATGGTTGTGTTGATGTTTATACAATAAATGGAACAACTGATGTAATGGTTGTGTTGATGTTTATACAATGAATGGAACAACTGATGTAATGGTTGTGTTGATGTTTATACAATTGACTGATCTAATAAGGGCGAGTGTGAATGTATATACAATTTACTGATCTAATAAGGGCGACTGTGAATGTTTATACAATTGACTGATCTAATAAGGGCTTGGGCGATAACACACAAGTAGGTACAAGTTTCTTTCTCACCCTTTGTCTATCTCTCTGCCTGTTTGTTTTTCGAGCGAGCTTTGGGAATCTTCCAACAATAGTTTGCAAATGCGATATTAATTTGTTGTTTCTGTCAACCACTGTCCGTGTCTTTCACAACTCTGCGTGCATCACATCACATCACATCACATCACATCACATCATATCACATCATATTTTCCTTTACCCATAGTCGTATAATTAGAACATGCTTACGTTGCGATAGTTGAAACCACTTTTCTAAATTGCGTCATTTCAGACTTAAGGTTATAAAGTCTGATAATTTTTGTGGTAAAATTGTGTGATAAAATATCAACATTTTGACCATCCATGTGGGTTTCAATGAAACACAATTGTTTTCATATAATTTGACCGTTATCTGTTTGTGATTTATGTAGCAATCGCAATTAATGTCCTGTTTGCTGTTAAATCTTCGCTCTGTTTGTATCCAATTGCTCAACCTTTCTGCGCGTCTCACTCTAATTTAATAAGATTTAACACTTCAATAGTCCACCTGTCGTCTATTGTCAATACACGTCACCCGAATTTAGGCAGTTTCCCTATCACACTTACCAATGTGAAGAGCGTGTTGATGGAGGAGCCGATTCGAGACCCGATAGCGACAAGAACACCATTCACCTCCATGGCGGGATCTCGACAGCAGTGGACACAACAGACTCACACGGACAGACACAGCCAAAACAATGAGGTCGCATTAGGAATGCAGTAAATATTAATCTCATTCGCTCTGTCGGTGTCCACTGACGGTTCTACGCAAATTAAAAATGTGTTTACGGACTTCCCGTTACGTCGCTCTGAGAGGTCCTTCCAAGAAGTCGGTGGGAGGTCTTCCTGTGGTATTGGCCGAACCCGCGATGTCAACATATACCTCTAGGTTGCGACGAAGCGACATCACACGAGAAGACCGTGGATCAAGTTGTTAACACTAGTATCCCTATGTTAACGGTGTGGCCTCTATATATATATATATATATATATATATATATATATATATATATATATATATATATATATATATATATATATATATATATATATATATATATATATATATATATATATATATATATATATATATATATATATATATATATATATATATATATATATATATATATATATATATATATATATATATATATATATATATATATATATATATATATATGTATATATATATATATATATATATATATATATATATATATATCCGAAATTATATACATCACCAAAAAGAAGGTACGTAAACATCCGAGTACAAACCAACTCGACTACAACATCAAGCTACAGCCCGTATCCGAAATTAACCGACCCTAGAACGTTCGTCGCATTCGCTGTTATATATATATATATATATATATATATATATATATATATATATATATATATATATATATATATATATATATATATATATATATATATATATATATATATATATATTTATATATATATATATATATATATATATATATATATATATATATATATATATATATATATATATATATATATATATATATATATATATATATATATATATATATATATATATTTCAGTTGATACAAATCATTCCAACCAACTTTAAGCATCGATTACATTGACACAAGTCACATAAAAAAATAAAACGGAATTGCAAACGTTAACGTTTTGGTCGCGGGTTCACATCCCGTAATAATAACGTTTTTTTTTGTACTGCCTTATTTTACGGTCCATTAATTTTGTATGCAATTAGAAACCTATTTTCGTTATCCAAAACACGCACGCACGCACCCACCCACGCACGCATGCACGTACGCACATGCCATTAATTATAGACGTAAATGTAGGCTATGTCACCGAAACGAAAAACGAAGTAATCCGATCAGTGATGCCATCTGACAAAAAGAGTCAAACCATATTTGGACTAGATTCTCTTCTCGGCGTGTTTACGAAGGCGAGCGAGAGCTGGCTAAGCGAAATACTAGAGTATGAAACAGAGAATAGCTGTGGCGCCATCTACCGATCAATATTTTGCAGGAATTGTTACGGCTTTGTCTGACTCAGCAGTCTGACAACTTTCCTTTTTTCAGGTGGAACAGTTTGTGCAAAATTTGGTAGAGTCAACGCGCGTTTAATGGTTAATACATTTGTCGGACTTGTAGAAGTCCCCCCTAAAGGGGTTCTGAAAATGGTTACTGCCATGGGTGGAAGTGATAACCGCATCTGAGAGTAGAAATATTGTGATATCACGGTAACGACGACACAATATAAAATGATATATATATATATATATATATATATATATATATATATATATATATATATATATATATATATATATATATATATACATATATATATATATATATATATATATATATATATATATATATATATATATATATATATATATATGTGTGTGTGTGTAATCAAAGTTAATTTAATAAAAAGGGCAACAGCCAACACCGCATACAAGATTTACAACACAAAGCCACCGTCTCCTCTCTCCACGATCACGTCACCGCTCGCTTGTGCGGAGACGGGGGGGGGGCGTCACTACGGGGCGGGGGGGGTAAGTTGTAACATTCCGATTTTCTCTTAATACTATCACCACACGTACTTCTGTTGTTACTTATACTATCATCACACGTACTTCTGTTGTTACTTTCACTTTCAGCAGAATTGCTTTTCGCGGCAGCGTAAACAATATTATGTTAGTATTAACAATAACAAGATTTAACAAGATTTGCCATCCAAGCCAAAGGCCCAGATGGCAAGTGGACAAGGAAGCCATTGGCTTATCGAGAGTCCAACAATGTTCATCTACTTATAACCCGCCCTCCTGAGATATGAGTCAACTTTGTTTTTAAACATATTCACGCTGCTAGCAGTTACACAATCTGTAGACAATTTGTTCCATTCATTTATTGTCCTCTGTGAGAACGAGTGCTTCCTGATGTCCAATCTACATTGATCCTTTACTAATTTTACCTCATGTCCTCTAGTTCTGCTATCCTTCTTGAGTGAGAAAAACGTATTTCTATCAATATTTTCATACCCATTCAATATCTTAAAAACTTCAATCTGATCTCCTCTTAACCTCCTTGTCTCTAGAGTTGTTAAACCACATTCTTTCAGGCGTTCTTCATAACTAAGGTCTCTGAGTTCTGGAATCATTTTAGTTGCTCTCCTTTGCATGCGTTCAAGCGTATCTATATCCTTCTTACGATGTGGTCTTCATGCTTGTATGCAGTATTCTAAATGAGGTCTAACTATTGCTTTATAAAGAGGTATAATTAACTTTTTTCCCCTGTATGTTATGTTTCTTCTAATCAATCCAAGAATTTGATTAACCTTTGAAACTGCAATACCACACTGCTCTGAAACTTTCATATCAGCGCTTATTGTAACTCCTAAGTCCTTTTCTTTTACAGTAGTACTCAGAACGGTATCTCCCATTTTATAGTTTACATTCAAGTTCCCATGTCCTGTATGTAGGCATTTACATTTCCCAAAATTGAACAACATCTGCCATTTCTCAGACCATTTCACTAATCTGTTTAGATCGTTTTGTAAATGTTGTTTATCACCATCAGAATTAACCTTTCTAAACAGTTTTGTGTCATCCGCAAATTTCAGTACGTTACTTGTTATACTGTCGTCCATGTCATTGATATATATTAAGACTAATATAGGTCCTAATACTGATCCTTGAGGTACCCCACTCAAAACCGATTTCCAATTTGAAACTTCTCCATCTACTACAACTCGTTGTCTTCTGTCAGTCAGCCATTGTTCTAACCAGTCAGTTATGCTATCCCCGATACCATGGGCTTTTAATTTAAGTAGCAATCTTTGATGTGGCACTTTGTCAAAAGCTTTCTGAAAATCTAAGTAGATAATATCTACTGGCGATCCCACGTCTATCCACTTAGTGATTTCTTCCAAAAACATAACATATTTGTTAAGCATGACCTCGCTTTAAGGAATCCATGTTGAGATGAATTAAAGTCACTGGTCTGTAATTTGCTGACTTATTTCTCGAACCCTTTTTAAATAATGGTATGATGTTTGCTTCTTTCCATTCAAACGGAACAACTCCCTCGTTTAATGACAAGTTGAATACTCTTGCAAGTGGTATACTGATTTGTTCTACTGTTTCCATTAGTAATTTTGGAGGAATCCCATCCACTCCCGGTGATTTGTTATCCTTCATTGCCTTTATTTTCTTAGCTACCAATTCTGGAGTTACAACTAACGGACCTAAATAGTCAGATATAGCCTCCTGAAATTTAGCATCAGCAACTGGTAATGAACTAATATCTTCTTTGGTAAACACTGAACTGAAGTAACCATTTAGGTCTTCCGCCATTAAAAACCCCTGTGATACTATATTTCCAGCACTGTCTTCTAGAGGTCCAACCTTGTCTTGGACGTTTTGTTTACTCCTGACATATGCATAAAAACTCTTGCTGTCATGTTTTATGTCACATGCTAGTTTTTACTCATAGCTTCTTTTAGATTGTCTGATTTCAGTTGTAGCTGCATTAAGTGCCTCTTTGTAATTTGCACAGTCTTCTTCCTTTCTGGTACGCCTATAAACCCTCCACACTATTTTTCTAATAGCCTCTTTTGACAAGTGTTTCTTTCTACACCGTTTCCCTTTTTTTTGGAAGGGAACAAATTTATCGATGATACTCTCAATTTCATATTTTAGAATATTCCAACATTCAATTGCGGTGTTATTCATAAGCATGTTATTCCAATCTAAATTTGCCAAGTATTTTCTCATATCTTTGTAGTACCTTTGTGGAAGTTTCTCTTGTACGCTTTCTTATTTTTACTTTCTGATTTTACATTGATGTCAAAATGTATTTGATTATGGTCACTGTTACCCAATGGTTCAAATATTTTTACATTGTCCACTAATGCTTTGTGTGATGACAAAACTATATATAATACATTTTCTCCCCTGGTTGGTTCTAGCACGTGCTGAGTAAGAAATCTATCCTGGATTAAAAATAGATATTGTTGGTCCTCAATCCCTGTGCTCTCTAGAGAATTCCATTGTATGTGTCCATGGTTAAAATCTCCCATTATGATACAATCCCCTTTACTAACTTCCTTTATAGCGTTTTTTTTTGTGTTGTCCTCTTCGTTTATGTTTGGACTTCGGTAAACTAATCCAACAGTTAATTTTGAATTTCCTGAAACAATTCTGCACCAAATAGCTTCATCGCAATCTGCTTCCCTTTCTAGTTTTATTTCATAAGCCTGAATAGATTCTTTAACATATAAAATAACTCCCCCGCCCCTTCTTCCTATTCGATCTTTCCTAAACATTACGTATCCTGTCAGTCCTAATTCAGCATCTGATATATATGTGTTGGCCCATGAATCAGTTATACCAATTATGTGAGGGTCAATATCTTCTACCATAATGTTTAATTCGTTTTTCTTATTTACTATGCTCCTTGCATTTAAACATACGCATCAATAACCTTTTTCAGAGATGTTTTTCGGATGATTTAATATTGGTTTATCTGTGCTAGTGGCCTCTTGTTCTGCTTGAGACACCTCTAGGTAACCCCCCTGCACTTCTAGTTTAAACAATGTTTACTTTAAAAAATATTTGTCATTGTACCCGTGTCACTATCTACTGCTGCTGAAAGTTTGTCCGCGAATACTGCAGCCCCCTTTCCACTTAGATGAAGCCCATCCTTCATGTACATATCAGCCCTCCCAACAAAACTTCCCCATAAATCCACAAATTCAACTTCCTCTTCCCTACATAGCTTCTGGACTAACATGTTAATTGCAATCCCCCGACAATTTCGATATTTGTGACCCCTCCTGCCCATTACAGGTAAAATAGTATTACCTGCTCAACCCGCGTGTGTTTTAGTGTTCTGACCAACTTCCTGTATTTCCTAACTATGGCAGTTGTACCCTCCCTCTCTACGTTATTTGTCCCTACGTGTACTAAAACAGATCCACCCTTACCCGAACTTACGATGTTTTTTACCCTCTCAGTTATCGCCTCTATTTTGGCTCCAGGCAAGCAGACCACCACATCATCTCCCTCGTTTAACACTCTTTCGGTCTTCCTAACTATCGAATGCCCCACAAACACCCTCGCTCTCTTCCTCACCCCCTCTATCACTGCTTCCCTCCTGTCTCCCCCACTTCCCACTCCTTTGCTCTTGTCTCTCCAACTCCCCTCTCCTTCCCTCTTGTCTCCCCTACTCCCCTCTCCTTCACTCCGGTTGTCTTCCCTCCCGTCTCCCCCACTCCCTTCTCCTTCCCTCCGGTTGTCTTCCCTCCCGTCTCCCCCACTCCATTCCCTTTCCCTCCTGTCTGAGGTACGGTTGACCTACAGATCCAGCACAGTGGGGGGGGGGGGGTGACGGGTGCGTAGGCCACGCCGAGGGTGTACGACTTCATCGGTAGCCGTATCAAGGAAGCTGACCTCGTCAAAGACAGCGCCGCACGACGCCTTGTAGAGCAACGCGAACGGTGCGAGCAAGTTCACTTTCGGGAAGCCGTTCTGGCAGCCGAGCGAATCTCACCCGATAAAAGGAAGCACGTACGTACGGCAGGCGGGCATGAGTGTCTTGGCGGGGAAGACCCGCTTGTACGGCCCGTCGGACCAGCCCTGCTGCGGGTGGCTGAAATGCTGCGAGTAACTGTTATCCAAGTCCCACCAGCTCACTGGTCGTTGACGGGCTTCGGGAGTTGAGTGCTGCGAAGGATGGAGACTGTTCAGCCAGTCGGCGCTACGGTAGTCTGAACGCATCATTTTCAAAAATAGACATAAAACGCAGGGTAAACAACTCGATAAAGTCGTATATATATATATATATATACTCGATATATATATATATATATATATATATATATATATATATATATATATATATATATATATATAAATACATATATATATACATATATATATACCTGATATACCATCATATATATATATATATATATATATATATATATATATATATATATATATATATATATATATATATATATATATATATATATATATATATATATATATATATATATATATATATATATATATATATATATATATATATATATATATGATGTCGTTGTTACTGTGATATCACATTTGGTGCCGTGAGCAGCGCAGTCACATTAGCCATTACAGTAAGTACTGTGTGTTGGATGGTTTCACCGGTCATTTATCGACTTGCTTACACTGCATTTTATGTCTATTTTTGAAAATAATGCGTTCAGGCTATCGTAGCGCCGACTGGCTGAACAGTCTCCATCCTCCATCCCACATACACACACATACATATATATATATATATATATATATATATATATATATATATATATATATATATATATATATATATATATATATATATATATATATATATATATATATATATATATATATATATATATATATATATATATATATATATATCTTTCTCTCTCTGCCGACATAACTATTGTAATAATAGTTGATTGTTTGTGGATTTGTTAACTGTAATGCAAGGCAGAGTTTTCTTTTAGCATTGGCCTACCCATAATAGTCAATCGTTCGAACATATATAACATATACAGCATGGCCGCCTTATTCATTTGTCTAAAATTGTATCAAATGCAAATGCAGCGCACGATTTTTCAAATCACAGATGCACGGAATATCTGTTTTTAACTTACACAACATTGCGTATATATCCATGATATTTTTACATGCACATATCTTATTACAATTCGCATAGTGTTTTTTATGTAAAGGTATACAATCTTGTAATATCGTTCACATCTGCATCAGAACGTCAAGGACGATTACAGAGGGAAAGGTATACAATCTTGTAATATCGTTCACATCTGCATCAGAACGTCAAGGACGATTACAGAGGGAAAGGTATACAATCTTGTAATATCGTTCACATCTGCATCAGAACGTCAAGGACGATTACAGAGGGAAAGGTATACAATCTTGTAATATCGTTCACATCTGCATCAGAACGTCAAGGACGATTACAGAGGGAAAGGTATACAATCTTGTAATATCGTTCACATCTGCATCAGAACGTCAAGGACGATTACAGAGGGAAAGGTATACAATCTTGTAATATCGTTCACATCTGCATCAGAACGTCAAGGACGATTACAGAGGGAAAGGTATACAATCTTGTAATATCGTTCACATCTGCATCAGAACGTCAAGGACGATTACAGAGGGAAAGGTATACAATCTTGTAATATCGTTCACATCTGCATCAGAACGTCAAGGACGATTACAGAGGGATGCAAATAGGAAATATACCATTTTATATTTATTTCACACACCTAATGATTTCAACAAATTAAAAGTTGGGCACTATGTTCCCTGTCGCCGCAGTTGGTTGTCATTCTGTTTTAAAGCACATTAACTATCCGTCTTCCATTGTGTACGCGATGACGTAAACAATAGTTCTGTCGTCATCGCACGCCCGTTCGATTATGAAATCATCACAACACCGTGTATTGGACAGAGCAGAATGCACATGCAATAAAAACAGGTGATGCGAGGATGTCGATCGTCGAGTCAACGCGACTCGCGGCCAGCGCTGCTGCCACTGATCGATAAAAACGTCAACTGTAATATTCTGTCCGCATTCACCCCTACAGCTGTAGCAGCCGCGGATTCCGTTCTGTCTTGACCTATTTTCTGCAACGCTGCTGATGGCCAACAATTACGTCATCGCGCCAATTCTACAAAGCAGACATCATCAATGCAATTACCGCTTGAGTCTGCAAAATGTGCCAACTGATTCGAACCAGGCTGTCATGACGCCACTGCTAAAGAACACTGGTCTGGACTCATTTGGGATTACAGAGTGGCGCCCCATTCCCCACACCAGCTCTAGTATGGTGCATTTATCAATGTATGGGATTAAGCACAAAAATCATGAATATCATTGCTCATTCAAAAGTTACAGCCAGTTTATATTAAATTTGGCAGCCATTTTGTATCACGATATCCATAACACCTAAATTGTGCCCGGCAAACACTAATAAAGTGTATTTGAAGTCGGCATACACACCTTCCTTTGAAAAGGTAGTTTGCCAACTTTTTTGCAAGAATATCTTTAATAGTCACTTTTTGTTAACAGTGGCCTAGTCTAGAAGTGACAGCCGGGTGCAGTGGCCGCTAAAAGTCGCCTAGCGAAATTACTAGAATGTTGCCAATACTCAACACTGCGGCGAAATCCCCCGTGATTACCCACAGAAGTAGTTACCGCTATCCACCGCATTCCACAAAGTGCCATGAACGTAAAACGGCGGACGACGGACCATCAACTGGTGTTTGTAAATGAAGACAGAATCGGTCCAACCGTGCTGCATGTTCCGTCATCGAATTGAGTTGTGTGGATATGACGTAGCCTCGTCACATGGTGGTAACCACCTCGTCACATGGTGGTAACCACCTCGTCACATGGTGGTAACCACCTCGTCACATGTTATTGATGACTTCGTAGTATGATACGGGAAGCAGTAGTCTCAGTTCTGTAGTCAGTGCGGGTGCTACGTTATTGTAGGATTGATCCGTACATGACTATATGTCTAAGCAACATATACTAGCTGCAAAATAACACAAATATATATCGTAGTTCATACAGTGGAGTAACAACCCATGGCTTATCGCAATTGATGGACCCAGCCTGTGACGTCAGGATTTAATGTAGGACCAATGAGTGTGCGCCATTGTGTCGGTTGCTATAGCGACCTACGTCAAGCTTCGCCAAAGTTTGAAAATGGTGAATATACGTGCATGAAGGACTTGCAATTCGGACACCAAATACCACGAGAGACCGATAGATGTAATTAGTGTTCTGTCGTTCCCGAAACAGAAATGTTTTAAATGCTTGTAGTCATGTGGCCGCCCATGATCAGCTCAAGTTGACACATTAACTAATCACACCGATGTTTTCACAAAGACATGTTATGACAACTTATGTATAAATGCGACGTGCGTTAATAGTTTTCATTGACTTTCGACATCCGCTTGCATAAAGACAAATTCACCGTAAAACACGACTGAGGTTTGGCAGATTTACTTTTTGTTGCCATGTTTGTCTATAGCTTGACGAACCTGCTGAGGTTGCTAGGCGAACGTCACGTGATGGACCCGTCCATTTTGTTGCAGTGCAATTCATGTGTTGACATAATCTGAGTCAACGCGGCTTACAAATAACTACAGCCAGCCACTTAGGTTGACACTTACGATCACGTGCGTCGATGACACCGTGCGTGTCACTATTAATTTAGACAAGTATTTATCACATCATGTGTAGGTGCGTTGATAATTCGCAACATATGTGCCTGTGTTCTATAACAATATTCCATTGAGGTCACGTACATCGGCCTGTACGTACTCGCATACACATGCCTGTGCAAGCATACACAAATACGTATACACTTATGAATACACTTCCTTATATGCAGCGTATTCGCTTATGAATACACATACAAAACATACACTCGCATATGCAAATGATGCATACATTCACACATGTTCGTATGCATACACACACATGCCTGCTATTCATACATTCCAATATGCACACATGCGTACACATGGAAGATTGAAAAAAACGTGCACACAAATACATGTCGCAGATACCCGGAGACTGACACAGACAACGGGTAACACATTGCCTACATTCAACATTTTATCTAGATTAATTACACCGACAAAATAACGGCAGTTAAGTACAACGACGTTGCTCGTGTGTGTGTGTGTGTGTGTGTGTGCGTGTGTGTGTGTGTGTGTGTGTGTGTGTGTGTGTGTGTGTGTGTGCGCGCGTGCGTGCGTGCGTTCGTGCGTGCGTTCGTTCGTTGGTGTGTGCGTGCGTGCGTGCGTGTTGATAACATTGGTAAGTTTGAGGTTTGAGATCGGTTGAGCAGCTTATTAGGTCTGCTGTCACCCTGCCTGACTCTTGTTTCCATGGAAACAACATAGTGGACATGTACGAAACGACGGGAAATGTTTTCATAAGGTCTGAAAGTCGGGCGCAACAACTCGGCGTTTCGAAACTTGGGCAATATCGTTCACTCCAAAAGCCGCTGGCCCTTTCTTTGCCAGGTGTCTATGCCAGGGGAGTAAAACACGACCAGTTGTAGGATATCTTTCAAATAAATGATTCATGACAGAAGCGTCCGTGACGTCGCTCAGTCAATTCAGTCGTATCCTCTCACGAGGACACGATTGTGGTCATGAGGACACGATTGAAGGGATCCCGTTTTTTTGCGCACACCACACCACACCATACCACACCACACCATACCATACCACACCACACCACACCACACCACACCTAACCACAGCGCCCTGGCGATCACAGCGCCACTGGTGGCAGCCAGAGAATGAACGCCGACGGCATCAAAGACCAGCGATAGCTCAGTCGGCATTAGCGGCCGCCACAGCGTCGACACCGGCACGCCTCCTGCCACCGGCATGTGCACCTGAGCGGCGCAGTGAGCGATGATGTGGCCGTGTGAGCTGAGACCGCCGGTAGGAGGGAGTAGCTAGCACCGACCGGCCGATGGTCGGCCGAGCAGGATGCCCCAACCTCCGTTCCTCGTTGCCCTGCCTCTGGCCGTGCTGTGTGGCACCATCGCCAGCGTCCTCATGCTGGTTGCCGTAGCAACGGATCACTGGGAACTCGTCGAGTATGACGAACAGAAACTGCGAGCTCTCGCAAACGTTGACACCAATCTGTCGCTGTTCGAGCGCGAGAATGGCTTCTACAAGGTTGTCATCGGCGTGCCTGGTGACAACGGCGACAACAAGACCTACGAGTCTCACTACCTTCGCGACAGCCACGGTGGCATCTGGCGAGTGTGCGACCACGTCTCCGGTAAGTGAACGCCGGTGGTGGCGTCCGCGGAATGTGCTTCTTTAAATTGCAACTATATCGACCTAACATACGGGGGGGGGGGGGGTGGCTGCATGATTTCACATTCGGTTAACGGTTAATCGTATGGATGCTGTGAAACATATGTTGTAAACATCACAGAAACTGGCAGCAGCTCAATGGGGATATCTGAAAAATTGTGTCGTCAGTCATCAGTATGTTGATATTCATCGGCGATTGTTGTTTATATGGGGTAATACCCTTGACGAATGCCCTGTTTACCCTGCAGCCAACATTGAATAGTGTTTGACGTATGAACGGGAATGTGCATTTTACAAAGTGTCTTACAGCTTTATAGCAAAATCGCTGTTCACCGCTACGGCGTCTTCTCTCTGGTCAGTGCACCATACGATACTATTGGATCAACGTGACTTGGTCGTCAGCTTGTCGTTGAGCATAACAGCTTATCGTCGAACATGACAGCTAGTTGTCGAGCATGACAGCTTGTCGTCGAGCATGACAGCTTATCGTCGAACATGACAGCTTGTCGTCGAGCATGACAGCTTGGCGTCGAGCATGACAGCTTATCGTCGAACATGACATTAACCACAGGTTCACTTAGTTCAGATGTTGTCGGGTGGAAACTGCATAATGTGACTAATATGTACACTTTATCAGCGCTCAGTGGCCTTGGATTCGAACCACAATTAGTTTTCTACTGAAGGCAACTTTTGCGTTTCTTTTTCTTGGACAGTTTTATACAATTTTATTTACATTCCAACAGCACATCGATTTACATCGATGAGATTTATAGACATGACTTTCTAGGAAACGAACATTCCTAAACAGGACATCCTCAATGATGAAACGAACATGCTTAAACAGGACATCATCAATGATGAAACGAACATTCCTAAACAGGACATCATCAGTGATGATTTAGTCGGTTACTTTTTTTAGAAATGAAGTGAGTTCGGTCTTGTAACAACCATTGTTGCGTAAAAGGTCAGCGATTGTATGTTGCCATCATTTGACAGCCACAAAAGCACGGTAATCTAAAGCATCAAGCTGACCTGTTTTATCAGAATAAGTCATGGCGGATGAATACTATTGGTGGTATGCTGCCTATAACCAAGAGGGTTAATGTCAATGCAAAAGACCACACGTGACTTGACCCGACAGGAGTATGAAGCACCCGATGGGGGGATGGCGTCGGGAAGTATGAAACATCCGATGGAGGGACGGCGTCGGGAAGTATGAAGCACCCGATGGAAGGACGGCGTCGGGAAGTATCAAGCATCCGATGAAAGGACGGCGTCGGAAAGTATCAAGCACCCGATGGAAGGACGGCGTCCGGAAGTATCAAGCACCAGATGGAGGGACGGCGTCGGGAAGTATCAAGCACCCGATGGAGGGACGGCGTCGGGAAGTGTCAAGCACCAGATGGAGGGACGGCGTTGGGAAGTATCAAACACCCGATGGAGGGACGGCGTCGGGAAGTATCAAACACCCGATGGAAGGACGGCTTCGGGAAGGATCTGATACCGTTCGACATCAGTTTGCCAGGAGCCAGCCAGACACCAGACGCCATATAATTATGATTTTCACCGGACAACATATATGATTTCACTACACTAGACTTGTAGTATTGCATTTGCTATTGAAGACAATACAGTAATAGTCAGTCCGGCTGTTCCACGTTGCACGAATAATTACAATTCATGATTAAAAAAGGAACAGTTCGCTTTTCTGTTAGCGTTGTCACCGACAATTAACAAATCTTGTTAAATGCTAAATTTCGTTTTTGAGAAAATCAATGCGGAAGATACTCCACGTCATTTGTTGCCCAGAAAAAATCGAATTATGTTTTCGTGCACAGGGGATCCTGCCGTAGCCGGCCTGTGCATATGCCGTCAACCAGGAGTAGATATTTAAGCATGTGCATCGCGTGGATGTAGTAATCCTCAAATATATAAATTTCCATGTTGATAAGATAATATTCAGTTTGCAAGAAATCTTAGAACGGGGACTCGTCACAAAATCACCGAAACGTTCGTCATAGATAACGCAGAAAAGAAGACATAACATAAAGATCTCTCCCTAGCTCAGTGTTCACAGCTGATGCCGACGACGTATGATTTAAATCGTTGCCGTTGGGTCAGAAATAGAAATGGCGAATGTATTTAGTTCGGCGATAAATAAGATCAAGCAAGTTCCAGGCGGCGGCAGGTTCGGTAATGACCAGTTATAATCCCATTTACTCAAGGGGTACCCTGCGAACGTGAACCAGGCCACGGACAGGGTCTAGCTCAAAGTCGTAAATTACAAAAAGGACGACCCCTGTGACTATGTTTGGCTGTGTAACGTTTTTGAAACAGCGCCATCTGGTGTTGACTGTTTAAAATGACCATGGCCATCGTGCCCCTTTACATAATCACCCGCATACAAAAAACGTTCTTTGTTAAACAGTTGATGCTGCGTTTGTTAACGTATTCACGCAAGTCGGCCTTCCTGCTATTAACGTTATTTGCCTTGCTCCGGGAACTACTGGCAGCAGTGATATCACAATTAAACGTTGTGCCACTTAGCCTAATTCCCAAAGCTAAGTACGTAAAATAGAACTGAACATCATGCAGTGTTACCAAACGAGCGTAGCATAGACCTATAAGAGGCTTTACTTCGCTCGATCCAATACGATTTCTGTTATGGCGCGACTGAAGCGCCGCCTAGGTTTTTAATGGTCCTTCGCGTAAACATTCGTTGCCTGTTATGCAATAGGGCCCTACGACTGTTTATTCTGAAGGAAAACTCTTTCATTGCGTACGGTTATTTAACACATATTATAAAGTTAATGTGTTATACTACATATAGTAATAGTATGTTGAAATTTGAAGAAGCTTCATTGACATTGTATGTAGACTAGATATTGTAGTTGAGACTTGTGTTACCTAAAGACTAACTTCGTTCACCTTATCATTTACGATGATATAGTGCATATTACAAAAGGTATAAATCTAAGACGTTTACACTAAATGAGCAATCACAGTTGCTAGTTCGGCATAAAATCTAACCCACGGATTCAGACGAAGTTGAAAAATGACACCAGGTTACCACGGAATTGGGTGATGTCTAACGTTAAGATAATCAACTATATACTAAGTGTCACTAACAACGTCCAGTACAATAGTATTTATTATCTGTACGGCTGGCTGTTTGATTTAACGTGTGGAATTTTATTTACTTAACCATATATGATAGATCAACTGTATTTTATGCAGGAATAAAGAGTGTCCATAAACAAATATAATTGTTGTCATGCAATATATAGTTACACATTTCCAACTATTTTAATATTTACAGTAAGTATAATTAATAAAAAGCCATGTACACAATTTACGGCCTTATTTTTGTGCATCACATGCTATAATAAGAAATAAGAATTTGTGTACCCTATAAATATAATGTAAAGCAGGTATATGGCCTTTAATGTTTGTGTGCAAAACACATTTCAGTACAAAACAGAACATCATTCAGTTAAAAATATATCATCATTGATCATACAGTATATTGTAGAAATGATTTTTTTATTAAAACATTTAACAAATTAGTTGTACATGTTAGTTTCAAATTGCAATTAATCTCTGACACTCAACAAAATAAATACCAAGATATATGTTATCTCGGTTGTAACTGTTGTATCTAGTGTAAGTGTTATCTCGGTTGTAACTGTTGTATCTAGTGTAAATGTTATCTTGGTTGTAACTGCTGTATCTAGTGTCAATGTTATCTCGGTTGTAACTGCTGCATCTAGTGTCAATGTTATTTCGGTTGTGACTGCTGTATCTAGTGTCAGTGTTATCTCTGTTGTAACTGATGTATCTAGTGTCAATGTTATCTCGGTTGTGACTGCTGTATCTAGTGTCAGTGTTATCTCTGTTGTAACTGCTGTATCTAGTGTCAATGTTATCTCGGTTGTAACTGCTCTATCTAGTATCAATGTTATCTCGGTTGTAACTGCTGTATCTAGTGTCAATGTTATCTCTGTTGTAACTGCTGTATCTACTGTCAGTGTTATCTCGGTTGTAACTGCTGTATCTACTGTCAGTGTTCTTTTACTGGTATTCATCCTATAAACAGACATGCTGCAGAAAGGAGGGACTAAGATGGAGAGTACAGTTTGTGGTTGGTCACATCCCAGTGCTCAGTTATGCTGCTCAAGAAACCCATTGCAGAACATAACAGCTTAACTAAAAAAGCTTTTATAAAAATTTTAGCTTAAATTGCAACGGAAAATAAGCATTTAGACAAGCGTGACCAACATTAAATTTCCCATCATTCTGTTGCACCTAAACGTCATACATGACTACCTTCGTGAGGTTCATGAGTAAATTAAACGTCCATAACTCCAAGCACAAACAAAATAGGGTACACTGTTATTAGAGGAAGCAAGCAACACATCTACAAGTGTACGTGTGTGTACATTGCTATCAAATGGTATATATATATATATATATATATATATATATATATATATATATATATATATATATATATATATATATATATATATACATGCACAATATATACACATATAAATAAATCTATAAAGATAATATATATAATATATATATATATACATACATAATTTTTACATTATACATGTGGTCAATAATGAAGTGTGGTGTTCGGTGGAGGAACCTTTTAAGCGAAACCAAATGCATTGTTTTGGACCTTTGCATCTATAAGAGTGTCTAAAAACTAACCATTTGCAGCTAAAATCAAGAGTGTCACGCAAGTGGTTTACTGGGAATTTGTTCTAAAAATGCGAAATTCTGGTCTAATGTAATTTTTCGTGGAGGCTGACATATTCATAAGTGTTTGCAATTTCGATCAATCAGCGGCGAGCAGCCTCTTAACCCCAACGCGGCTGTGACGTAAGCTGTGCATATCACTTGTATGTTTAACGTGGTTGAGATGTGCAATTAATTTTTTTCTTTTATATTGGATTTAAACGCAAAAACTCTTACAATGCTGTACTGTGCAGCATTCGGATGTAAACAAAATACAGCGAGGCATAGAGAGTTGTCTTTTTTCGATTTTCTCTGAAAAAACAGACAACAGTGAAGCAATGAACTTACAATTGCGGGCGGGCTGGTTGGAAGCCCACGCGATATGCTACACTTTCTTCGGCCCATTTCTGAAGAGTCGTGTTTTGAAGTTGATATATTTTCATGAACTAATGGGTCAAGATCCTTCAAAACGTCGGCGACGGAGAACGTTAAAGCCTGAAGCGGTACCGACAATCTTCCAGCATGTACATCAGCAGAAGGCGTCGACATAACGCAAACACTCGACCAAGAGAACTGTCAAATCGGAATGCGAGGCGGTTAGTAAACAATGAATGAATGGACTATCTTGCCAAATAAGTTGATTTTAGAATCAAACAGCATGTCCAAACTTAAAGTTGGAGTTGTGGCAAACCTAGTCAGCGCTCTTGACATAGGATTCTGAACAAATATGGCGCTGCCCATGCAAAACAGATTTTCGGTGTTCATCGAGGTATATTTTGTTAACCACTTGCGTGCTAATCTCGCAAACGGTTAGTTTTTAAGTACTCTTATAGGCGCAAAGGCCCCACAGATGCATTTGGTTTCACGTTAAGTTACTTGCCGTTTCACTTCATCTGTCGCAACAATGTGGTCATCTGCTGCAAAAACAGCTTGTGGCCTGACAAATCGCTGAATGCGTGCCGCACCTTCGCTCCACTGCTGGCGGTCAAGCTGTTGGAGCAGTTGAAGAGCTAGTCCATGTTTTCGAGAAACTTGGCCGCGTGTGCAGCAGCTTCCTCTGGAATGATGTTCCACTGCGCTTTCAAAGTCACTCCTGCTGCAACGCTGTGGCTGTTGACCTGGGAGTCATACTTCACCTACAGTGAAAGGCGGCAGTTCGATGTGACGCTTCGTCAGGCGTGGTGCTGTCTGCATCGGCTTGGATGAGTCAGCGCGTGGAAAGACTCGGCGTGTTTCCACTAAATGGCCTTCCCATCAACCATAAAACCATGCTTCTTGGGGTTGTTGCGCACATTTTTAATCAAGTGGGGCGGACCATACATCACGTATATGATGTGGCCTTTGTAGACGAAAAACGGTCGCTTAGTTATCATGCCAAGCTGGGATATGAACATGTTCTGATTGTTCGATCCTTGGTCGCAGATGACAATCACGACAGTTAAGCCAATGGCATGTCGCTTGTCGATACACTGCTTCAACTACTATGTTGTGAGGGATCCGTTCAGCTGTCCGCTTGACAAGACATAGCCGACGAGCTGCTTTTACTTGTGCACAATCCCTCTTGCCACAAACACAATCGCATGATTGGCCAACTCCTCACTTCGTGACACGTTGTCACTGAAACCACCGACGACATCAGGCTTGCTATTGTAGCTCAGCACCTCCTTGATCGCCATCTCGTCAACAGCGACACTCACGAGCTTGCAGTTGTCGGGCAGGTGTGACAGCTTCATCTGCATGGCCGTCAGTATCTTGTTGTTGAAGCCTGGATAAACTGCGTATCTCGAGGTGGGAGGTGAGATACTCTCTGCAACACGCCGTAGGTGTTGGGGCTGCTGTGAAATAATGATAATGCTAAAGCCTTATCCTTGCAGGACCATCGCGTCCCCTTTGTCTTCCTTGAAGCGCATCGTATCTGAGACAGAACGAAGTCAACTTTCGCACCGGACAAGAACTGACTGAGTCGATTTCCATAATCTCGCGCTCCTCGTTCGCTCGTGTTTTCTTCAGGCGTTGCGTGCGCACGTCGCAGGCATGGGGTTTTGGAAAATTTGAGTTATTATTAACTTATCTAGTTCAGTTTTTAAATCCAAGTTAACTTAACTTAATATAATTTTTTTGGGAAAGCTGCACTATAATAGCACAATAACAATACTATGTATTGTAATAAAGACAGCAGTAAGATGCTGGTAGTACATGAATAGGCTCAACACATACATCAGCAATATTACAACATAACATGTAGACCGTTATTACAACAATTTATTTTAAATAAACACTTAACATTTAACTGTGATTTAGGGGTGAACTAATATTCTTACATTAGTTATATGATTAAGATACTATATTACTTTACCTGACCCTCAACCCTGTACAGCAGGGGACAAGGAAGAAGAGCACATTACTGTTTCTAGGATGGAATAATATTTACAAACACTTGTATATTTCAGTGAGATTGCCCACAACCAGGTGTGTTGTTGGGAGCTTTCTGTAACCCACGTATCACCAGCTGGAGTTGAACCAACCACAACTCACTGAGACACTAGTGTGTGTGCTTTGCAACCATTAGAGACCCACCTTGAAAGAACTACAACAAATGTCAACAGAGCTCCTTGAAAGAAATATTTTTGATAAAATAAAGAAATGTATAGTATGATAACTACTACTATATACCCTGATTGCTCCAGGAGTGAGGGGTCAGTACGGGGTGGCTCACTGATTGCTCCAGGAGTGAGGGGTCAGTACGGGGTGGCTCACAGATTGCTCCAGGAGTGAGGGGTCAGTACGGGGTGGCTCACTGATTGCTCCAGGAGTGAGGGGTCAGTACGGGGTGGCTCACTGATTGCTCCAGGAGTGAGGGGTCAGTACGGGGTGGCTCACTGATTGCTCCAGGGGTGAGGGGTCAGTATGGGGTGGCTCACTGATTGCTCCAGGAGTGAGGGGTCAGTACGGGGTGGCTCACTGATTGCTCCAGGAGTGAAGGGTCAGTACGGGGTGGCTCACTGATTGCTCCAGGAGTGAGGGGTCAGTACGGGGTGACTCACTGATTGCTCTTCGCGACCGGAAAGGCTCTTGGAGTGGGTGGCAGACGTTTCATAGTCACTGGAGCAGGAGGGTTCGCTATGTCAAACAGTGTGGGGACAGCCGTCTTGATCAGACTGTGTTTCGCCTCGTTCATGAATTGTGACTGCTCAAGGTGGTCTGAGCAAAGACAACAGTTCTTGCTCAGGTAAACAGCTAAAGGGAAAAGTGGTTTTGGAAGCCTGCGTAGTACCTGCTTGTGTATATGGGTCTTTGTTATTTGTGTCAGAATCTATTTATAATAGTCGTTTATAAACACCACAATGGAAATAAGTGCTTGCACTTTTTAGTGTCATCCTAATATTTTAACGTACTTTGTATTCACATTTGATGTATATATGTGTATATATGTGCAGGTTACATTTTTATATTGAATAAATCAATTTTGAAAAAAGCAAAGGAACGTCAGCCGAGTATACTCTTAGTCTTTCATGCTAGTTTTCAATGGATGAATGACTCAAATGAGTTTATTTCACAATAACAAAAAGTTAATACATAATACACGAATTATTACACATTTCAATGAACTAGAGAAAAAACAAAGTAGAAGTCTTTTGACTCGATGGCAGGAATGTCGAATCATGATATTATCGCTCACAGATCCAGCAACACAAAACTCAATAAAAGCTAACTACTGTTCCACATATTTCTAATGTTTAAATATATGTACTTTACATAATATCTTATCGTTCACGAGAAACCGAAAAAACGACATCGTGCAACTTTTTTTCCGTGCGTTGTTGCAATTTATCGCCGAGCAATACTGTGCGTAACCCTTCCACGGTCTCGTGTGACAAGACAAGACAAGATTGCCATCCCAAACAACAAGTTCCAGATGGCAAGTGGACAAGGAAGCCATTGGCTTATCGAGAGTCCAACAATTTTCTCATTTTTGTGTAGCCCGCCCAAATATCTGTCAATTCTATTTTTAAGCATATTCACACTTCTAGCATTAACACAATCATTTGGCAGTTTGTTCCGTTCATTTATCACCCTCTGTGAGGAAGAGTACTTTCTCATGTCCAACTTACACTGCTCCTTAACTAATGCGTGTCCTCTGGTTCTACTGCCTTCTTTAAGTTTGAAGAACATATTCTCAAGTTTGCGAACACCTCACCATTTATTGACATTGAAAAAACTAGGAACGCTGCTGCGTACGCTTAACCACAGGACCGAGCGAAGTCTAGCCTCTTATATTCTACGCTGTTTGGTGTTACACTTAGCAGTTATAAGCTACTTATAAATTATGCATGGCGGAGATTACAAGCACAAGTTCAATTCCGTGGAAATCATACCGTGACTTCACAACAGCACGACATTGGAAATGATAGGGTCTAGTTGAAAACACGCCAACAGCACACTGTCTAGACGTTCCTAAAAGTTCCGAGCTTATGTTGCATGGTTATAATGATAATAAAAAAATGAAAAATGACGTTTATATATCAGTGAAGTGAAGTAAACACTGCCGCCAATTAATTGGCCATAACGAGGCTGACTGTGTACTACTAATGCCACGTTCCGAGCACGGAGAACTAATATACGTTGTACTGTTGTATTGCGGGCACATGTTGACGCCTTGTACTTCGCACCCGACACTAATTCTCCCGGACCTCATCCCACACCAGTCTCTACCAATGTCCTCACAATGTCTGCATAGACCTGATACCTCGGACGACACCGTCTACCCGCCTACAAAGTTGGTGCCGAATAACCTTAGGCTTGCATTGAATATTCATGATAAATCACCACTCCGTATACGTATTATGCGCGGAAGAGTCAGAAGCCGCTCACTTGGTGAAGTAGGTTAATCGGCAACGAAAGAATAATTGAATTTACACAAGACCATTGCAAGACGCGTTCAAGAATGTGGTCATATTGCACTTGGTGGTGGCATATCTGACCATCGGCGGTAATAGATCGTCAAATAGTCGTAATCACTTTTCCCAGGCTGGATGTGGTAGGGAGTCCGCTTAGATGAGCGCGGACTGGAGCATAACTAGCACAAACACCCGAACCACAGTTCCTGTTCCCGTGCGATTAAAGCGTCGAACATTTACGAGGTAGCCGAATTAAAAAATATATTTTATGACTTTCGACCATTCTATTGTATGATACTCGACGATCTTCTTGTATGATACTAGACGATACTGGACCGTAGATTGCCTTAATAATCGCTGTATTAGACCATTTTCATTATGTTAGTTGACCATCTTTTTGTATGATACTTCTTGATTAATACTCGACCATTTTCTTGCACGATAATCGGCAACATCATTGTATAATAGACGATTATTTTCTCGCGTGATGCCCGACCATTTATGTACATGATTATCGATTACTTTATTGCATTATATTTACGCCACATCAACAAAGTGTGTGCATGACTGGTTTCACCCCAATCAGCAGTGCTACTTATATATATTTGATTAGGCTAAGTGCAGTTCACATTATTGGATTATACGGATATACTTTATATTAAAGTAATTAGACAGTTAGTCAGTTTGACGCCGTAAAAACGACATAGTTTTTCGAGCTGAAATTGTGAATAATTATACATACTAATTTTATGTCCCGAGTAACGAAATGCGGCTATGTTAGAAAACACACAATTCCATAATTAAACGCTGTATGGCATAAACGTGATAAATGATGATGAAAGAAATTGATTCCTTAAACATACACGTAGAAGATATAAACAAAACAACACTGAAGGTGTGCGTGCCATAACAAACACGAAGGCAGCGGGAGAGGACACAATCATTACTGAAATGTTAAAAGAAAGTGAATAAGAAAACATTGATATCCTAGCAAAGCTCTTCAACCAAATATGGAACGAAAGTCATCTCGAAGACTGGAAACTGGTTTGATATTTAAATTGCCAAAAAGGAGACATGGTACTGGAAACTGGTTTGATATTTAAATTGCCAAAAAGGAGACATGGTACTGGAAACCAAATATAGCCAGATACGTTTCAACCACTGGTGGTACGAGGATCTGTATTTACAGACAATCCAGTATTTGTGTTGTAACAATGGTACCGAGCGTGCCGAGGAAACAGACTAAGGGGAAGGCTAAGGTTACGTTGGTTCAGCGACACCAGCAGCCACCTGGAGGACAAGAACACAAACAGACGTTGTAAGAACAGACCGTACAAGAACCGTACAAGAACCGTACAGAATGGAGGAAGTTGATTTCTGACCACACTGAGATGAATCTTAGTGTCAGTTGAGTTCCCAACTAGACAGGGTGAGCAGGTGGTTAGCTAGTATTTCATTAAACCGGTGCTGCATTAGAAACACACGCCGTGTATTGAAATTTATGTAATCGATCGCACATTATTTACGTAATATATAGCCTCATATCACGTGAGCGGCGTTATTTCAGGACTTTAATGACGGACTGACACGGACAGTAGCGGGTTGAAATAAAATGTGGCGTCCGCTGTGTATACTGTCGTATGTATGGGACACTTGCGACTGTCGTTATGCAGATGGATGATGAATGTAGTGAAATACACACAAGAACATGCGATTAAACAGAACGTTACGAGGCCTACAGTGCCTTCGACCATACAAATAAATCATGACGGTTGTGTGCTCACTCATTCGGGAATCCATCACACCACACGCACACACGAACACACGAACGAGAATAGTTGAAGATATTCGTACCGTGTATGAGGAAGGGGGTCCCATCGAGTTGAAGCGAGTTGAGGCCAGTATCTACAGCAAGTGTGCTACAGTTGAGGTCATGCCTCAGTTTGACTTCCTGGTGTGCTATATACGAAAGTAGGGCATAGTAAGTTTGGATATAGGAAGTTCATATGATCTGACATAAGTTCATTTGAGCAGGGAATTTGCCAGGTTTGCTGGTTGAAGTTGTTGAGAGTGAAATGGTGGATCTTGGATGATTTTAGTAGATGAACGGATATTTAGGATTTTTTTGGCCACTAGACACGTGTGCGCCGTAATTCTTGCCTATATTGAGAAACATTGACGGGTATCGCACATAAGGCATTTTGCGAGAGCTAGAAATTTATAAAGCCCGCAGCACACTAGCCGACTTTTCGTCGGGGGACAAATAATCTTCAGTTGTCGGCTAGTGTGCTGCGAATTCCGACAAGATTGGGGCTTGTCAGATAATATCTGACAGTGCTAGATCTAGGACGTCCTGACGGGCCTTGTCGGCTAGTGTGCTGCAGACTCCGACAAATTGTCGGGGCTCGCGCGATTAGCGACCAATTGGAAGAGTGATTGCAATCAAGCGCACAATCGTCCTTGTAAACATGGCGGCTCCAGGGCCACGGCCACGATGACAAATTGGATCACACGGCACAGTCATTTTTATATATGTGTAGTTTTTTTTTAATCATATCATCTGACATAACTGCATTTGAGCAGGCACATTGGCAAGTTTGCTGGTAGAACATGTTGTTAATGTAACTTTGGATTTTTAGATGATTTCAATAGGCGGAAGGATTTTGTTTGTTTGCTTTTCTGCGTCTCCTTATCCTCCGTAGCATAATCAAGAAGAACAAAGCTAGCTTGTGACTTCTTCTCGGCATCGCCGCCACGTGTCGTGTGAGCGTCGCCATGTTTGCTTAATTCCAAATTCGCCACTAGAGGCGTGCTAGTCGTGACAAAATATCAGCTAGTGTGCTGCGAGCTGATGGCCCGACAAATTTTACCCCGACGAAAAATCGGCTAGTGTGATACGGGCTTTATTTTGACAAAATTCGACCAGCATGTCAGGGGATGGTGACAGCGGCTGGTAAAAAGAATTTTAGAATTTTTTATTTACACATTTTTTTATAATCATGCAACACGTTAACATGACCACCAACGGGAAATATAACTGTTGGCTGAACCCAGTTGTTTGACCACTTTTTTTATCTATCCGTCTTTTTCTTCTTCTTCAGTTGCTGCCCAAATCTTATTGCGAAATCAATGTCTTCACTATAATGATGCAATTGACAGGCTGTGGACGAAACATCACGCATACAATAAAAAAATCTGGTCGTGGTACATCTGGTCGTCGTACATCTGGTCGTCGTACATCTGGTCGTCGTACATCTGGTCGTCGTACATCTAATGCAGTGAATGAACGTTTACTTTTAGTCCTCTGAAATCCTGCCATTACTATATAATCGAATACCAACATGTACTAACTCGGGAAAGCGGAGATGTTGCAGCTATCCTAATTAACCAATCTGTTGTCCACTCGCGCCATTGGTGGAGCCAATCAAGTGGGGATTAGCCCACTCTATATTGCAGACTTCTGCCTCTACAATACGAAGTGTTATTATTATGTAAATCCATAGCAATCAGTCTGCACGTCTGTTTAATGCATCGAGTGTGATTAAATTATCATGTCCATTGCTATGGCAGTCACACGAGTAGTCGTTCCTAATCATTAGGTCGGCTGGCCTTAAATCTTCTGCTTCAATAGCACATGCTATCAAACGACCCGTCTGTTACTGTAATCCCTTCCGGTTCCGTGACGCAGACTCTGTTCATTACGAAAGCCTGCTCGTGGCGTATGAAGAAACAATAGTTGCGCGTCCACTGGAGAACCACGGGCTGTCAGAGACAAGCAATATCGTTATTAGGAAGGATGCTGAAGCGATGGGAAACCAGGCAAAGTCAGCAATTATTTTGACGCGTGGCTAATGAGACGGTATTGAGTTTGTGAATGCATTCGCTATTAATTAGTTGCTTGCGCAGAAACTGATAATTGGAAGACGAGGACGCTGGCGCCTTGCGGTGATGACGTTCAACAGTAGGCGCGCTACGAACACGCGCGCTCCGTCGTACTTGGCGCGGACTACGACGTAGCGATTGGCAGCGTCGTGTTCTGTAGACACTGACGTTGATGGACGTCTGATAGCAGGCCTTTTCATTTTACACAAAAGGCTCTAAAATTGCAAGAACTTATCACTCCTTGTACTACCCAGTCATGTTTTTGTAGTGCAATTCTAATGACAATGATGGATACAACATCATGTAGGTGAAGGCAGCATTAGTTGAGCCATTGGGTTAGTTGAGCCACCCATGTTTCACAGGAACCAACAGCAGCGACAACTCCTCGGTACCAATTAGTGATTGAATATGCTATTAGAACACGTGCCATTTGTCACAACTGTCAGTTTTTTTTCGGAACTTGTGGTGAATATGATTAATGTCTGCTGTTGTGTAAACGTGCGTGCGTGCGTATACATGCGTGCGCACAAACATACACAGATGCGTTTTACTGTCATATAAGTGGACATGATGCGAGGCAACTAATGCCGTTCTCGTGTTAATGTCGGAGCAGCCGTCCACATCGAGTCAGCTTCGTCGTCAACGAAGCCGCTTAGCACCGATTGTCGTCTCGAGTTAGTCCGCCTAATTCGATATCGCGATGAAACCGAACAGCTGCCATACAACGTGTGCGCCGCTGTAAGGCACGGGCAATGAGAGGACTAATGTACACAGACGTGGCCGGTGCCGCTGCCGCTTTCCTGGACTTCTCGGATTCCATTGGAGGGAGGGAGACTGCGTGTCCAATTAACGAAAACCATGATATTCAGTCCGTGACTGTCCTGCCGGGAACCATTACTAGTCAAATGACGCCATGTTTTGATACTAACAGGCTTTAAGTAGTGTCGTCAGTGCACACGGACGAGAGCACGTGACACAACCATCTATAAATATGTGCGGAATTAAAGGAATATTGTGCGCACAACCAGTGTTATAAAATGAATTCTTATAATCAGTGGTCAGGTTCGCGCACCAACAACAGAGCATAACAGACAAGTATAATCCGATATTATGCATGACTTATACAGTACACTAGCTAGCACTCAAGTAATATTACCTGTTGCTAGGCAGCAGGTCGACAAGACTGGCAGGTGAATGTTTGATGTAGCTTGACATGTGTGTTTGGTGTATTCTAACCTGACAGGTATGAATGGTTTGACAGATGTGTTGAGTATAATCTTACCTGACAGGTATGACTGGTTTGACAGGTATGTTAGGTGTCATCTGACCTGAGAAGTATGACTGGTTTGACAGGTGTGTTACGTGTATTATGCCCTGACAAGTACGGTTTGTTTTATATGTATATGTTTGCTGTTTCACACCGTCGCCACGACCAAATTGCGACGTTCCACTGTTTGGTTTGAATCCACACTGGGCCCCGCCTGTCTCCCACGTGATGATGTGTTTGATTCTCTCCATACAGCAGTTGAACAGCGCGACTCATCAGGCTGATAGGTGCAGTGCCTAGTTAACTGTTGTTGCTTTCTTTGAGAGTGTTATGCATACTTAGTGATTGAAATATGCTGGTATGTTTCATATATGTGATTGCAAAGAAATTTTAAAGCTTTTTCATCTGCAATAGCTACTGATGAAATCCTCTCTGCTCGAACTACTCTTTCCGTGTGTTTGATGGCTCGATATCTTTAATCAATATAGTATGTCCTTTAATCAATATAGTATGTCCTTTAATCTATTAAATTTCAGGGATATTTTCACGTTATTTGTCAACACTTTCTTCAGCATCCTCCGCCCATCTTTCGTTTATGTTGTCTATGTCTAAAATTGTGTATCTACTTTTGCTTTTCATACAGCATATTCCTTCGTTCATTTATTTGTTACCTCTTTCACTTGAATGTGCATCGCTTTACAGTTGTGCATCATATGTTTGTACTTGTGCACATGTTTGTACTTGTGCACATGTTTGTACTTGTGCACATGTTTGTACTTGTGCACATGTTTGTACTTGTGCACATGTTTGTACTTGTGCACTTGTTTGTACTTGTGCACATGTTTGTACTTTTGCACATGTTTGTACTTGTGCACATGTTTGTACTTGTGCACATGTGTGTACTTGTGCACTTGTTTGTACTTGTGCACATGTTTGTACTTGTGCACATGTTTGTACTTGTGCACATGTTTGTACTTGTGCACTTGTTTGTACTTGTGCACATGTTTGTACTTCTGCTCTTGTTTTTACTTGTGCACTTGTTTGTACTTGTGCACATGTTTGTACTTGTGCACATGTTTGTACTTGTGCACATGTTTGTACTTGTGCACATGTTTGTACTTGTGCAGTTGTTTGTACTTGTGCACATGTTTGTACTTGTGCACATGTTTGTACTTGTGCACATGTTTGTACTTGTGCACTTGTTTGTACTTGTGCACATGTTTGTACTTGTGCACATGTTTGTACTTGTGCACATGTTTGTACTTGTGCACTTGTTTGTACTTGTGCACTTGTTTGTACTTGTGCACTTGTTTGTACTTGTGCACATGTTTGTACTTGTGCACATGTTTGTACTTGTGCACATGTTTGTACTTGTGCACTTGTTTGTACTTGTGCACTTGTTTGTACTTGTGCATTGTGCACATGTTCCCTGGAGTCATACGTCGAGGGCGTATCTGCACTCTTTCTCTATCTGCCTGTCAATCAGTTGATCTTCTGACCCTTATTATTTGATCTTCTGACCCTTATTATTTGCATAGTCTCCAGAAGATCACGTGTCGTCCATGGCTAGTTTTTCTCTGTATTGAGAGATGGATACTTCCGTTGAGGATGCTGTTGTTCATTAGAGCCTCATACTTGTTTTCGCTTTAATGACATGTGCTACTTGGACGTCAGACTCTCTCTATATTGTCACGTCTACCTGACGCGTCTTCTAGCTGCTAAATTAATTTCTCTTCAACTTGGCATCAATTGAAATACCCTATGTGAATACAAGTGATGCAAAGAATGTAGGCTCTGCAAAGAATGACATGTGGATTGCCATTGGTTTTCTTTTAATCATTATAAAATAACGCACTACGACGCTTCTTCGGGAACTAAATTCCGGAACGACTCTGCTCGCCAGATGGTATGATTGCTTAAATAAAAAAAAAAATTACGCATAATAAATTATTCCCAACTTGATAAACATTTACACGAATAACACAGGGTGTTCGAAACTCATTGCACAAATAACACAGGGTGTTCGAAACTCGTTACACAAATAACACAGGGTGTTCGAAACTCATTACACAAATAACACAGGAAGTTCGAAACTCATGCACATACAACGAAACACGCATATATGCAAACAAATGTTATAGGAGTAATTTTTATCAGTCACAATTAATACTGCCATTTTACTATTTCTGTCATGTTCGTACAAAATACTGTAACGGTGTCTTCATCTGAATACATTTACACTTTAAGAATATACGATATAAATACAGATAACACTGAAGAGGACAGTTCAACCATCCAACTAGCAACGGCAACACGCGTCACGTGATTCAATGTCATAGATTATTAATGTTTAAACAATTAGTTGTAAATACAAATAAACAATTAATTGCAAATACGATTTTGCCGTGTAGTTATATGCGTGATTTGTCACATTCCGTGTATGCTAGATTAATTTTTTTATCACGTCGAGTGATGACTTCGTAATCGATTATGTCAACGGTAAACAGCAATGAACACTTAAATTAAATACGAATTGATCGTTGACGTGTCGTGTCGCGTTTTGAAACTCTGTTGCTGGGAGCAACTAAATTTGAGACTCGTATCAATCAAAGTTTACCGTAACATTCATCGTGTGCACGTTGGCGGCTTATCTGCAAATCGCAACCTGTTCGGAAGAGCCAAGTGCAAATAGGCAGTTGCATATTGGATTGCAGCCATGAGCAATGGTCCCGTACTATATGGGACCTATGGCGTAGATTTCTTGTATTGATGGATTACGTCTGTGCCGGATGTGATCAATAAATCAAGGGTGCACATAATGGATCCTAATGGCAAGGACGGCAGGGTGCGCACTACGCGACTCGTATGTAGAACACGCCACACTAGTCGTGTACGACCACGTTAATGCGTAATCCCGTTCAACCACTTGGACTTTGTCGCAGCAACAAACCTGCCAATTGTTCATTCGTCAACCTTCACTAACTCAGTTCCGTTCACAGATTGACCGACAGCATGGCTTTCCGAAAGTTAATGTTATATACACTGACAATTTCAAGAATACATTATGGAATACAAACACTTTCCTCAATTAATTACGAATCGGCGAACATTCTTTGATGTTTAAATGTGTAGTGTGTGAATATTTTAAGTAACATGTGCATTCGATTTAATGAAATAGTCCGTACTGTTGGTGTAATAATCGAAAGAATTGACTTTGAGCGTTATCAAGTAACTTGCCTTGTTTCGTGACATGTAGGTTATAGTTGGACCACTTTTGCCTTTTTAACACCGATTTTTTACCGAATCCGGTCAAAATTAAGTTTACAGTTTTTTTAGATGAGTTCACCAAAACTAAATAACATATTTACACAAACAAGCCAGCATGTCCTAGCGGACACTAGAGCCAGCATGCCCTAGCGGACACTAGAGCCAGCATGCCCTAGCGGACACTAGAGCCAGCATGCCCTAGCGGACACTAGAGCCAGCATGCCCTAGCGGACACTAGAGCCAGCATGCCCTAGCGGACACTAGAGCCAGCATGCCCTAGCGGACACTAGAGCCAGCATGTCTTAGCGGACAGGTTTGATTGTTTTTGCGAAATGAATCTAAAACGAGACGAACGAAAAAATGTATTGAGGAAGGACCTTTAACAAGAGTATTCGCGTATAAAACCATTCAGCATTTACCATTCACACACTCCAGATTAGAACATCAACGAACCTGATTCGAGATGGGTTATCCCAATTGAGGACAGAGTCTTAGTTGATAGTCCGTGTCAGGTCCTAACTACTGTTGCAGACGTGTTAAGGCATGACGTCGTATTCCAAGAGGCAGAGAAGACAAGTCCTCAGTTAGCCTTCGGCTGCTTCCGATACATTCCCGACTACGCCGTCATCCGGAAGCAGCTGCACGATAAGGGCGTGTCACTTGTTAGTGAGTATGTCACTTGTTAGTGAGTATGTCACTAGTCAGTGAGTATGTCACTTGTTGTATCAACTATGATGATACTAGTTATTCCAAATAGCAAACGACTTCAGCGTCGTGTTATGGTCAAATCGTAAAGTGAGGTAAAATCATAAACACATCTATGAGATATATTTTGCACAATAAATGCACATGAGACTGTTACCTAACATCCAACACGTAAGTCCGTACACATTTCAAATATCTTATCATCAAAAGTGTGAATGTTGCGCGGGTGTAAGCATAAAATAACGTAATGCTTTGGCGAAAGTGAGCTTAGTCGCATTATATTTGCACCTCTGACTGCGGCATGATGGCTTCCGCTAAAAACGTCTAGCAAGAGTAGCCGGGCAAAAACGTTCGTAAGGTGATATTTGTTTTGGAAATTAGTATAGTTAAATTGATGTAGATTGACACCAGGTATGATAAAATAAAGCATCAAGCACAGTTAGGGCGAAAATCTACGATAGACAAGTCATCACGATATAGATCAACATTGTTGAACGACACCATTGTGATGCAGACCGAAGGCGGAATAACAATGTATCGCTTTCAAGAGCGGCGATCATGTGCTAGCGTTGAATAATGATGACACGAGTCGGCGTGGTTACCGACCGTCTATTTCCGATGCAGGGATGCAGAACTCGGCCGCGTCATGCAACATCGTCAGCTGTATGTGTCTGTTCGCTGCCGCCATCATTGGCAGCGTGGGCGTCTGGCGGAAACAAGTCGCCGCATTCATGGTCACCGGCGTCATGTACATAGTGTCTGGTAAGTAGGTTGCGTTCATGGCCACCTCCGTCGTGTACATAGTGTCTGGTAAGTAGGCTGCATTCATGGTCATCGGCGTCATGTACACAGTGTCTGGTAAGTAAGCTGCATTCATGGTCACCGGCGTCATGTACACAGTGTCTGGTAAGTAGGCTGCATTCATGGTCATCGGCGTCATGTACACAGTGTCTGGTAAGTAGGCTGTATTCATGGTCACCGGCGTTATGTACATAGTGTCTTGTAAGTAAGTTGATATTCATGGTCACCGGCGTCATGTACACAGTGTCTGGTGGGTAGGCTGCATTCATGGTTACTGGCGACACACACACGCGCACGCACGCACGCACACACGCACGCACGCACGCACGCGCGCGCACGCACGCACGCACGCACGTACGCACACACACACACGTTGGCAGTTGGTATAAAGCAAATATGTTATTAAATGTTGACGCTTTCTTCCTGCAGGTGTGTTCGGTTCGTTCTCACTGATCATCATAATGACGAAGGTGACATATATGCAGAACGAGTGCTACTCGCTCGACCCCCTGGACAATGAGGACATTTGCCGCTGTCGCCACGTTAGCACCGGCTGGTCGATCCTCACAGCCTGGGTCGCGTTCGGGGTGTTTCTGCTTGCGTTTGCAGGATGGCTTTTCCTAGCACGCATACTAAGGATCGAGAAGGCGAAGTCGATGCTATAGAAGATCGACGACAGCGACTTACCTCAGACAAGAGGAAGGTAGACGTGGCGATGAGTCTCGTCGATTCTACGAAGCAACTTCAGGGAGAAGCATTGGATGTTTCCCAGGGTGAAAACAAGACGTCAGTTATTAGAGGGACACGCTTTGTCTTTTAAAATTTATACCACCTGGCGACTATAACACCGCTAACCAGGTCTGTTAATGTGTATACATGCAACAGTTTTGATTCGTATTTTGATATACAGAAAATGTTCTTAATAAACTTAATAAAGAAACCATTTCGTTAGCAAAATATGACGACCCTACAAACGTTGGTTTCAGATAAACGTTGCTCAAACAAACCTCGCATCGAAGACGTTGTTACGTGAACAAACGTATATCTAATACTTGTCTTTGCATTTGGAGGAAATGCCTTGAAAAACTGTTTGGTTCATTCAGGCGTGGGTACCACGACGTCAGGTTCGTTCAGTAATGACCTCTGTGCGCATACCACCAGGGCAACGTAAGATACACGGCGACAAATGCCACACTAAAGCATATTCCTTCTCTGCAATATGCCTCAAGTCAGGAAACCGAACGGCAATTTGGAACCGTATCTGACCGTTTACGCCATACGGTCACGCGGCTTTGGCATCGCTACATTTCACAACTGCGGGAACGATTTGTCAGAACGGGTGACGCTATAACAGACTCGCACACATCCACCCCAACATAACGATTGGGTCAATCTCGCCTCGTCCACACGACCATCCGGGAACTGCGCCAATGCAAGAACTGCGATAAACTTGTCACTGAATTAGTCATCGCGGCCGATCAACTGCCGGAAGTTTCCCCTTCCCGCACGTAGAGCATTATTGCTCACGAACTATCAGTAAAATACAGCGACGAACCAGTCACATATGGTCAACAATGTAATTCGTGCCGTCCAGTCGGTTTGTTTGGTAAGTTGTATATATATATATATATATATATATATATATATATATATATATATATATATATATATAATGTGTCGTCATATCGAACATTTGGACAATGCAAATCATTCCTCGTTGCAAAGTGTTATTTATGTGAAGTATGAGAGGAAATCGGTTTGGTTACTGTATGAGTTATCACACCTGGTGATCTCTGACATAGAACTGAACGTTGCCTCAGTATCCGCCGTGAACAAATTAATGTTTGATCTAACAACTAATGTCCCAAAATTAAATTACACCTTTGTCGTACACTCGCAGAAAAACTCACTCCAATGCACACACAAACGAACACACGCATGCACACACCATCCCCCACCCTAACTGCCCCCCACCCACACCCCAAACCCAACTCCACCCCACAAACACAACAATGTTCTTTTAGATTGTGTTCACGGCAATGCCCTAATCTGAATATTATTATTAAATAAATTATTAAATATACTACGTTTTCGTATCAATAAATCAATGTATCCTTGACATGTGCATGTTACGCCCATTGCACGCACGCACATCTGAACACGCACGCACACACGCACGCACACGCAGACATACAAACACGCGCGCGTGCGCACGCAAAACATTTTCACACACCTGGTTGAACATGTTACAGGTCAGGGAAGTTACTGCGCGGCGAGATTAATAATTAATAGTGTCATTGATTGTGCCAATGATTAATTATGTTGTTGACATATGGTCAAGATGTGGATTTTGTTCTACCTTTGACCCCCAGGCGTTAATGTTAGGAATTTCAAACTTACGTTTTAGTCAACAAATGGTGATGATAATATATATATATATATATATATATATATATATATATATATATATATATATATATATATATATATATATATATATATATATACTAATGCTAATAATGCCAATATTTCATATAATGGCTATGTCAACTACGCAACAAATGTTGAAATTAACCAACCAGCATTTGCCGCCTTTTGACAATACTATGAGTAATGTTCTACTCGCTTAAAAATAATGAATTCTAGGTGGCGCTTCGAAATATTAACCCATCAACCCGTATCGTTGCTACGACCATACACAACCGTTCACTCGCGTCTACGACCAGGCAAACCCGCTCACTCGCAACCTCGAACAGGCACACCAGTTCCCTCGCAACTACGACCAAACGCATCAGTTTACTCGCTGCTACAAACAATTATACCAAGTCGTGAACTTTTAGGAATGTATCAGTATTGCCTTTGTTTATGTAACACACCTTTTTTGACGAATTAATCAATAATCAATAGAGAGTCGAACATCCACCTTTGGTATTCTTGTATCATGCCACGACGGCGTCATTAATTGATTTATCTAGAATCCAGGCAATCCTGGTTTGGCATATTTCCCCGAGGTTACTGGTACAAACTCTCGACATTTGCCGATGTTGTGAAAAATGTAAAGGTAAAGGTATGTTCTTATATAGCGCTGTATCCGGTCCATAGGACTGCTCAAAGCGCTTTACACTTCACCCCCTGGCAGACCTGTTCATTCCAAGGCCATCTCAACTTCTTTGGGAAGTATTCAGCCACGCTGCAATTGCTGCGCGAAGGCTATTCGTTCACATATCCACCACTGTCTGTATTGCCAGGTACTCATTTATACAGCTGAGTGAACTGTGGCAACGTGGGGTGATCAAACTTGCCAAAGGTTCGAAGCGACCGCAGATCGATTGAGAGTCCGGCCTTCTAACCGGTATGCTATCGCGCCCCACATCAAGTGTCGTTCTCTACGGCGAGGGTTTCAAATAACAGGTACGTGTGACATCAAGTGTCATTCTCTACGGCGAGGGTTTCAAATAGCAGGTACGTGTGACATCAAGTGTCATTCTCTACGGCGAGGGTTTCAAATAGCAGGTACGTGTGACATCAAGTGTCATTCTCTACGGCGAGGGTTTCAAATAGGGTTTCAAATACGGCGAGGGTTTCAAATAGCAGGTACGTGTGACATCAAGTGTCATTCTCTACGGCTAGGGTTTCAAATAGCAGGTACGTGTGCAACCAATCGATTGGTGCACAAGGCAATCGTTATGGTAGCTGCTACTGGGCAGTATTAAACGTAAACACGATTGCAATTCGTGGTGCTATCAAGGATGCTAACTCAAATAAACAAATATTAATATATACATTATTGGGAGCAATAAGATGGGATACTAAACGTCAACGACAGAGCATGCGGTTTACTACATGCGTACAATGACGCCTACGTCATATCTAGATGTATAACCCACCGATAAATGTGTTACATACACAACTACTACGTTGAGTAGTGTGGTGTGATATGCTTTGTATTACTGCGTGATGTGATCAGGTGGATTGTCTGAGCCCAGGCGTCAACCTCACTTTGAGACCATTAACAGTCCTTCTGTCCGCTGACTCCACATGCTGGCTACGTCTACTGGACGACTACGTCAATTTGTTACTGATGATGACGACGATAATGATAATAACAAATTATGACAAATGCAATATACAGACTCCGCTGAACAAAACCGCTGATAACAGAATCAGCCGTTTAGTAGAATCAAATATATTCACTCGGAGAGAACCACTCCCTATTCCATCTGTGTCAAAACCCGCCGTTTACATGAAGCAGCCACTTAGCAGAATCAACTTGCTTTGGCCTGAAGTGATTATATTACGCGAAGTCCGCTGTACAACAACTATGATAATAATGACAATAATATTAGTGTAAGTGTTGTTGTTATTGCTATTATTATTGTTATCATCGTCATCATACTGTCATACTATGTTTTCGTATGTCTAAGTGATAGTGTTGTAACTAAATTTGGCGAACTGAATAAAAACGGGGGTTAAGTCACACTGCCTCCTGCTGGCTGCTGAACTGCCACATATAGAGACAATTAGACAATAATTAGACAATTTCCACCATCCCACAACCGATATTCGGTTTTGACCGGTTCATCAGCTGCACTCAGCAGCTTTGTGAACCATTGGATTCTCCCGAACATTGTCACAACGGCCAATTAAATTATTTGCGTAAACCCTGTGCACAATGGCAGCAAAGCACTCACAGGTAATCTAGCTAATGTCATACGTCTTAGTCTTAGCTCACTACGATTTTCTTTGTTGAATTGCAATTGTACGAGATAGCTATCGGTTATTCACAATGTATTCCGTATTCCGGCCATTTTGAACACCTACAACTCACGTAGATCGTGGAAACATATTTTATTTGGTGAAAACCCTACAAACCCCTCGGGTCATTAGTTGATTGTTCGTTCATCACTTAACAATGCAAATCCTTTTAGGCACACACCAGGAATGAATGTAGACACAATGCACTGGTAATATGTATGCCCACCAAGTGAATTAATGTAGACACAGTGCACTGGTAATATGTATGCCCACCAAGCGAATTAATGTAGACACAGTGCACTGGTAATATGTATGCCCACCAAGTGAATTAATGTAGACCCAATGCACTGGTAATATGTATGCCCACCAAGCGAATTAATGTAGACACAGTGCACTGGTAATATGTATGCCCACCAAGCGATTTTTTTCTGTGTGGCTTCTTCTTTGACTGAGCAGCTGTCCGTCTCCACTCCGGGGGAGGGGGCGCTGTCCGTCTCCACTCCGGGGGAGGGAGTGCTGTCCGTCTCCACTCCGGGGGAGGGAGCGCTGTCCGTCTCCACTCCGGGGGAGGGAGCGCTGTCCGTCTCCACTCCGGGGGAGGGAGCGCTGTCCGTCTCCACTCCGGGGGAGGGAGCGCTGTCCGTCTCCACTCCGGGGGAGGGAGCGCTGTCCGTCTCCACTCCGGGGGAGGGAGCGCTGTCCGTCTCCACTCCGGGGGAGGGAGCGCTGTCCGTCTCCACTCCGGGGGAGGGAGCGCTGTCCGTCTCCACTCCGGGGGAGGGAGCGCTGTCCGTCTCCACTCCGGGGGAGGGAGCGCTGTCCGTCTCCACTCCGGGGGAGGGAGCGCTGTCCGTCTCCACTCCGGGGGAGGGAGCGCTGTCCGTCTCCACTCCGGGGGAGGGAGCGCTGTCACAAGGAACCAAGGAAGGAATACTTCTTCTTGAAACGTTCTCTCTCCTCTGGGAGTTTACGCCAGAGACGGTCGGCGGTCGGTAAGAAATTTTAAAGACCTGCAGTGTTTGAGGATGGAATTGTCACAGCACCTGTGTGTGAAGAAACTGATGCCCTGATGGCTCTGTGCATTGCTGGAGGAGGTAAGTAATATGCCATTGAGAAGTGTTGGTGCATCCCCATGGCATATCCGGTGGAACAAGGTGAGTGATAACTTGTCTTCTTTGTGCTGGTTGTTGGGTGTCACTCCTAATGTTGGTCTAGTTTTAACAGCTTTGACAGCTCACCGCTTGATTGCATCAATATAAAGGTAGCCCGAGTGTGGATTACTTATTTACATCCCTTGAGTTCAGTATCAGCAACCACCCTCGACTGACCACGCAGAGAAACATTATTTACATCCCGTCAGTTCAGTATCAGCAACCACCCTCGACTGACCACGCAGAGAAACATGGACACACATCACCGAAACAAACAAATTATTCTTCAAAGCAAACAACAACTTATGTAATTTATTAATTAAGCCTTCTATAAATACACTGTTTTAATCAGGCATCAGAACACAACGACGCAAAAACAAGCGAGTAACGTTAGCGCCACATCGATAAATCAATTTGCTGGAGTGGGCCGTGTCATGGACCTGTAGTGTAGTGTACGGCGCTAGATGAAGCGAAGACAGAGGCGGCTCGGGTCGGCGCACGATTCGAGTCTAACGAATATGTTTGTTCCGTCTCTCTAACCGTGTTTGCCACTTCGCACGAGCAGTTGGTGTGTTGCTGTCGCATCGAAGCACTGTATACATCTGTGGCATATAAATCGATTCCAAAATGTCCGCTAACTGGAGTACAGCGAACTACATCGCTTCCCAAAGACGGGCACTTGAATTACACACTGCGAGTGTCATTAGATTGCACACTGCGAGTGTCATTAGATTGCACACTGCGAGTGTCATTAGATTGTCAGCATCAACGCATGAAGCGATACTTAACACGACGATTCAGTACAGACTTACGCAGACAAACCCATTCACAAATATAGGTTAATGCCAGAAAATCAGACAGGTTCACTTGTCGTTACCATACATTAAGCTTGGCTTACATGGCTTTGCTTCAGCTTAGTGCAACTAAGTGAAACCTAACCAAAACTAATCCAAACTGATACTCAAACATTAACAGAAACCTTGAAGCTATCGCATAAATCGGAACACGACCATATGGCTGGTCGTGTTTGGTCTTCCTCGATAAAAATTTGTGTAACACCGTTATACCCAAGTACAGGTGGGAATCCCAGCGCACACACGCGCGGAAATAGACACGATATTATAAACTTGGCCAGCTAGTGCGTTGTTTATTATGTTATCGCTATTGGTTTTATCGACACTGGCACTGTTTGCAGGATTTATAATCGACCTCCGCGCAAACCTGTAAAACCTGTTATGGCTATTGCGTCGTCAAACGGTTGCTTGCATGCCAAACAACTACGTAAATATCCACCCGTTTTACCCAACGTCCACCCTCTCTTCAAAGGTCATAACTCACATTAATCTGTCGGGGCATAAATGCAGTATTACATCATGTCAGATTTGCGATTTGCGAATATGTCATAATATTTCCCACCGTAGCTTATATAAACCGTCAAACGGTTGCTTGCATGCCAAACAACTACGTAAATATCCACCCGTTTTACCCAACGTCCACCCTCTCTTCAAAGGTCATAACTCACATTAATCTGTCGGGGCATAAATGCAGTATTACATCATGTCAGATTTGCGATTTGCGAATATGTCATAATATTTCCCACCGTAGCTTATATAAACCGAAATATTTAAGTAGCTTCACTTGTCTAACATGCGGTGGTTGATAAATGTGTACGTGTGCGTACGTGCGTGCGTGTGTGTGTATGTGTGCGTGCGCGCGCCTGTGTGCGCACGCCACACGCATCCAGAAGAGGTCCGCGGGGCATGGATGAATATTCTTAGACATCTGACAACATTAGGAAAATACTTGCACGCTGATAAATGACTTACAAAAGCATATCGTGCGACGCACGTATAAAATTATGATCTTATAATGGGCACGAATGAGAAAATCGATGGTGGACGCTGCTCGTTTACGTGGAAGTCATTATGTCCTCTGAACGCGGGCCACTGTGTAGTTCCCGGCTTGTGCGCAGCCGCATAGCGCATCTAGTACATTCCTTGCTCGCCGAGTGGCAGCACAGTCGTCAAGCCGGCATCGTTTGTCTCGCTGAAGTCTAGTAGTTCATTGTGATCGTCAACCACTGAAATATAATGCGCGCATTCACTGTATATACAAACAGTGTTGCGTTGATAATAAACTACACCCTCAGCATGTTGAGGGTAGGCGGAGGAAAATAAACTTATGTTTATGTATCGTTTTGTGAGAATGTAACAGAGACACTCAGTAAAGACAACACTTGGTAATACAAACTACAAAGATAACACATGCTGCATGTAGCGGCCATCATTTGTTTCAAATTGTCTATTAAAGCCAACTGTCTACTCACCTCATCTAGCTTGAAGTTGGCCGTGCCCTTCACTCCTCCTGTGCTCGTTTTCACGAACAGGTCTGATAACGAATGTTTGTCAGTGATTACGTTCATGGTCATTAATGGGACAAGACAATGAGACAGACAGACATACATACATACAGACAGATAGACAGACAGACAGATAGACAGACAAACATATATACATACATATATACATACACACCGACAGACAGGCACGCACGCATACACGCACGCACGCACGCACACACAAACAGACTGAGATAAGCAAGGTTAATACATAAATTGTAAAACATGACACAAAGCTCATCCAAAATGTGTAATTACATAAGAAAGACCGACAAAGACGTGAAAACACATTTTGTTTGGATATATGTTAAGGTAATCCACAAACAAACCATATTCAATTAAACCAGCAGCCACAGAAGTACTGACATTGAGCATGTCACACGATAGACTACACAAAGAAATCTAGCATACGTACTGTACATGACTATTAGCCTGGAGCACACGAGCACGAAGTCTTCCAAGGAGAGTTTGCCAGTCTTGCTTCCGTATCTCCTTGTCGCGGCGACCACCACAGCAGCACTCAACGTCAGACCTACGAACGTTTACTGTGTGTAGCGGGGAGTGTTGGCGCAAAGCAACGAAGGTAATCTTATTAAACATTGTTAAGCAAAATCTACATGAAGCACTACAACCATATATCGTTGATGACCAAATAATAACAGGAACTTCGTCAATTCATGGGAGACGTCAATCAAATAGTGTACTGCATCTAACTGAACAAACTTGTTATGCGCGCTGCCATATAACTTACCGATTACTTTGAAAATGGCCCGAAGCTCCCTGGCGTCTATGCTGCCAGAATTGTCCTTGTCGAATGAATGGAAGGCTTTCTGCGCAAAGAAAACATGGACATATTAATGCCTACCGCACTGCTACCATGGTGTTCAGTGAACGTGCTTGGAAACTTGGCGTTTTTAATAACCTCGCGGTCGACTAGTGGAATATTAAATACGTATTGGCGGTGTACTGCAGAGAAACTAATTACCAGTTGACTCGATATAATGGTTTTACATCTTGCATTGACAGTTCTACTTAGGTATGACAGAAAATGACGTTATATAAAAGGGAATACATATTAAAAAAACACACGCGACAACACACAATACAAAGGTTTACGTTGACGCATTCATTTTACTTTGACTAGCACAATTGTATCAATTGGTATATGTCCTATTCATGTGACTGTTTTGATAATCTCGTTAAAATGTATAAATTACCTTCCAGACAAACAGTTCTTTGATCATCTTCCTGAATTCTGTGAAATCGAGGAAGCCAGATTCGTTTCTCTGAGATAGTGGTTAATGAAAGTATCTGGTTCAGAGCATATATGTGTTACATTATATTCCAGTCGCCGTATGTGTATATTTTACGTGTGGAATAGTATAGTTTTGCGAATAATCTTTGTATATAAGATCAAATGTAAAGTATGTTTAGCCTCGATTCTACTTCACAGCATTTCCTGAAGCGAATGCAAAACACATTGTACAAATGTCTCCACCTTAGTTTATTATACGGAATTTCTTACACAAATGTTGCCTATAATATTAATGGAGGAAACAGTGTTTTGCAGTCGAACCTATTATTATTACTTACGACTTTAGATAATGTTTAATGTCGTTGCTATAATGCAATAAAGGGAAGGATACGTCCATCATGCACATCATACTCCTTGCTGTCTCTGTACTGAAGCCTTTAGCAGCATCTAAAATAGTAACCAATACTTACATTGATCGACGACACACTATGGACGTTAAAGGACGAGAAAACATTCAGTAAATGGAGTAAGTCAGTTTGCGCACACACATGTTTACTCGACAAACATGTAGCTAGCCACAGTATGAACCTGAATGAATAGAAGATGATTTGTAATATTCATGAACACAAGCCTGTGTTAAGGACGAATTCACAGGTGCATGAATAATTAATGTCACAATATGTGGCATCATAACATAACATTTGCTTCGTTTGACATGTTTGTATAGATCGTCCCCGGCATATTACTGAGTGAGGATCAAAAACGATGAAATGAAGCCAAAGAATTTCTACAACCAACCTTCTCCTCCGAGGAGTACATTTAGCGCTTTCTTCGTTTCTTCGGCGTCCATTTGCAATTGTGGTCCGGCATACTTAGTGAACAACTCTTTGAGTTGGTCGTCGAGTTTCTCCTTCTTCTTGGGCGGCGCTGGGGGCGTGGACGGCTCAGACGGCTCCATTGGTTCGTCCGGCTACCAAGACAAGGCGGATACAACACGTGCTACACATCCGGCTACCAAGACAAGGCAAATACAACAAGTGCTACACATCCGGCTACCTAGACAAGGCGGATACAACACGTGCTACACATCCGGCTACCAAGACAAGGCGGATACAACACGTGCTACACATTTGCAATATGTATCGCAATTTATCGTTAACTAGGCGTAGGGCGAAGTATCAGTTGACCCCCAAATTGTTGAAATGGATGGAAACTATGAAGTTATGTACACAAGTTATGTACACAAGTTATGTACACAAGCACACCCAGCTCATCTCTGAGGACGGAAGGAAGCAACGGAAATTCTACTCCCCACTTTTGAATGTACTCTAGGAGTCTAGATAAACCGTGGTGTGCCGGTGCGTTTTATAGGCAGTTAGACCAATCAAATATATCGGCAGTGGAATGGAATTAAGGCGTTTTCTCACAGAAAACGTCGATAGAGCGGCCGCACACAGTGGATGTAATATTCGTTACCACAGACATGCCTGTACATCGTTCTTATAGGCTGTGCACATGCGAATTATAATATGAATAGCTTGGACATTGGTCATAAAACATTCCCCTAAATATTATTTTAACACAAATGTCTCATTTATCTTTACGGATACATGTATTGCTAAACTGCCCTTGTTACATCAATGAACCTAGCGGGTATTCCACTAACAACCATCGTCGTATTGTCAGTGGCTTCTATCTACATCACACCTGGCGGATTATTTTAACAATGTTTGTATTATATTTATCGGTAAGCGTTGACGCTGTCGCAACAAAGGACAATATGAGCGTTGACGCTGTCGCAACAGAGGGCCATATGAGCGTTGACACTGTCGCAACAAACGACAATATGAGCGTTGACGCTGTCGCAACAGAGGGCCATATGAGCGTTGACGCTGTCGCAACAAACGACAATATGAGCGTTGACGCTGTCGCAACAGAGGGCCGTATGAGCGTTGACGCTGTCGCAACAGAGGACAATATGAGCGTTGACACTGTCGCAACAGAGGACAATATGAGCGTTGACACTGTCGCAACGGAGGGCCATATGAGCGGATTTTAGCTTTTCGTGAATTCACACTAAGTTTTGTTGACACGCACGAATTGCAGTCTGTTGTGTATGTCCTAAGTATCAGATATGTGAAATATTGACATAAGAAAGCGAGTAACATTTGCCGAACTTAATTTGCCAGATTGTAGACGAATGATTTCTTTGCTAAACATCTCGTTTGACACGGTGGAAATACCAGCGGTGACACCATTGTCACCGCTGGTTAACGAGGATGTCAATAGGCAATAAGCGCGACACATCGATTCCTTGTAAATGATTAAATTGGCCTTATTCTTGACAGGAATGTAGTTTTCAAAGACCTGCATATTTGTTAATGCCCACTACAATAGAAATATCACTAATATAGCGTCACCGGTTTCCATTATGTACACTAAAGAGAGGCCCAACAAAACCAATTAGAGAAGAACGCGTCGAAGCCAATGTGAAATTAGAGCCAATTGGAGAGGCCTTTGAATATTTGCACATTGCTGACGTGTTTCAAGCCTTGCAACACAGTGTAGCAGTAATAACTATGTAGATAGACAGATGTTTTAGAGGGACAAAACCCGGAAGTTGGCCGAAGTCAGGTGTGTTGTCAGTTATGACGCAACAATACACGTGAACTTGCGACTGTTTCTACGCGATACTACGTCATCATCGTCGTCACCATGGCGACCATGGCCGACCCACTCTATGTTGACTAAGCTCCTTTCGTTCAATTGTTCTCTGCTTCACAGAAACCCTTTTCCAGATATCTCGCTCTTTCATTGCTGAATGTATCTCAAAAACACTATCCAGCCATGTGTCCTATTTTATTAGGGTGGTTGAAAATGTCTTATTTCGTGATCCTAACGTACACAATAACACTTCTTCCATGATATCTTCTTTGTTGCGATGGTAGTGTCCTGTTGTTCTTAGTTTTAGTTCTTAGAGTTTTACTGAGGCTTTGTGAAGGTTGCCATATACTACCTCATTGGCTGTGTCACTACAACATGTTCCAACTGCAATGGCCAACTTTCATAATTTAGCAAGATATAATTTCGTCAAGATCGTCTCCTTACCGTGTCAACTTCATTATCTCCGTCGATGACGCTGCAACAAATAAATACATCCGGGGTCGAGTAGTGGAATATTAAACACGTATTGGCGGTGTACTGCAGAGAAACTTATTGCCATTTGCCTCGATAGAATGGTTTTACATCTTACAATGACGGCTCTGCTTAAGTATGACAGAGGAAGACGTTATACGAAAGGGAATGCATATTAAAATCCACACGCGACACCACACAATACTCCTATAATCTGGACAGAGGTTTACGTTGACCCGTACATTAACTTTGACTAGCACAATTGTATAAATTGGTATATGTCCTATTCATGTCACTGTTTTGGATGATAAATACATCCGTTTGTTTTAGAGCGTTGAGTGTATATCGAACAAAACAATATTACATCCAAGCGACAACGAAGACGACAATATTATATAACTAGTTCATGCAAGTTTAGATCTTTGTTCATACAAAACGACAGGTTAATTTGCATAGTTGCCAATTTATAATTCCATCGGATCGTGCCCTGGTGGGGCTTCTTGGAATAATTCTGAACTCATTTGATGTCAGAATATAACAAACATTGTTATTTATAAAGGATAATTTGTTGTTGCTAATGGATATTTATTAATCACAGGGCATAAAAGAAAACAATATATTAATGTAGTAAAAAAAATAAACAAATGTCAATTTAATTACCATCATGATTCTGTGTCGAGCTAGGCGATGCGCCACGCATGTTTGTGGACAGGTGAACGACATGTGACACACATTTACTTCAAAATACAGCCAAACACAACAATAATACCGTCGTCATTTTCTAATAGCTGCATCATCCACAACGTACCTAGACTCTGCCTTCTTCTCCGTGTACATGCGCACGAGGAAGCCGCCCTCTTTATTCGGGACGAATGTGTACGGGATTACGACGTAACTTCCGGGCTTGAGCTGTAGCCGAGTGGTAATCTCGCGAAGGTTGGTGGCTGGTGCCATGTCGGAGCGACGGATGAGAGAGTGCTGGGAGTAGTTGTCTCCCTCAGAGAGTCTCCGGGCGCTGCTCATTACCTACAACGACACAAGTTCAGTTCAGATATATTAAAGGGAATGCACAAGTATTCTTATTGTTTAACTGATATGGGCAAAAGATGCTAATTGGCGGTTTCGTATAATTAAGATGCCCATATTTTCTCACTTTTTCGAGCTCAATCTACATCTAAATAAGCATCTCTTTGGGTGCAAGTATTGATATTCTGACCAAAACCTTCACACACCCTGTAATGTCGCGAGTACCTTCGAAGGTAGTGAGAGTTTTGGGCCAGGGAATCAACACCTGTGCCCATAGGAAGATGCCAAATAGATCAACATGACCAGTGCTAATGTCAGTGGATATCATGATAACAAAATCTCAATTTAATTTGGTTAAAGCGTGACAGTTGTGTCATAGTGTTATTTTGTTGACAAAAAGACACTCGCGGGTTACAGGGTGGGGTCATTTTTGGCCAGGAAATCAATACCTGCATCCACATAGAGATGTTGAATGGCTCAAAATGACCAGGAGTAACGTCAATGGGTATCACAAGTGCAAAAATAAACAATTTAATGCGGTTAAAGGGTTAAAACTTTATCTGAATACGTATTTGTTGAAAAAAACGGCACTACCGACTTTACAGATGGGGAATGGTTTGGCCAGGAAATCAGTAACTGCCCCCCACGGAGAAATGCAGAATGGCTCAACACTACCAGGAATAATGTCAGTATGTGTCACAATAATGTCAGTGTGTGTCACAATAATGTCAGTGTGTGTCACAATAATGTCAGTGTGTGTCACAATAGCAAAAAAACTTAAATTGGTTAAAGGGCTACAATTATATATTAACGTGTATTTATTTTTACCAAATAGGCACTTGCAAGTTTACAGGGTGGGGGATAAAGAAGTGGCACAACTCTGCTGATTTTTTAATTAACACCTGCAGATTACCTCCAAAAGTCAGATTATCATAACAACTAATTGTCAAACTTTTGTCAGCAAGCCAAATTAAGAAGTGAATGTATGGTCATTGGCTTCTAGCCAATTTTATGTTACAAATAAGACGAAGTAATACATCCACACTCCCTGAGTGATACATCCACACTCCCTGAGTGATACATCCACACTCCCTGAGTGATACATCCACACTCCCTGAGTGATATGTCAGTGCATATTGACCTGGAAATGAATAGGCCTCTTCAAATCCTTTAATTTTATATTAATACGTGCGATTGTATCATCTACTGCAGATGGTAGAATGCGAAGAGGAAGATCGAGATGGGAAGATTGCGTGAAGAAAATATAAAACAATGTTATAACGCTGTAAGCTACCACTTGTGCAAGTCTATCATGCAGAAATAATAACTAGGGATATTACACAAGACAAACGTGCACATTAGAATTTGCCCGATTTGTCAAAATTGTTATGGCTGTTGCATTAAACTATATATATATATATATATATATATATATATATATATATATATATATATATATATATATATATATATATATATATATATATATATGCATGCACATGATATTTTCATTAACAGTTTAATTACTTTAATATATTTATTGAATCAGACACTGAGTTCAAATATAACACTGTGTCTACGAACTATGGATGTTTCAATAATAAATCAAGTGACAAATATCTTTAGGCCATGGCAGCAAAATTAAATCGTCAACAACGTCAATATTGGCTTGCCACGCATACGCAGGGGAGTCTATTCGTAATAATCACCATAGGAAATTTGTTTGGACTCAATTGATGATATTTCAACCTTGTGAAAAGGTTTCTTAAGATTGATCGAAACAAGTATACAAAGCATTAGCTTGCTGGCCAGTGCTACGCATTGTGCACGCAATTAGGTATGGATAGCCAATAAAAGAAAATATGATAAAGGCAGTGTACGTATTTTGGTTGCATTTTTTTCTGCGTGTCCAGGATATCCTACTAGCCATTTTAAGACATAAGTTTGCTTTTTAACCAACATGTCCTGATTTTCATGAAAAATGTCCTGATTTCTACTGGACTATAATTCATAGATCGTGTGCTAGATTGTACAAATAGCAAATATGTCATTTACATATTGCATTGACACTGCGATAGGACACCGGATCCTAGCACCAAATGTCGTGCATGTGATCATTGACACTGCGATAGGGTACCGCATCCTAGCACAAAATGTCGTGCATGTGATCATTGACACTGCGATAGGGCACCGGATCCTAGCACCAAATGTCATGCCTGTGATCATTGGCACTGTGATAGGGCACCGGATCCTAGCACCAAATGTGATCATTTACATGCCTGTGATCATTGACACTGTGATAGGGCACCAGATCCTAGCACAAAATGTGATGCCTGTGATCATTGACACTGCGATAGGGCACCGGATCCTAGCACTACATGTCATGCCTGTGATCATTGGCAATGTGATAGGGCACCGGATACTAGCACCAAATGTGATCATTGACATGCCTGTGGTCATTGACACTGTGATAGGGCACCGGACCCTAGCACCAAATGTCATGTCTGTGATCATTGGCACTGTGATAGGGCACCGGATCCTAGCACCAAATGTAATGCTCTGATCACTGACACTGTGATAGGGCACCGGATCCTAGCACCAAATATCATGCCTGTGATCACTGACATTGTGATAGGGCACCGGATCCTAGAACCAAATGTGATCATTGACATGCCTGTGATCATTGACACTGTGATAGGGCACCGGATCCTAGAACCAAATGTGATGCCTGTGATCACTGACACTGTGATAGGGCACCGGATCCTAGCACCAAATGTCATGCCTGTGATCATTGACACTGTGATAGGGCACCGGATCCTAGCACCAAATGTCATGCTCTGATCACTGACACTGTGATAGGGCATCGGATCCTAGCACCAAATGTCATGCCTGTGATCATTGACGCAATCAAATATACAGAGAATTGGACAAATGAATCGAAATTTTCCAGTGGCTCATTTAGATGCACAGCGATTTGAGGTTTGGTTCGTTTGGGTTACTGGTGCATTTGTCAAAATGAGCTAATATCTTCGAAATTGATTTTGATTGCTTTGATATGTCACTTACATTTCCACATCGAACTGCCAACAAAGAACACGGTTATCACAAATGCACAAATAATACAAAATTTCGTGGGCTATAAAACATATTTCAACAATCGTCTCATTGACAATGTTATGTTTATCAAATTGTAGACATGCCATGTAGAAGCCAAACTTCATGCCAGGTGACCAACGAAACAAGTAGTGACTTTTTCTAAACACACACCCATTGGTTTCTTTGTTGACAATACTGCTATATGTGGATTCATGTTATTGTTATTAGTAGTAGTAATATTAGCATTTGTGATTTACACACGTCGGCCATGCAGACAGTAATATCGTTTCTATTGCCTATAGTAGTGTTCCAATTGGCAACAATATCGTTAATGTTGCCTACAGTATCATTCATTGCCGCCGCTATACATGGAACTCTATTTATGGTCGGGATTGAAGGTATTGCAATCCATACGGTTATTCAATCACGGGAAACTAATTACTGCAACAGCAGCTGTTGTTTATCGAATGTTCATTGCTAATGGCACAGCACCGCGGCTGATAAAAATCTTAATGCTGCTGTCTTACTTGATAAACGTGGAAGCCGATAAACAGACTGAAGTCGTTCGACTTCTGCATTAGAGAGATGATGACAGTGCAGAGGCCATCTTTGTTGTCGTCATCAGAATCCTTCAGATGCAGACGCAGCTGAGGATTGGTCCAGAACAACTCTGAAACATCCCAAGTAGTCAATGGATGGTTGTTCATTGCTATACCATTTACACGGTTGATCAAAGTCAGTCAGTTATATAATCACTACAATATTTCTTTTAAATTTCTCGAGAAAAAATCATGCGTTTAAAAAAGGTGTGTAATAAAAAAGCTGTCAATATAATTGTTGCCTGGATTAGGGAGCAGAAGCGATCAAGGAACGACTAAATCTGCAGAATTTTTAAAATGTAATTCCATCGCAGCGCTTAGGTAAGATAAACAATTAGTTGGTGTGACTGTTTCCCTTAGGCGCGTACAACCAGGGAGGCGGCTTTGGTGGATTTTGCTGACGTAAGAGTTCACACTATGTTGTTTTTGCTACCTATTCCGTTCACAGAAAAATTAATGTTATTAAATTTAAACGAAATTTTTGTGTGTCTGTGTGCATCGTGTCCGTGCGTGTAGATTCGTCTAAGGAAGACACATTTCACAGCAATCAAGTAGCTGGTAAAAAAAATGTAGGGCTGTCTAGACTACGTAGCTGCTAATAACACATTAGGGCTGTCTAGACTACGTAGCTGCTAACAACACATTAGAGCTGTCTAGATTACGTAGCTGCTAATAACACATTAGGGCTGTCTAGACTACGTAACTGCTAATAACACATTAGAGCTGTCTAGATTACGTAGCTGCTAATAACACATTAGGGCTGTCTAGATTACGTAGCTGCTAATAATACATTAGGGCTGTCTAGATTACGTAGCTGCTAACACCACATTAGGGCTGTCTAGACTACGTAGCTGCTAACAACACATTAGAGCTGTCTAGATTACGTAGCTGCTAATAACACATTAGGGTTGTCTAGATTACGTACCACTACCCAGAATTACACGATCATTCTTATGTTAACAGAGTATGTAGAACACAAATGTCATACTGTTAACATATGAACCTTTCACTATATGATCGAGTGATGGAGTCTCACAAACTGTCATACTGTCAACATGGGAACTATTCACTGTATGATCGAGTGATGGGACCTCACAAACTGTCATATTGTCAACATGTGAACTATTCACTGTATGATCGAGTGATGGGACCTCACAAACCGTCATTCTGTCAACATATGAAATGTTCACTGTAGAGTCCAAATTTAAATACCGCTCGAAGTACGATTTGTTATGTATAATTACAGGCATTACATAAAGCATCCCTGTCTACCGATTTATTTTCCATCTGAGAAGTTTGACTAGATATTTTTCGCATTGCAAGGTCAACAACCAGAATCTCCCAGTGTGCATCATTTGTGACATGCGCAAAACGCATAACTACCCATATGCATACACATGACGTCATGCGCTCGAAGACACGTTTCTGACTTCATATTGACTTTATTCTAGACGTCAGAAAAAAGAAAATGTGAAACTGAATTTATGGTTGCTACTGTAGCGCTTTACTCACCCTTGTAGGGTCGGTTACCGCACCCCCCTGCATTGACCCCTTTCACCCAAAAGCCGTGGTGATGCACAACGTTCCAAGGTTGTTTGTTCTGTTTCAAAGAAACAACAAATGCATATATAGACAATTGTAAACAAATATAGACAAACATAGACAAACACGTATATAGACAAATAATATTATAGTAACATTTGAAGAGTTTGCTCTACGCGAAGAACAAGACGTAGAAGTGAAATAAACATTTCCGTTAGCATACAGCTTGATATATTAGCTATAATGATAATGCGCCTCCTACCGGGTTTAGCTCAGTTTCGTACATGAAAGAAAGAAATGTATTTGTGATATTTGGAACAGTAGTAGTAGTATGTAAATAAGCTTATTTCGGAACTGCTTAAAATACACAATAGACAATAATATTATAATAATATAAAACCGGTACTCCATGATGCAGTTTCTGGTTGATAGCGGAGCCAAATAGCTGTCACCAGTTCAGAAAAACACAAAATATATAGACAAACTCCACTGACATTGAGTAAGTCTGACTTGCTGCTGTCGACCTACAATAATTATGCTAATAAATTATTAATAACTGTTTGCACAACATGCAGACTAAATAAAACTAAGTGGTGTTATTGTTCCACGATGTTAGTTGTTGTATAAATCTCGATAGACCAGGCAGAAGTGAAAATTACACAAATCAACGAAGACTACAATACGCACGCGGGAATAAACGAACGCACGCGGGAATAAACGAACGCACGCTGGAACATACACGTCCCACCTACTGTGTTTGCTCAATCATGTGTTTGTTTCGGGCTGCGGTATGTGAGTCTTCTCGACTCCAAATGATTTACATAACACATACACATAAATCGTGTCGGCGATGATGACAATGATGGCATTGATGACAATGATGACAATGCTGTTAATGACTTTGATAAATTGCAAACACTTGCCGTATCTCGGGCGACTTCCTCGGTTATGGCGTCTGGATACAAGTGACATATTCTCAGAGTTTCGAAGTTAGCCACCCAATCCTCGAACGACATCCTAAATGGAAAAGAAAAATGACACGTGTATGGGCCTATGTGATACATTTTCATTTGGTCGCTAGAAGACACTAAACACAACTATGAAGCACGTCCCAGTGCATTCAGTACACGCAGGCGCACAAGCACAATAGCGCTACAAGAATGTAACGTTGTGGGAGTGTACACATACATAGCAGCGCATATTATTCGTGTTGTACAAGTCACGAATGTTTCCAAGGGTCGGCATTGGGTTCACTGTACAGAATGAAATGAAACTTACCAGAACTCTCCGTCGTCTCTCCTCTTGATGCCAAGAGCAGTTCTGTCCGCCTGTGACACTTTGTACCACTTGCTTGAGCTGCACAAAACACAGAAGACATACAACTAGCTAATTTCCTCATGAAAATGATGCAGTTGTGATAACCTCAGGTTGTTGGGGCATTTCCCCCAAGCAGTTATTAATTTAATTTACATAAATTCCGTATTTACTAAGGGATTATGGGATTAATTCACACACGAAAACAGCAACAATGACGTCACAGGTCTATGACGTTTGCAGTGATGTCATAAAGACAGAAAAACGACGAAGATACAAAATTGTAAAGCATTCGAGGTGTGTATGTAACGTCATCATTAGTCATAGCTAACACATTATTATTGTTGCATATGACTAAATTTCTGTAATATTAATAATAACACATTATTCTTGTTGCATATGACTAAATTTCTGTAATATTAATAATAACGTTCGCGAGTGACACCGACCATAACAGACACCAGCCACCTTAATGTAAGTACTAATATAAGCCTGGACGTCGCCGCTCAGAAAACAACGGCCGACGACAGACAATGATGGCGAAGACGACGTGCAAATAACATAAGTGCCACTAACTTGTCACCCCAATCTCCTTTCCATTCGCCCGTTCCCCAGGGATTACGCAGGCGCAGCAGACGTACGGGTTTGTTGTCAACGTGTCCCTACAATATGTAGACATCAAACCTGACAGTCGCTGCGACATATTCTCCTTGTAGCTTCAAACCATTGCAAACATACCTTCCTTTATGACATGTTGCCTTTTGTATGATAGTGACTATCTAATTTGTGCAATAATTTATTATCTAATTTGAATGATATTGATTAGCATTATTTATGAAGTAAAAAGTTGTTGTGATCAGTGGCCTGTTGGGGGGGGGGACATTGGGGTATGTCCGTTTCGCTTAATGTTTTCGTGTATAACCAAGGGATTAGTAATATCCTCCACCAGCACAACATTTCGGAGCTGTCGATTCGTTTCCTTTCCCTTTGCTTGCTGATCCACGACTCGCATCCATACACCACTATTGGGAAAACCAAATAATATGTTCTTCATTGCTATTATTACGATCACCAGAACTTAATTTTCGAACCCAAGAAAATGAAATTATACATTACCTCCATCCTCCATCTAATGTATTTATCTCGCAATTTAAAAAACTATACATGTAATGGTGATTTTGCTCTCCAATAAACTGCATTTATCCATGAATACTCTAGTGTATTTATTCGCCATACTTTTAGTTATGGAATTACACATCTGGAAAGTAATGTTTCCTAATGCACTCAAAAGGTGTTGCTGCCTACCTGCACAAAGTTGGTGATGCTGTAGGCGTGGCCAGCATACAACCCCGTTTTCAATTCCTCCTCTCGGACGCTGTCCGTCTGAAATGATAATATTTCGCTATGCAGCTGGTGCCCACGCATAGTAAGAACGAATTCGTAGTGTCGATTGCCACAACGGTCATGAATTAATTAGAATTAGCAAATTGGATCCAGAACATTGACTGCTTTTCATAGTTGATGCTCCTGAAGCCACATTTAATTGTTGATGGTACCTGAACCCACATTTCATAGTCGATGCTACATGAAGCCACATTTCATAGTCGATGCTACCTGACGTCACATTTCATAGTTGATGCTACCTGAAGCCACATTTCATAGTCGATGCTACCTGACGTCACATTTCATAGTTGATGCTACCTGAAGCCACATTTCATAGTCGATGCTACCTGACGTCACATTTCATAGTTGATGCTACCTGAAGCCACATTTCATAGTCGATGCTACCTGACGTCGCATTTCCTAGTTGATGCTACCTGAAGCCACATTTTATAATTGATGTTCCTGAAGCCACATTTCATAGTTGGTGCTCCTGAAGCCACATTTCATAGCTGATTCTACATGAAGTCACATTTCATAGTTTATGCTACCTGAAGCCATATTTCATAGTTGATGCTCATGAAGCCACATTTCAAAGTTGATGCTACCTGAAGCCACATTCCATAGTTGATGCTACCTGAAGCCACATTTCATAATTTATGCTACATGAAGCCACATTTCATAATTGATGCTCCTGAAGCCACATTTCAGAGTTAATGCTACCTGAACTACATTTCATAATTGATGCTACCTGAAGCCACATTTCATAGTTGATGCTCCTGAAGCCACATTTCATAGTTGATGCTACCTGAAGCCACATTTCATAATTGATGCTACTTGAAGCCACATTTCATAGTTGATACTCCTGAAGCCACACCATTTGTGCTAAGATTTTTTGAAGAAATAAAAATGTGCGCCACAACATGCTCACATTGGACAATTTCTTGTCTGCGTTATGAACAAATCAGCTCTGCCTGTAAACAGGGGGTGCACATTTCCTCCCAATCAAAATTTACCAAACCAAACTCTCAGCATTCTTTGGCCAATTCATCACCACCCGTTACCTGCGATATTAATTGGGCATGAAAATATTGATAGAGATATGTTTTTCTCACTCAAGAAAGAGAGTAAAACTAGAGGACATGAGATAACATTAGTAAAGGATCCGTGTAGATTGGATATCAGGAAGTACTCTTTCTCACAGAGGACAATAACGTAACTGCTAGCAGCTTGAATATGTTTAAAAAACAAGGTTGACACATATTTCATGAGGGCGGGTTACACATAGATGAAAAATGTTGAAGTCACGATTAAGCCAATGGATTTTTATTCACTTGTCATCTGGGCATTTGCCTTAGATGGCAATCTTCCTAAATCTTATCTTGTTAAATCTTTTTTAAATATATGGGCATGTGTTGCTACTCCTACGCGAAGGATTGCAATGTGTCTTACGTTGATGGAACATCCCATCATCGAGTTCATCTTGAACATGCGAAACATCAGCTCAAACAGGTTGTCAGGAAGCTCCGACTTCTTCCTCAGTCTGACGTCCTCCGAGACGCCGCCGGTGAAGTCGACGAGGGCCGTGTTGATGAAACCTCCATCGATGTTCTCGTATGACCCGTACACTCTGCAATCAGACACGGGTAAGAACGCAATAAGGGTAATAATAAATTATCACCCGCAGGTGGCCTACATGAGCTGGAAAAGTCCACGATGGCTGGAACTATTTCAATGAAATCAAGAAGCTCCACGAATCCATACAATTATCGACTCAGAAGAGAGGCGAAAAGTTTTCCGAGGTAAGTGGGAATGGGAATCTCTTGAATTTGTGTGATTCGATCCCTAGCAACTGCCACTATGTCATCCAGTGTCCTCTTTTCCAATCCACCGTGCCTTTTAGTGTGGCCAAAATACTACTTCCATTATTCAGCTGCTTTGACTGCTGCAGGGAACACCAGCACATTAATTACATTAGATCTCTATTCTCGAGAGATACACATAGGCACAGGGATCTCCATATGCTTAGTAAGACGGGCTCTTGATTCTTCGAGTATCGCATATACAAGGATGTTTTTCAATAATCAAGTAATGCTTTGGGTTCGTGTCTGGCTGTACGTATCATAATACATCGGGTCCACCAGAGTTAAAGCTGTAATGAAATTGTTTCTACACCGCACATACTGGTAATATAAATGCCACCAGGACTGCTTATGTAGACTCGTAACATGCAGAGATGATGTTGATGTACACAATAAAGCAATATCCTATGTATTGGGTATGCTAAGATAGGTTTAAGCTGCATTCATACGGCTTCAAACTGCACAAATCGGAAAAGCACATGCTGATCTCGGGATATATTTAATGAAAATACGTTACAGTCAGTCTCCACAAGTTACACCAGTGTCCTTCACAAAGAAGCGCGTGCACGTACTTGGCATAGGCCTTCTCGAAGAGCGGCACCCAGAACTCGTTCGGCTGACTCTTGTTGTGTCCAAACACGAGCTTTCCGTTAAGGGTGGGAAGTCGGTCATCGACGATAATCTCCTGCCAGTGGTCGAAGCGCCAAAGGTTGAACCGGAAGATTCCTGCACATACAATCATATAATCTGTGTGTCTACGTTTGATATACGGACTGCTAAACTACCGAAATGGAAGCGTTGTGAGTTCAAGTGAAATAACTACGCGTTTTTGCATCCTGGTTTCCAAATGCAGAAACAGTATTGTATCGGAGTCGAATGTACCATCAAGTCCTCCTCCAGTAGACGTGTCGTCGTCTGTTTCAACTCGCCCCGTTTGCAAGTGACATTCATATACTGCCTTATACCCCAGTAGGGGTAGTACAGTAGTAAATACTACCTGCTTGGCGCTTCTCATGCATCCGACCGGGAAGCAGCTCGGCCGCGGGAGCTACAATCAGTGGGCTAGAGGTAGAGACCACCTCTCTTGGAGACCACGACGTGTTACACGTTTAACAAACCCTGTGTGGGATATTTAGCTTCCCCTGGCACAGACACTGGATAGAAGGGACCAACGGCTTTATCGTCTTTTCTGAAAGAAATGTAGTGTGAACGAAATTGCCCAAGCTTCAAAACGTGGTGGAACTGACCCACCCTCCTCTCGATCGAGGGTGCTCTAACCACCCTCCTCTCGATCGAGGGTGCTCTAACCACCCTCCTCACGATCGAGGGTGCTCTAACCACCCGCCTGACAAGCTCCACTTCTGCATTGTTGTTATAACACGTGACTCCATGACACGGGCGGTCAAGACAGTGACATGTCTCCCACTGCTCAGTCGGAGTCAGTATAGTGTAAGGTAATGCACCGTGTAGTGGTAGGTCATGCACCGTGTGGTGGTAGGTCATGCACCGTGTAGTGGTAGGTCATGCACCGTGTGGTGGTAGGTCATGCACCGTGTAGTGGTAGGTCATGCACCGTGTAGTTCCAATGTAATGTGTCATGCCGACTAATAACTTATGATAGTTGTGTTCAGAATGACTTCTTGGTACTGCGATGATTAACACTTGTTCAACCGGATGTGACGATAGATTGCCGACCAGATAAGACACATACCTGCATATTTCTCTTTGAAAGACTGGTCCGGAGGAACAACTCGCTCGAGCAGTTTACCGTTGGTTACAGCCAGCGTCGCTGTGGCGGCAATGAACCAGCAGTCCCCTAGCGAACGACAAGGGCCGGTGAAATATCGCTCCATGCGCATATAGCAATCATGATAATACAACAATAAATGGAGAGGGAGGGGGGCTTTTTTTACTGGTTCTTAATATCCCATAAAATGGTAGGCGAGTTGGATGCTTGAACCCGGTAGTCGAAATCAAGACATGAGAGTTTTTCAAAGGGTTTACCAACAATTTCATCAAAGTAAGGTACAGTTTTTTGACTTGTGGTTCACAAAAGTTTTTCACGTTGTCAATTGTGCAGAATGGTAACATTCATTTCTAGTATGCGTAATATATTATGTTGGGGCCAGAGTGAGTCGTAGTTTGTAATACCACATTTGCATTTCATTGCCGAAACATTATAGCTTGTTTTTCAAGCGACGAGGGAACGTTTTGCGGATTTAAGAATGTCAGACATAGATACTTATTATACGTGACGTTTCCCCGAACCATCAAATGTTTTGCGGTTCACAGAAAATAGTTACTAAAATGAAAAGCTACAGTTTTGAGGTACACGGCAATACTTGACGGTTGTATTACGGAAGGCTGGCACCACTTTGTTGTGGAGTGGAGCACATGAGTGTATGAGAGTACAAGTCTACTGGATCAGTGTCATATACTCATGCTGCACCACAACAAAGTTGAATATATATATATATATATATATATATATATATATATATATATATATATATATATATATATATATATATATATATATATATATATATATATATATATATATATATATATATATATATATATATATATATATATATATATATATATATATAAATATATATATATATATATATATATATATATATATATATATTCAACTTTGTTGTGGTGGAGCATGAGTATATGAGAGTGCATCTATATATATATATATATATATATATATATATATATATATATATATATATATATATATATATATATATATATATATATATATATATATATATATATATATATATATATATATATATATATATATATATATATAGAGTTCAGATCAGAACCGATGTATTTATACATCGTAAATGTTAGGTCAGGACCGATGTGATGATACACCGTAAACGTTAGGTCAGGACCGATGTATTGATACACCGTAAACGTTAGGTCAGGACCGACGTATTGATACACCGTAAACGTTAGGTCACGTGATAGAGCATACGCACCTAGCTCGCCTTGGTTGAGGTCGAATCTGGTTTCTCCCTGGACAACGAATTTGGCATTGTAGCTGATCTCCTGAGTGGAGAGAAAGTACGTAATGACGTAATAAATCGAGTGCGATCTATAATGTTTACCAGTGTCAGCCTGTGATTACACCCATTTGTTAGTAATCAGACTGTTACTAATATTGACAATTTTACTAGAACATATGATGTTCACTAGGTGGCGTGACAGTGTTTAATTCAACTGGCACTCGTTGCTATCCACAAAGCTTTAAATACTAACGAAAAATGCGTGTAAAGAATCATAATCATGAGTGTATGGCACCGCAGCAGAAAGTAGTTCCATTACTTTTCTTCAATATTTTGGACGGCTGTTCAAATTCTCCATATAAGATTTGACACATTTGCATGACGTGTTAAAAATTAGCATCGATACTCGTTTTTCTAAACTGCTCAAATAATTCACAGACAACGTGAAATTGGTGCCCTTTAGTCGGCCCATTGTGAGAATATTGGGAAAAATGGAAAAAAAGCAAGTTAAACACACGCAAACGCTCGCACGCACGCACACACGCACGCACGCGCGCGCACTCGCACATGCACGGACACGCACACGAACACGCACGCACACTGCACATTCCATACAATCATAAAACATACACATGCATACTTTTATATTCGCATGTTATGTGTAGGATTATTAGTAACATCATTATGGGTCATTACGAGGTTTTGTAGTGTCCATTTGTTTGGTTAATTAGTCATTACGGCACTTCGCATAATACGTTACTCCATATGTTAACGAATATGTATGAAGTATATTTATGAACAGTAAATAAAAGTTCATTATATCATTCCTGCCTACATCTGGTTTATATCAGACATGGAGTACAACTGCTGATTTATATGTCTTGAGAGTACAATGCCAGAGGGTGTACATTGTCGTGGTGTTGACATGTGAAGCAATCTAACGTTTGAATTACGATATTTTTTAAACCACAACTATTTTAATTACTTACTCAACGTTTCGACTGTCATCGGCAGCCTTCATCAGGAATTCTGGGACGGCAAGTTCTTCCTCCGCTCGCCAGGTGTCTTGGTAAACAGGCTGTCCCATACATGACTCACTCTATATCCCCCTCGTCTCGATTCATGACTGGAGTTGTCTTTCGGATCCACATGGCCTCTTTGATCCATTTTGCGTTTCTGTTACATTCTCTGTCAATCACTTTTGCCCCCTCCTAGGCTATGATGCAATTGTTCCTGTCTGCATGGTCTGTTATTGCAGACTTCTGCTCTACCGCCGTTGACACTCTCTTCTGTTCCCTGGTAAATCGTCTGGTTGTAAAGTTTTTAGCCTCCTTCTTGTGTTCTTCTATTCTTGTTCCAAATGTTCTCTCTGTTTCGCCGATATATATATGTGTTTATAACTCTTACAAGGGATTTGGTATACACAATCTGTCTTTATATTACATTCCACTTTGTCCTTTGGATGCACAAGTGTTCTTCTGATGTTTTGATGAGGTCTAACCGATGTAGCGATCTCATTGTGTTTTAAAATCCATTGTACAGGTTCTGTTGAGTATGTAAACAAAATAGTTGTGGTTGAAAAAATTCATACATATATATATATATATATATATATATATATATATATATATATATATATATATATATATATATATATATATATATATATATATATATATATATATATATATATATATATATATATACCAATTTAATGAACATTTTCACGAATATAAGTCTAATGTTGTGCACTGTTCTTGGTAGTGCAGTAAATACTAAAAAAATTTACTGCATCCGGTTTTTTATTTAATAGACTAGGTAGACTCTGTCTGACACAACAACAATCACAATTAGTTGTTTGTATGTATGTCTGCTTTGCCACATATATTGCATGTTTTATGCTGCAATTTTGGTTTAATGGTAGTTGATGTAAATATACAGGTAGTTTATTGTACATGCATTTATAGTAATCTTTTAATTATTGGTGTGTGTGTGCGCGTGCGTGCGTGCGTGCGTGCGCGCGCGTGTGTGTGTGTTTGTGTGTGCGTGCATACTAATTTAAGCTAATTATTATAACCGCCCTCTTTTTAGTGGGATAATTTGTGGAGTTAAATATTTTTTAACACGTGTAACTTCACGCCATTATGCAGTAATGTTACGTGTTGTATAACAAACCTTATCGATATGTTTTTTTCAGTTCACCTTGTTCCGTTTAAGGTTTTATTGCACTCACATTCAATATGATCAGCAGCCCGCCCTGTAACCCCGCCCCCCCCCTTTCGGCCGGCCGAACAACACAAACAATCGGACGAGAACATGTCCAATTAGTTGTGCTATTCCTTCGGACGATTCGGGGGGGGGGGTGAAGTTCGTAAATACATCATTTGATATAAAAACCGAGAAAATTACAATGTTGGACTCTTTATGTAATAATACATAAGGTATACTCAGTTGTAACGATACAAATAATTTCAAGTTTCATTCAATATTTGATTAAATTACAGCTAAACTGATACATAAGAACCACGCAAGACTTATACCGAGATCACCTGTATACATTTGATTTACAATATAATAATATATGTGGATATTCATACACAATGTTTGTGCCATCTACTGTAAACAATAGAGGATGTTTGTGCCATCTATTGTAAACAATAGAGGATGTTTGTGCCATCTATTGTAAACAATAGAGGATGTTTGTGTCATCTATTGTAAACAATAGAGGATGTTTGTGCCATCTATTGTAAACAATAGAGGATGTTTGTGCCATCTATTGTAAACAATAGAGGATGTTTGTGCCATCTATTGTAAACAATAGAGGATGTTTGTGCCATCTATTGTAAACAATAGAGGATGTTTGTGCCATCTATTGTAAACAATAGAGGATGTAATCTTTTGTTTCCAATTTTATATACCGTATATTTAGATTTTGCTGTGTTAAAAGACCATTTGCCTATGCTAAGCCATTCACTGATTTTGTTTTGTTGATCAGATCGGCTTTCTCGTCTGTTTCATTTGAAAGAAATAATTGCATAGAGCTATATTTAGCACACCGAGTCACTCCGGTATATTTTGAAGTGTGTCAGAACGAGTAGTGAGAGAGTGTATATAGGTTGTACATACGGGTTGTATATACAGGTTGTACAGCTTGACAACGCAAAGTGGTCATTACACCATATTATGTAACAGGCCCACGGCCCCGGCTACACTGATAACGCATAATTAACGTTGAAAATGCATTGTACAACAGTTCAACGAGTTCAAAATTCAAGTGGTTTGGACAGCAATGCGATTTCGTAATTCCACAAATACGTGAGTCATATTTCCGTTAACATATGACAGTCATGTCGACGTGACACGCACTAGAACGCCAACGATTAACGACGTTATGAATACACTCCCAAATACGTAGGCAACATTGGTATTGTTGTTGGCGGGCGACAGACCTTATGACTTCGACTGGAACAGGCACAGGTGTTTTGGACAGTGAATGGTCGACTGGCTGCTTTGAGTAAACCCCTCGTACATTAAACGGTGCCTGTGTAGCCGCATTCCCAATGCCTGGGTTTCAGTCCAAGCTATTCCCGCACGATATCGCTGCGTAAAGTTCCTGGTTTTTGCAGTTCAAATATAGCCCACCAAAAATCGGATCTCACACGCGCTGTGTTCAGCTGGTCGCGTTCATTTAGGTCAAGACAAGAGGTGTTCGATAGCGTTCGTATGTTGATAACTTAACCTACATAATATGGTCAAGTTAGGTGTTTGTGCAAACATGATATCTAACTGATAGATCGCCAGGCTGTCAGGCTGTTAGGCTGTCAGGCTTGTCAGTGCTAGCCGAACAAAGGATGACGTACATAATGACTTTCTACCGGAATTAGATAATTTAAGCAGCAGTTAGAAAATAGACCACTCAACACACGTAACCCAAGTTATTCAATTCTGATTGTAAACAAACGCTTGCAAGTAGGTGCATGTATTCAGTGTACAACTGCCTTTGATGACGGTGCAAGATTAACGCGGTGAGAGCAGAGCGGGCAGCTATCGTACTTATTAAAACTGATAGGTCAAGTCCGCACCACCTTAGCGTGTCCCTGTGTACGCCAGTGTAGCTATGTAGAACGGTATAATGAGGCCCGTGTGCCTACGCCGTGGTGCTGCCGATCAAGTTGGCTACGACGTCTCGGCAGTAACCGCACGTACCGTCCGCCTCGACTGCACACGCCGACCTACCTTCGGTCGCATCCATCGGATCCGTGACGAGGCGACTCCACTGTTCTTCAGAGATCGCGCCGTCGCCGGGAAGTCGGGATCCTCGTACAGTGATCCCGATTTCAGGAGCTGCACCTTCAGCGTCTCGTAGCTGGCTTCGTCCGCCATGCTCAACCTCTCTCGGGTGCCAAACAACGAGACTCAACGCGAACCGTTGACCCCGGTGAGTTCGCCTCACGTGTGCTGTGGACCGTGTCGCGCCGCGCGCTCAGCGGCGGGCGATGTTACACAATGAACAGGGCTCGCTTTGGCAGTTACATTAAACACGCTTCACTATGAACGGCATTGGAATATTCCGACTTGTGGAAGGTTTTCAAATAAGTAACAAATATGCAGTTGATAAAGTTACTAACTAATAGGAAACTTGGAAATAATAAGTCATTGCTTGAATTGAATGCACAAACACCTGAATTTGACTTCAACAGTTTTGCCCATTCAGAATATTCACACAGTGATTATGATGATTACATCAATCCTGATAAAAACTTTTACAATACAATTAATGTAGACGTTCTTACTATACGGAATCGCAATTTGGTTTCAAATGAAAAAAACATTAAGTCATCATTATCTATGATTCACTTCAATGCAAGAAGCTTAAACGCAAACTTTGAAAATATTAAAGATTATTTATATGTACTGAGACATCCATTTGATGTCGTTGTCATCAGTAAAACGTGGGTCCATCGCCTAAATGTCAATTGTTTTCCATTAAAGGGTACGAAGCAGTGTATGATAACAGAGAACATAAAAGTGGAGGAGGAGTGGCAATTTATATATATCAAAATCCATTGATATTATAGAAATTAAAAGCATTTCATCAGTAGCGGGCCCCAGTACCCCCCCCAGTACCCCCTCCCCGGGCCTCGGTCACACCTCGGTATAGGGAGTACCCCCTTCCCCGGGCCTCGGTCACACCTCGGTATAGGGAGTACCCCCTCCCCCGGGCCTCGGTCACACCTCGGTATAGGGAGTACCCCCTTCCCCGGGCCTCGGTCACACCTCGGTATAGGGAGTACCCCCTCCCCCGGGCCTCGATCACACCTCGGTATAGGGAGTACCCCCTCCCCCGGGCCTCGATCACACCTCGGTATAGGGAGTACCCCCTCCCCCGGGCCTCAGTCACACCTCGGTATAGGGAGTACCCCATCCCCCAGGCCTCGGTCACACCTCGGTATAGGGAGTACCCCATCCCCCAGGCCTCGGTCACACCTCGGTATAGGGAATACCCCCTCGGGCTACGAACACAAACACACACGCTATTATAAATTAAGACTGGTTTTAGTTAAGTCAGAAAACATTTCGCGTGGTTTGTAAGTGGTGAAAACAATCATTATTTCAGTTACTTGAGGCCCTAAAACAAGTTAGTAAAGTTACTAAATGGTGGAGAATTGGGCACGTTTGTAGGTGTTTTTAACCCGTCCAAATAATAATAATGTATTATGTATGTATATACAATGCTCATTTAAATTATGAAGATGAATAGCTTCGATCATAGTGTGCTACAATCTAATGCTGGAAACTGAGAGAATTGAAGTGTAAGCTTATGTGTAATCTCCCATGTTACATTGACCTGTTATAACGTTATAATATTACGTATACACACACACACACGCACGCACGCACGCACACACACACAAACACACACACACACCACACACACACACACCACACACACACCACACACACACACACACACACACACACACACACACACACACACACACCACACACACATACACATACACACACACACACACATATACACACACACATATACACACACATACACACACAACATATATATATATATATATATATATATATATATATATATATATATATATATATATATATATATATATATATATATATATATATATATATATATATATATATATATATATATATATGAATAGCATATTTCAAAGGGTTTACACGCCCTTTGACTGATTCAGAGAAAAGCACACACAAAAACTGTGGAACTCACTGTGATTAATATTTTTTTATTATTACAAGATAGATGCATGGTATGTTAATTATAAAACATGTTTTTACAAATCAGTGATTTGTTTTTGTAATTATGTTCGTTAATCAATTATATTTTAAATGTGGAAGACATGTTATGAATTAGCGAAAATAATTAGAAAAACAAGTCACAGCATGTTTTTTTTATAATTAACATACCATGCACCTCTTGTGATAAAAAGAAAAGATTAATCACAGTGTGTCCTACACTTTTTGTGTGCTTTTCGCTGAATCAGTCAAATGGAGTGTAAGCCCTTTTGCAAATCTGCTCCTCAAATAAAGCCCGCGAAAGTTGAGTTGTGCCTGTGTGTGTGTGTGTGTGTGTGTGTGTGTGTGTGTGTGTGTGTGTGTGTGTGTGTGTGTGTGTGTGTGTGTGTGTGTGTGTGTGTGTGTGTGTGTGTGTGTGTGTGTGTGTGTGTGTGTGTGTGTGTGTGTGTGTGTGTGTGTGTGTGTGTGTGTGTGTGTGTGTGTGTGTGTGTGTGTGTGTGTGTGTGTGTGTGTGTGTGTTCATCTGGAATATACGCTAAATATGCGATACGAAATAAATGTGTATTTAGTCGACATTTGAAGCTGGCGAGAGTGTTACAAGCTTTATTAAAGTTGATGTGGACGACGCAGAATCAGTCTGGCAGCCTAGTCGTGTATTCGTTGCAGACGCGCCATGTTAACTACAGACGTGCCGTAGAAGAGTGCATTGCAGTAGTCTAGCAGTGATGTGATGATGGATTTGTCGGTTTGGGTAAAAAAAAAACGGCTGATTTGATTGATGTGGCGGAGGTAGAATGAGCACGCACTGACGGTTTGAGACACTTGCTTTTTATATATAGGTGCCTGTAAACGAAGACACAGAGATTTCGAACACATCGCGAAGCTGTAATTGTAGAAACACCAACACGAATCACAACGAGTGCAGCCGCAGACTTGGGTACAATTGGAAGATACTGTGTCTTGCCGTCATTCATACATATAGAATTCCATGCCATCCATTGTTTTATGTCACCCAAACAACCCCCCATTTGCTGTGCAATACCTGCTAAAGCGGATGGATTCAGGTCGAAGTGTGAGTAGATCTGTAAGTCATCAGCATAGTGGTGAAAGAATAGTCCATGGGCTCGAATAATGTCGCCAATAGGCTGGATGTACAGTGAAAAAGAACAGTGGTCCAAGGACAGAGCCTTGCGGGACACCTGCCGTCAACGCATGCGTAATCGCCTAATCAAGACGTCATGGTTGATTGTGTCGAACGCCGCACTAAAATCAACGAAAACCAAAGTTGCGCGGTTTCTGTCGGATGTTTTTTCGATACGCCGACTGAAAGCACTGAACCATTTGTTGATCAGAAACGTGCGTCATTATCCTATGTTAAATCATGTCATGAATCTATGATATAGCATGAAAGAATGACATTGAAAAAATGTTCTAAGCATCAGTGAAGAGGGCTGATTAATTGTGAAATTCTGCTTTTGGATGCACAGGCTTGAAATGAGCATTATTTGAATTGATGTGATTCTTTTTGAGGGATGTTGTGGTTTGATTATAATATTCCATTTGCAGTTTGAAATAAATTGTTCTGCATTTATTAAATTCATTTATGTTGAGATGTTTTGAGATGATGTAGTGCAACTACCATAAAGTATGACCTTACACAGCAAAATTATAGATATTAGATACGTTGCTCAATAATTCTCTCTTGGTGGTCCTAAATTTATTGATTTCTCTCTCTCTTCATGGTGCTCTGGTGGCACAACCCCACGGCTTTGGTATGGCAGTACCCCCCCACCCCGGGGTTCGTAGTGAACTGACAGTACAACTTGGTTTACTCGCTGGTTGAGGGGCCTGGCACGCACTTCACGTTATCTGTATGTTCGAGCTAAGTCGGGCTTTCACCGGGCTCACGGTTCAAATTATGATGGGGATTTGAGTTCTTGATGTTCGAGTTAACAAAGTTTTACTGTACTGACATGATATCTTCATTTACGAATGAGATCAAACGAAGGAGCTCTTTTACACATCAAACGCAACCACGCTCTCTTGTAGGAAGCGCCTGAAATAGGAAAGTCTTGAAGTACGCTTCACATACATCCCGAAGATAACCAACGCCCAATGAACCTATGGAAAACACATATTAGTTGTATTCTTAAGAGATCAATGTCGATTCAAAGATCTCATTAGCCTTACTGAAAAGGCCCCACTGCGTGCTGCTTCACAGACATGTGTGGCGTGTATATACAGTATTACCTGCGTTCTTGCCAGGTAAAGGCAGATTCAGACAGTTCCTTGATATCACTTGAATGAACCCAGGGACCTTGATCTCACTTGAATGAACCCAGGGACCATTTTTTTCTTATATAATTGCGGCCGCATCCATTAGCCCAATTCACTGAGCAGCACACACGAACGTCTGACAATAGACAGTGGTAGAACGACCTGGGCGAATCGTTTTTGTGCCGTAACCACACCAAGATTGAACGGTCGATATACAGACAGTGCCGTCGAGGTCACCGACAACTGTCACAGACAGCAAGTAAACAACTAGGGACATAAATAAACTGGAACATTTTGCTTGTGCCAAATGATGGAATTCGAGGGCAGAACGCAAACTGACTCTATATGTGGGTCAACGACGACAACAACAACAACGACAACAACAATAACGACGATAACAACAGCGACTACAACAACAACGACGACAACAACAGCTACGACGACGACAATTTTATCAGCATCGTAAAAGATAAGCAACTTGTAATGGTCAGCATTACGGCTGTCCTGTCAACACGGTGTTAGTGTCCTTTTGTAAATAGTTAGCAAGCCGTGTGACCCAGACTCTTGTAAATAGTTATGAAATATAAACTTCTATAGTTCGTATAAAATAGTTAACTGAACAAGATGGATACACGTAATAAAACTTAGCTTTATTATCATTGAGACAGGAGAGTTATCAATAGCTCTATATCAAAACGACTGGTGGCAGCACCAGACGGTAGTAACATACATTACAGTTCTTATATGCAGTAAGCATTATGCCACAATGAGCGATTTGTCGTTTATGACTACAGCAGGTCCTACCATAACAACGGTCACGTCTGCGACTACAGCTGCAGGTCCTACCGTTACAACTGTCACGTCTGCGACTACAGCTGCAGGTCCTACCGTTACAACTGTCACGTCTGCGACTACAGCTGCAGGTCCTACCGTTACAGCTGTCACGTCTGCGACTACAGCAAGTCCTACGATTACAACTGTCACGTCTGGGACTACAGCTGTAGGTCCTACTGTTACAACTGTCACGTCTGCGACTACAGCAAGTCCTACGATTACAACTGTCACGTCTGCGACTACAGCTGTAGGTCCTACTGTTACAACTGTCACGTCTGCGACTACAGCTGCAGGTCCTACCGTTACAACTATCACGTCTGCGACTACAGCAAGTCCTACGACTACAACTGTCACGTCTGCGACTACAGCTGCAGGTCCTACCGTTACAACTGTCACGTCTGCGATTACAGCAAGTCCTACGATTACAACTGTCACGTCTGCGACTACATCTGTAGGTCCTACTGTTACATCTGTCACGTCTGTGACTACAGCAAGTCCTACGATTACAACTGTCACATCTGCAACTTCATCTGTAGGTCCTACTGTTACAACTGTCACGTCTGCGACTACAGCTGCAGGTCCTACCGTTACAACTATCACGTCTGCGACTACAGCAAGTCCTACGACTACAACTGTCACGTCTGCGACTACAGCTGCAGGTCCTACCGTTACAACTGTCACGTCTGCGACTACAGCAAGTCCTACGATTACAACTGTCACGTCTGCGACTACATCTGTAGGTCCTACTGTTACATCTGTCACGTCTGTGACTACAGCAAGTCCTACGATTACAACTGTCACATCTGCAACTTCATCTGTAGGTCCTACTGTTACAACTGTCACGTCTGCGACTACAGCAAGTCCTACGATTACAACTGTCACATATGTGACTACAGCTGTAGGTCCTACCATAACAACTGTTTCGTCTGCGACTGAAGCTGCAGGTGCTACCACTACAACTATCACATCTGCGACTACATCTGCATGTCCTACCGTTACAACTGTCACGTCTGCGACTACATCTGCATGTCCTACCGTTACAACTGTCACGTCTGCGACTACAGCTGCAGGTCCTACCATTACAACTGTCACGTATTTAACTGCAGCAGGTCCTCCAATTACAACTGTCATGTATGCGACTTTAGCTGGACCTACCATTACAACTGTCACGTCTGCGACTATAGCTGTAGGTACCATTACAACTGTCACGTCTGCGACTATAGCTGTAGGTACCATTACAACTGTCACGTCTGCGACTATAGCTGTAGGTACCATTACAACTGTCACGTCTGCGACAATAGCTGTAGGTACCATTACAACTGTCACGTCTGCGACTATAGCTGTAGGTACCATTACAACTGTCACGTCTGCGACTATAGCTGTAGGTACCATTACAACTGTCACGTCTGCGATTATAGCTGTATGTACCATTATAACCTCCTCGTTTGCAACTACCGCAGCAACTGATGTTGCTGTTTCATTATAGTTGTGGTAAGAAATATTCCTTCATCGCGATTGAAATCCCAGGTGGCACCACGGCGTCTGTGTAGTTAATATAATCGCAGTCACTTGTCGGCCGTCTTTGTTTGGTCCAGCGGTCAGCCGTGACGTCACATCCACTTGAAGAGAGGCGACCACGACAGACGTTCGTTGAGACTACCGCCACCTTGCCAGAGGGCGGGGTTCAGACGCCGCCAGATGTACACAGAGACGTCGTGGTGCTGCCGGAAGACGCTCACCCCGTACGAGGCGTGACTCGGAAGCTCCGTGCCGGTCCACTCGTTGTAGATCATCATCGTGTCGGAGTATTTCATCGAGAAGCTCGGTCTGTGTGTGTGTGTGTGTGTGTGTGTGTGTGTGTGTGTGTGTGTGTGTGTGTGTGTGTGTGTGTGTGTGTGTGTGTGTGTGTGTGTGTGTGTGTGTGTGTGTGTGTGTGTGTGTGTGTGTGTGTGTGTGTGTGTGTGTGTGTGTGTGTGTGTGTGCGCCAACACGGAATGATTTGGTTGCATGTATTCTTATGCCAAAGAAGACAATATACGAAACGCATTTGTTTTTAATGTGATAGACGGTTCCTTACCAAGATGGCAGAAGACGCCGCGTTTGCCGTCAGGACATACGCACTGGTCCGCCTGCCACTCTCTTCGCGTTTTCTCTGCCCGTTGCCTGCCACTCGCTGAAGTACAAGCATTCGCTTCGTCCAGTCGCTCCTGGACAAAGGTGGTCAAAGGTATCGAATATATCCCGGCCCAATTTATAAAATATATTGTTCATTTGACTATTTCAGTTTTTATGGCGTGTGCGTTCTCCATGAAATTGTCACTGGATGTATTTCTACCAACTCAGTTATGTATGAAAGGAAATGCTGAAATAGCATTAGGCTATTTTCACCCCCTCTATTTGTCGCACACGAGCAGCAAACATTCACTACGAACTGATATTATACCCATTTGTATATTCAAATCAACATTGTTCCAATAAAAATGTAACACTCAATGCAAATGTGTGTTTTTTTATAGCAAACTTGCAAGCACGCTTTCTAATACTGCTTAATGTGCAAGGAAAGTGAAAAGGACAACATGATTGAATGTTAGGTTTGCGTTGTGCAGATATGGGCAACAGCGGACAATATGCACACGAGTTTTGTAAGAATTAATCATTGTTCTTCATTCATTTTAACGACTAAATAAATATTTGTACTGCTTAATTCGGTGGTAAGTCTACTATTTACCAACACATCCGGTACGTTTTAGCCGACATGTCGGGTAAAAGTACAGATTGTTTTCTTCGAAAAGATGTAATAAGATAACATGTTTGTGTTTGTTAAGCATAGTTCTTTCTATTAAAATCCTCTGTGACGTTATGTGACGTTTAACGGGATGAAAGTGTTCGAAAAAACGCATCTTCAACCATTTATTTTGTGAATGTGGGCTAAGACATTAGTTGAATGTAACCAATCGACTCACACTGAGTTCGTTGTGTGTGCTGCTCGAGAGGAAGGTCGTCCCAACAATGTTGGCCCGACTGTCGCAACCCGTCAACCCCCCGACTGCAGCCACGACCCTCAGTAGACGACACACGGCGCCGTCTAGTGAGAAGCCCCGACACTCCATCGTCTGCATGCACTGAGAGGCGCAGGTGAGTCGTGACATGGCCGCAGGGGAAACAATCTCCTCCAACCTCCACGACTCACCGTAGCTGTAGTCTGCACAGTCGCTGCTGGAAGTGTCACGAACAAAAAAATGGACCAGAAAGACGTCATGAATCGCGACGAGGGGAAGCAAACTCCGCCGTGTGTGTGACAGCCTGCTCGCAGTGCCATCTGGCGCATAGAAGAAAAACGAAGTCCTAGAATTCAATTCCCGTAGAAGACAACTGATGGTTGCCGAAACGAAGAGTGAGTGAACACGCGGCACATATGAATCAATTGGACAATCGCTGCATGTATTACTGAATCCATTAAAATGTTATTAATAACAGAATAACGTTTAATGTCACTCACATTTGACAAAACATTGTGGTAGCCAATTGGTTCCTATAGTCCAAATTTGTGTTTGTTATCACCAGTTTTCATAAATGCAATCATTTACTGAATAAGTGTTGTCAAATTTTTCTCTTCGGTATTTACCAGAGAACCAGATGGAGACATTCCCGATGACACAACAGGATGTTATAACACTATCGAGACTTGCACAATCGACCGACCCACTGATGATGGCAATGAAGCTAAACAAAACTAAATATACAGAAATCACCAGAACTGGAAGGCCTTCATCCTCATGTCCTAAAGTCGCCAGGACTGGACGGCCTTCATCCTCGTGTCCTAAAGTCGCCAGGACTGGACGGCCTTCATCCTCGTGTCCTAAAGTCGCCAGGACTGGACGGCCTTCATCCTCGTGTCCTAAAGTCGCCAGGAATGGATGGCCTTCATCCTCGTGTCCTAAAGTCGCCAGGACTGGACGGCCTTCATACTCGTGTCCTAAAGTCGCCAGGACTGGACGGCCTTCATCCTCGTGTCCTAAAGTCGCCAGGACTAGACAGCTTTCATCCTCGTGTCCTAAAGTCGCCAGGAATGGATGGCCTTCATCCTCGTGTCCTAAAGTCACCAGGACTGGACGGCCTTCACCCTCGTGTCCTAAAGTCACCAGGACTGGACGGCCTTCATCCTCGTGTCCTACAGTCGCCAGGACTGGACGGCCTTCATCCTCGTGTCCTAAAGTCGCCAGGACTGGACGGCCTTCATCCTCGTGTCCAAAAGTCGCCAGGACTGGACGGCCTTCATCCTCGTGTCCTAAAGTCGCCAGGACTGGACGGCCTTCATCCTCGTGTCCTAAAGTCGCCAGGACTGGACGGCCTTCATCCTCGTGTCCTAAATGAATTGGCATACTATCTATCTACTATCAGTATTCCACTATGCATCATATTTAAGACATCTCTGACAACAGGCACGCCACCTACATATTGAATAAAAACAAACATATACACAGTTCTACCGCTGCTTACAGTACTTGACATATGGACCAAGACAATAGACAACGAAGGATGTATCGACGTAATATACTGTGATTTTATTAAAGCATTTGTCAAAGTGCCACATCACCGACTTTTAAAGAAACTGAAGAGGTATGGAGTAAAGGGAGACATCTTGGAATGGACGGCAGCATTGCTTGCTCACATAACTCACCATGTCCGAGTAAACAATTCGTATTCAGACTGGCAAGATGTAATAAGTGGAATACCCCAAGGGTAAATGATTGGCCCTCTACTTTTCGTCAATTTCATAAATGACTTGCCTAACGTCGTAAGCTGCTAAGACATCTTCCTGTTCACCGACGATATAAAGCTTTTCCACCCAACCTATACTCAGGATAACTGCATTAGACTACAACATTCCTTGCAGAATACTGGACAGATTCATCACTCTTGAAATTCCACCCACGTAAATGCAGCCTCGGGAGAATCGGTAACTCACAAATAAAAATTACGGATACACACTGGGACCAGATCATACAATACTAAACAATACAGACAAGGTTGAAATGTTACTTTCGATTCTTCACTAAACTTTGAGGCACATGTCAGAAAAAAGACAACAAAGCCAAATCAGTGATGGGCATAATACGGCGTACCTTCGACCACATGGATGATCAGTACTTCACAACAATTTTTAAATCCCCTGTCCACCCACACATAGAATACGCCAATCAAGTCTGGACTCCATCCCTAATGAAGCACATCACAGCCCTTGAAAACGTTCAGCGTATAACTACCAAATTAATTCCTGGTTTTAAAGACCTTGACTATAAAGAGTGTTTATTGAGACTAAAAAACGCTGGCTTATCGTCAATTCCGAGGAGACATGATAGAATTATATAATATATTATCAGGGAAATACGATGCACCAGTTTCATCTAGTTTAGTTACGTTGAGAGACAATGATTCGGACACAAGAGGACATAATCTAAAAATATACAAAGAAAAGATGCAGATTAAATATAAGAAAATATTAATTTGCACACCGATCCACATACATACGGAACAACCTCCCACCTCCTGTTGTGGAAATAGACAAGTTGTGGCGAAGCTATCCCATCAAAGCAGACAATCCTGCCCCAACCCTATCTTGGAAATTGTTAGACACATGCACAAAATCCGACATGACAACAGCAATAAATGAAAGAAATGGCAAAAGACGCACAAATTCCAAAATAGCCAGAAAAGTACAAGTAGGAACTTGGAAAATAACCATTATTGGTTTCTTCCAAACCTTTCTCGGAATGGCGAAGATAAGGTCGCGATAACCAAACCGTCTATCCATAAGTCAAGTCTGACATCAAATAATGATGGACTTTGACCTCAGACGTTTCGACCAATGGCAGGTACACTTGGAAAGTGTACACAAACACGCACACACGCACGCACGCACTCACGCACGCACGCACGCACGCACGCTCACGCACATATTGTGCCTTTGTAGTTGACGTAATTTATAGAACCAGAGACGAATAGTGTTGGTGCGACGTGAACAATAACACACAAGAACAGCTGAACAGTATTTAAGTTTTCTTGACTCAGTCAGTAAATGCACTACACGTGTTAATCGAATTGTATTTGTAACGTATATTTATGTGACATTACACATAGTTGGATTTCATCATCTCAAGTACCAGTGTTCATAGCAGCAATCCATGTTATACATGAACAAATGAAGACAGTCCATTGTTTTTGTTGAACTGATACAGTTGTATCTATCTACGGTGACGTGGGCCACGTAAATCCCCGAGGGGAGTATCTTGCTTGCCGTACTACTGTTCTGACTCACAATGTCAAACCCATTTGTATATGGTAGACGGAGCCGTGTACTCCGCGAAGGCTGAGCCCGTCATGTTTGCTGTAGTGTTGAATGTACATATGAAGAGAAGGTAGACATCACCCGCCATGTTGAATGTCCTGATTCTTCCGGCAGCCCGCGCGTCCAGCGTCAGGAAGTCGACGAACACGCCACCCTCCAATCGATACATCATGCCCTGACGCCTGGCGGTGCTGTCGTAACGTGGGGTCGCCAGGAAGAGGGCGCCACCGGCAGCGAAGAACGTTGGCGCGTGCAGTGCCTGTTGACATTAACATACTTTTGCTGCGTTCCAGTGGGCTCGTATTTACCCAAATACGAGTTCACGACATGTAGATGGAGTTCCACTTGTTGCATTTACGATACAGTACCCAACAGTTAAAAGGGTGCCCTTGATGGCAACTCGTAAATACTACTTATTGAACGCTTTTTATGCCTACATGTCATGAAATCGTATTAACATTAAATACGAGCGCACTGAAAAGCAGCATCGACCGCTTTTGGTAGAACAAAATAAATATTTACACACTATACACACACACACACACACACACACACACACACACACACACACACACACACACACACACACACACACACACACACACACACACACACACACACACACACACACACACACACACACACACACACACACACACACACACACACACACACACACACACACACACACACACACACACACACACACACACACACACACACACACACACACACACACACACACACACACACACACACACACACACACACACACACACACACACACACACACACACACACACACACACACACACACACACACACACATATGTGATTAAGTTATTGTTTTTGTGTGTTCGCGCACTGGCCCGTCTGTATTATTGGCACGTTGGGACGGAAAATAGGAAGACAAGAAGGATTTATTCTTTTCGCTCCGATGCCACCATTTTCAAACATCACGTGACTGTAATGATTGCGGAAATTACGCTGCTCGTTGCATTGCGCCATAGTTCGTCACCTTGGCGTCCGCAATCGGAAACTCAGCGACATGCAAGGTCCTATTATTCGCAAGATTACAGAGGAGATCAGCAAGGTGGGTACTGGGCCGATACCACAACACTTCGAGTGTGACAAATATGTTATATCAATTCCATTGTGAAACACTTCAACAGCGTCGTGTCAACTCCAGATTGACATTAATGTATACGACAGTCAACACATTGTATGTACGAGCCTAAAGTAATACCTCCCACCACTGACTCGCAGTTCCAGACATACACACCCCTTTACCTATTTTCAACCCTGTGCTAAAACCGATTCATACACGATGTCATTAATTCCCAGAACCCTAGTGAACTGGAATTATCTTCCCACAGAAGTAGTGCAGCACCCCACTTCAGAGACATATAGGTCTCGACTGGCGGGTCTCCCAATCCTAGAATGAAATACAGAATATTCCGGAAAAGAAAGAAAAGAAGAAAAGAAGAAAAGAAGAAGGAAACAAGGAAGGAAAGATAGAAAGAAAGAAAGAAGGATGGAAAGAAAGAAAGAAAGGAAGAAGGAAACAAGGAAGGAAAGAAAGAAAGAAAGAAAGAAAGAAAGAAAGTAAGAAGGAGAGAAGGAAGGAAGGAAGGAAGAAAGAAAGAAAGAAAGAAAGAAAGGAAGAAGGAAAAAAGAAAGAAAGAATGAAAAAAGGAAAGAAAGAAAGAAAGAAAGTAAGAAGGAGAGAAGGAAGGAAGGAAGGAAGGAAAGAAAGGAAGAAGGAAACAAGGACGGAAAGAAAGAAAGAAAGAAAGACGGAAGAAAGGAAAGAAAGAAAGAAGGAAGGAAAGAAATGAAGAATGAAAGAAGGAAGGAAGGAAAGAAAGAAAGAAAGGAAGAAGGAAACAAGGAAGGAAAGAAAGAAAGAAAGAAGGAAGGAAGGAAAGAAAGAAAGAAGGAAGGAAAGAAAGGAAGAATGAAAGAAGGAAGGAAGGAAGGAAAGAAAGAAAGAAAGAAAGAAGGAAGGAAGGAAAGAAAGAAAGAAAGAAAGAAAGTAAGAAGGAAATAAAGAAAGAATGAAAGAAGGAAGGAAAGAAAGAAAGAAAGAAAGAAAGAAGGAAGGAAGGAAGGAAGAAAGGAAGAAAGAAAGATAGAAAGAAAAAAAGGAAGGAAGGAAGGAAGGAAGAAAGAAAGAAAGGAAGAAGGAAAGAAAGAAAGAAAGAATGAAAGAAGATAGGAAAGAAAGAAAGAAAGTAAGAAGGAGAGAAGGAAGGAAGGAAGGAAGGAAGGAAAGGCAGAAAGAAAAGAAGAAGGAAGAAATAAAGAAAGAAGGAAGAAGATAAAAGAAAGAACCAAAGAAAGAACGGAAGAAGGAAAGAAAGAACCAAAGAAAGAACCAAAGAAAGAACGGAAGAAGGAAAGAAAGGTTCGCGCAGATAACTCGAACGGACCAGACAACAGCAAATTGAATTACATAGTGTTATGAAATATTATAAAATAGCCACAACGGTAAGAGAAAAGCCCACCACCGCATAATTAGTGCTTTTGTGTAAATCTTACCTCATGGCTGAGTATCTGCAATATTGCAAACCTTCCTTGTGTCGCCGTCTGGCGGAACACGATGGCTGTGTTTGTGTCTGAGCAGACGACCACGAGGTACATGGTGTCACGCCAACTAGTGACGTCAACTCCGTTGCCTCCACAATTTGTCTGCTCCAGTGTTTGAATAGTTACCCATTCCGAACCGTCTGCATACAAACCGTCACATGTCACATACTCCACTCCATCAGTTAATGTATGTCATTTGTTTTACTTGTGTTAGCACCTTTTTAATAGTTTTAATAGATTCACGTGAGATACCTGTACTCGCCAAAACCCGGAAAGATGATGGGCCATCTATCGCATACTTCATGGCGATAACTACAATGGCGACTTTTTTGGTTCGACCCTTGTTTTTTAACGTAAATGTATAGGAAAACTAAGCACGAAGAACTTCACATCGAACACGTCATATCCTTCAATACATAAAAACGCAACGTCTCAGCTTTGTCCTCACTGAACTCATATCGACGTGAGACAAGCCGCATCGGTGAGCCAATCATCACCTAATTTACAATAGGCTCAGCCTACGTCAGTATTGCGGCACGACACACGCGAATGGAACCAGCGAAACTATGAGACGAACACTTACCATTCCAGCGCCAGATGCTGCTACCAGCGCCAAGGGTGTTGGTAGACGACGTCGTGGCCATGTACAGCTCCGAGCCAATCTCAAACAGCTTCACACAACTGCAGGACGGCACCTGAAATTTGCCAGAGAGCCCATTCAAACAAAGCTAAAGTAATGTTGCCATTGTTTCCAAATATGTCAGTAGTAAAAATCCAACGTAACGTGATTGACACTGCTTGTCTACTTTGGGCGGCTTGATGGGATTAATTCATGTTTGCGTTTCTGGATAAGAGAAACATTTTGAAAGGCCTTTGAAATTCGTAGCTGTGACTAAGGCAATTCACAACTTTGTAACTGATGCACTGTTTCTGAAACACTTGTCATAAGAATAATTGTTCATATCCCAACGTTAGTGATACATTCGTACTGTATACGAATTCGAGGTTACGAGTCAGCAGGTCTACAAAAAACGAACTCGCACCAGGAAGAATGCCTTCGCCACGGTTGGGGGCGACTGTTCCGGCCACGAGACAGTCATCGACATGCCATTTGGGTTGGCGAAGGCGAACACCACCTCCCCGGAGGCTCTCTTCAACGCTGAAACACTGACTGTACCGGCCATCTCGGGCATAGTTGAGTAGCTCTGGAACATACCTGACAAGACAACGTTCATTAGCAATGTAATATTCCTGAAATACTGACTGGTGGACGTCCGCTGCCAACCTAAAGGAAGTTTTATTGGCAAACATAACGAAGACAGGGCAGGAAATACCGTTGGTAAAAGACCAGCGTAGATTGAACATGAAAAGTACTCGTTCTCACTGACGACAATAAATCAATGGACTAAACGATCTAACGATGGTGTAAATGTCAACAGTGTCACAATTGACATTTATCACGTAGGTGAAAAATTGTTGGACTCTCGTTAAGCCAATGGCTTCCCTGTCAACTTGCCATTTGGAGTATATTGCGCTGGATAACAACCTTTTCAGTTTGGTCAAATATGACAATGATAGCTTCATTGAAAATGTGCTATGAGTTTGTTGAAATTGACATGGCCATTGTTACAAATCCCAACATGACACCACTACTATGTCTACCAGTGAACTATAAGAAACACACAACATCGCTAAAACAGTCTTCATTAATTATTCTCCAAATATTTTCACATTTTTGTGTCATGACTTTTAATTGCTCAGGGCTCGTCGTTGTCTTGGTAACTTCTCATTCCTATGGTTTCACTGTTTTGACGTTTCTAAAATCTTCAATATGTCACGTCTAGGAAGTAATTGTACTAACCAACTTCAATTGATTTAAATACCATGACATAGTTACCGCATATCGTCCTGTCAGAACAAATATTTCTGATTGTCAGCCAAATCCCACCTGATGAGTTATCGAACACGTAGATGTGGTTTTTGACGACGACGTAATGGCTGCCGACAGAGATAAACGTCGCGGTGCCGGACAGAGAGGGGGTCGGCTCCAGCGTCTGTGTAGGCTTGAAGCGCCGCGTTGTCTCGACGTAACGGTAAACCTGTGGCCGAGCGTCCTTCCAGAGCAACGTGTTGCCAGTAAAAGGGTCGGAAACGACCTGATCCGGATCTTCGCTGCAAAATAGCATCGGAGGTGGAAGTAATGTATATCTTTGAGGTGCCGCCACCCACCCACTTATTTTAGTACGTTTTACCAAAGGAACAAGACTATGTTCAGTAATATTTAGGAAATGGCAAACCCAAGTCTATGAATGTTTTTTCGGACATTAAACTGTTGTAAGCTATCTATGTAGGAACAGTCATACATTATTTCATTCTACCCAATATTTAACGGAAATTAGACCGTTAGCAGTTATTCCTAATTTTACATCGTATGTATGAAACAGTTTGGCCTAGTTCCAAAATGTTCAATCTAGCGAGAGTCCACTGCAATGTATCAGTATGCCACGTACTGGTTGAGAGTGGACATATAATGATCTCCGTTGATTGTTATATTGATTTGTCACGTACTAGTTCAGAGTGAACAGATAGTGGTTTCCGTTGATTGTTATATTGGAGTGTCACGTACTAGTTGATAGTGAACATATAGTGATCTCCTTTGATGTTTATATTTGTGTGTCATGTACTAATTGAGAGTAAACATATAATTCATTTGACGGTTATATTATGGTTATATGATGGAGGTCCCGCGCAACAAGCTCTGTACTCAAGGCGACAGAACATTCTCACACGCAGCACCGCGCCTCTGGAACAATCGGACTCTTGCCATGCATGTTGCAGATTGCCATAACTGCTTCAAGAAGCAGCTTAATACTCTTCTGTTTAAACATGCGGTTTCTCTTTGAATAACATTTGTCTAAAGTTATGGACTCAGGCCACTTTTATTTCAACGACACGAACATCTTAGTATTCACTTTTAACTATTATTATTCATTTTTAACTTGTATCTTAAGTATTTTAATATTATTTAGTTATTTATTTTAATACTATTGTAATGCTTTATACGTCTTAGTCGTATATTTTCTTTATTTAAAACTAATTTATAAATGTTTTATCACTATACTGCGCCTCTGAGTGGCCAAAACTGTCAGATATATGGCTCAGAAACAAAACGCTGCATTGTTATTATTATTATTACCGTTATTTATATTGGTGTGTCACGTACTTGTTGAGAGGTGTAAACAGATAGTGGTCTCCTTTGAAGGTTATATTGGAGTGTCACGTACTAGCTTAGAGTAAACATATAGTGGTCTCATTTGATAGTTATATTGGTGTGTCACGTTCTAGTTGAGAAGTGTAAATATATAGTGGTCTCATTTGATGGTTATATTGGTGTGTCACGTACTAGTTGAGAGTAAACACATTATAGTGATCTCATTTGATGGCTATATTGGCGTATCACGTTCTAGTTAAGAGGTGTAAATATATAGTGGTCTCATTTGATGGTTATATTTGTGTGTCACATACTAGTTGAGAGTAAACAGGTAGTGTTGTCCGTTAACGGTCACGTGCTGCCCGTCTTCCCCTTTCACTGTCGTCAGGTTCTGCACGACAAGCGGCATGTGTCTGTACGCTACAACAAACACCTCGTGAAAGTCAGTTTCTGGTGCCAAAGGTGGTGTAGTTTATGTAACATTTTATGATGCATGTGTAACATAATCGCTACCAAAATTACTAACTCGATCACTGAATTGAGTAATAATGCTTGACGTAAAACACAGTTTATACTTAGATTTTCTATCGACACAGAGACTACGAAAATCACCGTTTGTGTAAATATTCTCATTCTGGTGACTAAAACGTAATAACCTGACCAACAAAGCAGCACACAGTGGCATTTCTCTACTGTAGCGTTGACGTAATACACGTCTACGTTACACATTCGTATCAGCATAACAAATGTGTAATGTTTTGTTAACCGTAGAGGTGACACAAATGCATGCTTGAAGTGAGACCTTCTTAGTTCTTAGGTGATACAAATGCATGCTTAAAGTGAGACCTTCTTAGGTGATACAAGCGCATGCTTGAAGTGAGACCTGTTTAGGTGATGCAAATGCATGCTTAAAGTGAGACCTTCTTAGGTGATACAAGCGCATGCTTGAAGTGAGACCTGTTTAGGTGATACAAATGCATGCGTGAAGTGAGACCTTCTTAGGTGATACAGGTGCATGTTTGAAGTGAGACCTGTATAGGTGATGCAAATACATGCTTGATGTGAGACCTTCTCAGGTGATACAGGTGCATGCTTGAAGTGAGACCTTCTCAGGTGATACAGGTGCATGCTTGAAGTGAGACCTTCTTAGATGATCCAAATGCATGCTTGAAGTGGGACCTTCTTAGTTGATCCAAATGCATGCTTGAAGTGAGATCTCATTGGGTGATACAAATGTATGCTTGAAGAGAGACCTCCTTACCGAGTTGACAGATCTCACCGCGTCTGCCCTCCGGACAGACACACTGACCAGACGTTCTCTCTCCTTCACCATTGTCCCTGTCCGCCGCCTGCCACCAACTAAAGAACGGGCACCGCGTCTGTCCCGCCTAAACAATGCGCCACATAATATACTTTTATCTTCATAATGTCTACCAATTCTTATGGCCAGTAGGTCGGCACTTGTGTGAACATAAAACCACATATATACAGTATAAGCTAAATCGTTTCGTGCAAAAACGAAAAGGGCTTGTTAAATAGTAACATACATGGCGCGTCATGCTTTGTCACCCATCACGTAACCCTGTGTTTTTAAATACCGTATCGCATCAGATCTCGCTAAGATTCTCCCTTCGTGATTCAATGCTATGTTAAGCATGTATTTCACGTGACCTATTTGGCTACGAATATCTTGTTTTCGTATAAATGCAACACCATGTCACTAATAAAGAGGTGCTTATACAAGTCGTAGTATAAAGTAAATATGAAAATTTGCACAGACTTATGTAAAGCAAGAACAACTACGATGGTCCGAACATATTGTTAAGCACCCTGATCGCCTTCTTATAAATTGATCGACGTAGTTCAATGAGGAAGAAAAAGGAGACGGAGAATAATAAAAAGAAGAATCAATAACTTATAAAGTCAAATGGACAAAATGTTTATTTGTTTGTGACTTACTTGCTGCATCAAATACGTTGTCTCCGTC